>CAHIKZ030005590.1:522500-680000 GCA_903632075.3 Acanthosepion pharaonis | reverse complement strand
CTGATGGCCGATGCAGGACAAGCAAGTCTATCCTTCCTCCCACAGTGTTTCTCCTTCAGGTTAGCCCTGCAACAGTCCTCAAAGGTGGAGATAGCCTGGTGGTCAATACGGTGCCAGGCTTGATGGTCAGCAGCAAGTGTCAACCACTGGCGATGTTCAAAGTGGCAGGTACCAACGGACTTCTCAAGGGAGTCCTTATAATGCTTCTTTGGTGCCCCTCTGCCACGGTGTCCAGTGGAGAGTACACCATACAGGGCTATCTTAGGCAGGTGATGGTCCCCCATTCTGGAGATGTTCCCTGCCCAGCAAAGCTGTGACTTCAGCAACCTGGCTTCAATGCTGGTGATTTCTGCCTGTTCAGGGCCTTCAACGTAGGTAACATAGTTACTACAGTAAATGTTGAGGATGGTACATAGACAGCGCTGATGGAAGCACTCAAAGAGTAGTAGGTGGTGGTGGTATGTTACCCACAACAGAGCCATACAGCAGGGTGGTGAGTACAATGGCTCTATAGACACTGATCTTAGTATCCTTCTTCAGATGCTTGCTGTTCCAGACTCTTTTGTAGACCCTGCCGAAAGCGCTGTTTGCCTTGGCCAGTCTGTTGTCTACTTACCTGTCAATCTTGTCATCCGATGTGATGGTACACTCCAAGTAAGTGTACTAGTGAACTGCTTTCAGCTCAGTCTCGCCGATGGTGATGTTAGGACACTACTATCTCAGAATGCAGGCTGGTGGAGGACGTCTTCTTCAAGCTGACCTCGAGTCCAATGAGCCAGGCAGCCTCTGAAAAGCAGGACCTTAAGTTCTACAGGGCTCTTTTGGTGTGGGCGACAAGGGCTGCATCGTTGGTGAAGAGCAGTTCACAAAACAGCTGCTCAAGTGTCTTTGTATGGGCCTGCAGTCTCCTAGGGTTAAACACTCTGCTGTCTAGGTGGTAGCAAATGTACACATCATCGTCATCATCAAGGTCTTCTGTGGCCTTTTTAAGCATCATGCTGAAAAAGATGCTAAACAGAGTTGCTCCCAGGACGCAACCCTGTTTCATGCCATTGACAATGGTGAAGGGTCGCTGTTCAACCTGACTTGGCCTCCTTGACCCTTGTGCAGTTGAATGACCATGCTGAGTAACTTTGGTGGGCAGCCAAGGCATTCCATGATCATCCACAGTCCCTTTCTGCACAGACATGGTGTTCATCCTCAGGCAACTTGAAGAGAAATTCCAGGAGTAGAACAAAGAACTGTATGTAACATTTGTGGACCTGACCAAAGCATTTGATACAGCATGCAGAAAGGGACTGTGGATGATCATGGAGTGCCTTGGCTGCCCACCAAAGTTACTCAGCATGGTCATTCAACTGCTCTATGGCTTTGGTAATTTCTTCCACAGAGGGTAGTTCATCCAGTTCTGCTTTGACTGGTTGCTGGGGGATGTGGAGAACTGCCAGGTTCTGGACGATTCATTCAGCGCTGAAGTCGGCCTGGAAGTACTCTGACAAACAGCTCAGGATGGAGGCCTTGTCTGTGAAAAGCACCCATCCATCCGCACTGTGCAAGGGACTCTGGACCCGGTGAGTCAGGCTATACGCCATTTTGAGGACTTTGTAGAAGCCTCTGTAGTCACCTAGACCTGGGCATAGCTGAGTTCTCTCAGTGAGGATGGTCCACCACACATTTTGGATCTCTTGAAGCTTGCACTGGAGATTGCTGCAAATGAGATGGAAGGCAGCCCATCTCACATAACATGACAGCTCAGCCAGACAGGCTTGGTTTGGGTTTGAAGTGCAGTCTAAGTTTGCAGTGCACTAGCTGATAGTTGGTGTGACATTCAGCACTGGGCATCACTTTGGTGTGAAGGACGTCTTTGAGGTCACGCTGGTGTACAAGAACATAGTCTATGAGGTGCCAATGTTTGGACCAAGGATGCATCCAGGTTGTTTTCAGACTGTCTTTTTGCTGGAAGATGGTGTTGGTAATGACCAGGGAGCTGCTGTCATCTCAGCTCAACATCAGGCGACCAATATTCTGAACCAGGTGTTCCCAAGCGGTCCCCCATCTAAGTACTAACCTGGCTCTATGATGCTTAACTTCAGTGATCGAACAAGAACCAGTGTATTCATTATGATTTGACTGTAAAATGTGGATGACTATATATATATATATATTTTGAATAAAAGACAGACCACGTTAAGATTCCATGTAATAAGCTATTTCACCATAACCCCTTTAACAGGGTTCTGGATCATCAGACTTTACTTCCAAAAGCTGAAATGAAAAATGAGAAGAAATTCACACGTTTTTTGGGACCTCATCAAGTATCATAAAGTTAACGAAGTGAGGAAGTGAGGTGGGAGAGAGGATATGAGTGTGTCATATGTATCATTTTAGTTTCCTATTTTAACCCCAGTGTGTCGGCTGGATGTTGCTCAAATTTAATGCGTCTCGTCTCTAGATAAAGGTGGTTAAGGGGTGAGCGATAAGAACTACCTTAAAGGGAGAATTTCCAACAACCCCAATAAATTACACAACATGGTAAATATCCAATTACTTAAATCTTAAAGCAAGTTTTTTTATATATATATAAGTGTGTATGTGTTTGTAGAAAAGTTTCCAGTATCCTCTTTTTTGGAAATTAAACTGTTTTTTTTTTTTTATTTAAAAGTGCTATAAACTTTTGCACACACCTTGACATTCCACACTACAAACAAAGAAAAAAGCCCCTCTCAATACTTGAAAGAGCAATAACAGTTACTGGACTTGAGAAACTAGTTTTCCTGAAAAATTGTTTTAATAGAAAGGTTCTGTAAATTTAAACTTGTGGTAGCACTAGTTGAATGAATGCTGAATGTTTCCTTATCAGGAAACAAATATTATCATTAAAATGTTGGTTTATAAAATTAGTTATACACTATGTGCCAAATTATTATCAAGATAACTTTTTTCTAATATTTCAAAAACTGTCCAATCAATTCACACAAAATTTTCACACAATGTTGGCAACACTGATCTGCGTAATTACTGAAATTTTCGTACTGATCTGCACATTGTAAACAAACTGGCACCATATTTGTTATCAGCGCGGTGATTTGAGCGTGCCAAATTATTAGAGAGGTTTAGTAAAATTCCCAGAATTGCGCAAACAAAATGTTTATTAATGTTGAACGTGAATGTTTATGATCAAAAGAAGCTAATAAATAAGATAATCAAACAAATAATAACAGATACAAACAAAGGCACAGTTTTAAGCAAATTAATAGGGAATGTGCTTTCCCTGTTTTGAAATTACTTGAAAAAGTGGATGATCCATAGAATTTGTTAATTATAGGATGTCATCTGCTGTAATGCCGCGAGATATGTCAAGAATTGCTTCCCATAACTCAGCGTTGGTCCTGAATTGTCGTCCATTGGCATACAGTCTTCGCTTCATGATGCTCCAATGGTTTTTGATTGGGTTCAAATCTGGAGAATTTGCTGGCCACTTCATTTTTTGAGGTCCATCGAAGCCTAACTGTTTCAAATATTCAGTAGTCTTGTGAGCAGCTTGTGAGGGAGCATTATCTTGCATAAAAAAACAATGGCCCTTCTGAAGGCAACTCTTTGCCTTTTCATCCATGGTTCAAGATGCTCCTTCATAAACGCTATGTATGCATCAGCAGTCATTTTGACACCATCTGGTACTCTCCATGGGCCCACTAATGTTTTTCCAATAATACCATCCCAGATCATTATGCCTCCACTGCCTTGTTGGCGTCTCAAACACTGATAGCGATTTTGTCCATTCATTACCCAGCCTTTGCACCATCTATCTGGCCCATCAAGTGTTGCTTGAGTTTTGTCTGTGAACAAAACTTTAGAGAAGTCAATCTTCATATTGTCCTCGGCCCATTTCAGTGGATTTTGAATGTGATTTCTCGTCAATGGAGGCTTCGATACAGGTTTGATTGTTGTTGCTATTTCCCTCAGATACCGACACCGAGTACTTTTAGACACAGTAGGATCCCCAATACGACTGAAAAGCGCTTGACTGGTAAGTCCAGGATTCTTCGTGGCCTCTCATTTAAGTCATGACATGAGACGACGTGAAATAACCCTCGGCTTGCCTTTATCTGCCCTTTTGCGTACTTGTGTAGGGTCGGCGGTGAATTTTTCACTGTTTGATGACACTTCCCTATCATTTTAAAAATTTCTAGGGTAGATTTACTTATTGAGAGTGCTGAGGTAATAGTTTTCTTTTCAGCATTCCTTAAACTGCTTTTACGGCCCATCTTTTCACTAAATTCTTATACTTTTCTAATAATTTGGCACGCTCAAATCACTGTGCTGATAACAAATATGGTGCCAGTTTGTTTACATTGTGCAAATCAGTACAAAAATTTCAGCGATTGCACAGTTCAGAGTTGCCAACAATGTGAGAAAATTTTGTGTGAATTGATTGGATGGTTTTTGAAATATTAGAAAAAAAGTTATCTCGATAATAATTTGGCACGCAGTGTATAGTAATTGTAAGTTTTATCGCTTGGACTAATAGTACAGACATTTTTTGTCTGGCCTCTGCATTTTGTAACAATAGTGAGAATCAACTAAAGGTGGAAGAAAAGTATAGTTTTTGCCACAGGACAATACCCTAGCAGATTAAAGTGCTGGCTCATTAATTTGGTGTTATAGAAATTGTAAGTTCAATCTCTGGACCGAGTAGTACAGACTTAGACTCAGTGGAAAGCAGGTGAGCAGTAACTGAGCAGTACTAAATAAGAACAAGATGAGATATCCACAGACATGGACAATGGAATGAGAACATTCTGTCACTGTAGATTAAATAAAGTGTTCAGTTCAAAATTTCCTGACAGTTATTCTGATTGACAGACATCTGAAGAAGGCTGGAAGGCACAATGGTTGAAACATTTTCAGGTTGAGTATCCTTTATCTGAAATTCACAAATTCAAAAATGTCCAAAATCCAAAAGTTTTTCAGGTGCTGACATGACTTGTCACAAATGGAAATTTTCAGGAAGCACTGGAAAGGTTCTTCGATGATGTGCAGCTGTTGTAAGTAACCTCATCTGCCCTAGGTGGGGTTCCCCACCCCAGCTATGTAGCCACCCAACACCTTGTTCATGGATTACTTAACCAGGTGTTTCGCCTTCAGTAAAGATATTCTAAATGTCAAAAAGTCCTGCATTTATATATTTTTTGTAAGTAGTGATCAAGTTTTTTGTACACATACAGAAAGTACAAAACATTATTATCTTAATTTCACCACTTAAAAATCCATGTGAGCATTACATGATAGTGTCATTACCTGTATATGTATGTACACAAACATTTATTAAATTTTATATAAGACTAGCTTCAGGGTATATGTATAAACTGTATTATGAAATGTAAAGGGATGTCGTGTTTATGCTTGGGTTCCATTCCCAAGATGTCCCATTTTATAGATGCTATATACAAATTTAAAAAAATCCCCAAATCAAAAAAAATCTGAAAACCAAAGCACTTTTGATCCAAAGAATTTTGGATGAAGGATTTTCAACATGTAATTAAAATTGAAAAATCTGAAGAAGGTTAGAAGATACAATGGCTGAAACATAAATAGTTGCAACAAAAATCAGGATATTAGTCAGTCTGTAAATACTGCTTAACCAACTGTAAAAAGAACAGACCTCAAAACTCAATGATAATGAATACCGTTGTAAGAACGTATACAGAATTCTGTAAAGCAAAATCAATTCCTGTCTAAAAATAAAATTTAAAGAACACTGTCATACTTGGAGAGACAATAAACTAAGGAATTGCCAATCATGTGTGCAAGAAGGGACCTGTTGCACTACTGCTCCTAGTTTGATTAAAAGCAGTGGCAAACAAAATTTACACATGCAAACAACGTGTTGTCTTTAGTAGAGATGAAAGGGAATGGAATAAATTTGAACAAGGTGATATTTTCATGTCTTTTTATATAAAAATTGATCGGTTAACAAAGGAGAGAAAATACATTATTATGTATGTAAATATAGCTGAAAAGAATGAAGACATTAAAAGTTAGCAATTAGGAATGATGTATGTATGTGTGTGTGTTCTGTCACTCAGGAGGAGAAGTCCTGTGTTAGTGTTGTCACTACAGCATACTGGGAGGAAAGAAAAGAAACGGGAAGTATCCCGTATTTAAAATTGTTTAACAGCACCACCTAACAACACCTTGGGAAACCCGGCAAAGCCAGGTGGGGGTAAACTCAGAAGCCTCAACTTTGTGAGAAAAAGTCAAAATAATTAACAGCAGCAGCACTAGAGAATGTTTGCAGGAAGTATTACACATACTATACTGATGTTGTGTGATCAGCAGGCCAATCATAGATATCAGTAATATGTAAGAACTGCTGAAAATAAATGCTAGATTTGAGATTGCAAAAATATACAGACACCATATATGATAAGTTTGCAGAGAAAAGTGCATACTCCAAGGGAACAGGGTTTAACTTTTAAAACATAAAGCTAAGGAAGGTCTGTATATGCAGGGCTCAAAATGTTTTAACAAAGTAATGAAAGACAATAAATCCAAACCAGGCAATACAATCAAGGGAGGTAACTCTAATGTATGGTCTGTAGGGATATGGATATTCTTTCTTTCCTTATTGCTCTACATAACAGAGCCACACTTAATTTAAATTCCATTGTATATTTACCAATAATTTTTTCAAGTTAGAATATAATAAGTATAATAAATACATAATCAATAATGTTCTTTTTATAGATACAAATATTTAAGGAAACGCTCTGTTTATAATAAACAGTATTAACAACATTTACCAGCCTGAATGTCCGAGAAATTTTCATAGAAAATATGCGTCCTCCGGTAAATGTTGTTAATACTGTTTATTATAAACAGAGGCATTTACTTAAATATTTGTATCTATAAAAAGAACATATAAACATAAAAAATGTCTTAAATAATTGTTGGACTTTGTCCATTTCATGATGTATGATGTCATTTGTTTACATTTAGATACGCATTGAGCAGATATGAATGAATGAGAGAGAATCGTGGAGAATTGTGTTTAAAAACAGTAAAATCGTCCTTGCTAACTGAACACTCCTCTGTGGCCCAATTGGTCAAGGCACATCAGGCTATATGACAGTTCTGTATAGGATACAGGTTCGATTCCTGTTGGAGGACAAATATTTTCTATGAAAATTTCTCGGACATTCAAGCCGTTAAATGTTGTTAATACTGTTTATTATAAACATAGCATTTACTTAAATATTTGTATCTATAAAAAGAACGTATAAACATAAAAAATGTCTTAAATAATCAATAATGTTATGAGTAAATTAGCAAATGTTAATTAAATCTTTATAATTATTAAATATTAATTGTAAATCTATTGTGTGATGGTTTATTAGCCATATTTCATTGAAATACCAGTTCCCATATAATCACCAAAGTTAAGCAATATTGAGCCTGGTCAGTATTTAGATGGGTGCCTACTTAGGAATACCATGTGCTTGGATGTGCGGGTGGTGTAATTGATAATGGCTCAGAATTGTTAATTAGAGTGCTGAGTTCAAATTCCCATTGGGTTCGTTATGTTCACTTACACATATTGTAGCCTTGGTAAAGATTTGAATCCACCTCTTCTCTGCGCTACTCCAGCTATGGGTTAATTAATAAGACTTATTTCACTAAACTATTATTATCTAGAAAAAAATTCTTACAATCTAAAATATTTTCTGGCTTTAAATAAGCTGTAAAAGGTTGCTAAACCATAAAAACAATTCAACCAACCAATCTAATGTGTGATGCCATAGTCTCTTCAACTGACCAATGTGTGATAATGCTTTTTGAATTGTTTTTCTTTTTCTGATTTGCTAAGTCAATTGCATGTTGATTACATTACAACCTTACCAGTTTCCCTCTTTAGTTGGACTGAATATTTGATGCAAGCAACTATCGTATTTATTTACTATTTTCAAAAGGGCCACACCATCAATGGCAAGTACTATGTCATCTGCTGAGGCAGTTCTGAAAGACTATCAAATAATTTTAATATAGAAATAATTTGATAATTTATTGGCTTATGGCTATAACATGTTGAAACACCACTTCTCATATGATCACCAAAGTTAAACAACATTAAGCCTAGTCAGTACCTAGATTGGGAATTCCAGTATAAATCTAACTCTTCTCCCCAAGCTATGGGTTAATTAGTAAGATTTGTATCATTAAATCACTCTTATCTCAAAAAAAAATCTTACAATCAAAAAATATTTTCTGGCTTTAAATAACCTCCTGCAAAGGGTTGATACACTATAGAAAATGAATCAATCAAATAATTGATAAGTTACAAATGATAGAAATGCAGTGAAAATTACAAAAGAAAGGATCATTAGCCTGGAACAAAATAAAAATGTTACTGACAGAACAGGAATATTGTTGTATTTGATGGCATATAAGACTTTACTCCAAAGAACACCTCAAAAAATGTCTCCCAAGTTTATATACTAAATTGAAGCAATTAATACCCAGAAAGATTCCATGGTTTACTAGTACTGTGATACTATGGACACCCACATAAAAGAGGAAGAGGTAGTTTGAACTCAAATCTCAAGTGTTTTGGTTTTATAGACCAGTCCTTTTGATGTTTGGTCTTTTAAGCAGCATCCAATTTAACCAAAGGGTATTGGGATGTAAAATGGTAGATGAGGGCTTCTTCCAGATCAAGTGACAACAAAATGGAAATAGGTTACATCTGGGTGCTGGTCTATATTAACATGATTGTGATTGGGAGAGTACTGGTTCACACAGACGTGTCTGTGTTGCGGCTCCAAAGCCTCAATTTTGTATCTGCCATCCACCACACCATGAGGTATAGATGGGTAAGGATTTGGTAGAGGGAAGTGCTGTCTTAGCAGAATGTGTCCCAAGTAACACCTGCATACCCACGTTCTCAGCGTAACATTTCTTTCATTGAGCACACCATGTGCTCTTCCCCAGCATTCGGTGAATTCCAGACGTGATCGACAATTAAAATGCAGCACGAAGTGACCATTAGTCGGTCAGTGGAAAGCTTGGACAAGGGTCACACTCTATGTTTTCAGTACTTATACCGAGCTTAAATCCTGTAATATTAATCTTAATCTTAAATCTTGTAATATTAAATAGTAGCAAGGATCTTATATACCATCAAATACAGTTTATGAATTACATTCATTAATAGGTTTGAGGATATTTTTCAGTGTACACACGTTGTTATCGAATGTGACCCAAGGTCAAGGTGTAAAGTGGGTTTAATGGCAATACTGCAAAAAAATTGTCCAAGCCCTTTGGCACTTCCCCTTCTGGAGATTCCATAGGTGCTGGGCAATAAACCCAGCTCTCTCCTGAAGAAGAGATACTGCCTGAGGGGAAGGCCCCTGGGGTTTGGACTTAATATTTTTGATACTTCCCCGGCATGTGCCAGATAAAACTGATGAAAGAGAAAATCAGGTCTTAACTCAGTTCTCTGTGCTATCTGTTGAAAAAGAAAATCAGAATCAAGATTGGATCAACTTTAGTAAGCCTCAGAATATGGTAATTGTTTGTGTTCCCTTACCAGTCTCAATCAATCACAAGCTTTCTTACTCCAAATAAAAGAACGCTACTTTGGACCACAGGATGAGTTGGCTCTTCATACATGAACAGGTATTTGTGCATCACATACTCTGATATAAATTTTTAACTCTTTTGATTTGCACTGCTGGTATTTTCTGATATTGGACTTGCGAGATAGATTTTTGATCCTCGGAATTACAACCATGGACTTATTTTTTTGATCTGATCCTTCCTATTGCTATTCAACTCAGTCATTCGTTAAGACAGCATTTATTTCTAAGTTAGTGAACTCTCAGTGTTAAACATCAATTTTTTATTTTTTTTTATTATTGTTCACCTAATACAAGGCCCAAGAGCCACTCAAGGTAGGGTTACTAAATGAGGTTGTTGTAAAGGTGTACAAGGAGGGAGAAAGAGGTGCATATTATAAAGATATATATTATTGATAACAGTTGACCCTAGACCTAAAAAGGTTAAGAGTGTAGTGATCAAGGAAGCATCCCATTGGAAGTTTGTTCCACAATGCAACAGTTCTGTATAAGAAGCTGTCTGAGTGGAACTTATTCCTACCAATGGAACACAAAGGAAATGTGCATTATTTGATCCTCTACATGTGGCATGGCAGATTTTTTGCTATAAAAGTATGAACTTGTGGAACTAATGAATATTGCTTGCCAGAATATTTGCCATGGGAATAGCAACAGAGTAGTAAGAGATTAGCAATGTTTCATCTGTGGAAAAAGGTTTGTTGGGTTGAAAATAATTCATCACCCAAAAGGCTGCATAAATGTTTAGAACTCTGTCAGTGCTGGAAAGTAAAGATTGAGCCACTCACTTGGCAGCAATACTCCATTTTTGGTTTGATCTAACTCTTGTAAAGATAGAGCATGACACGAGGTGTCATTCTGCCTATTTTCCCCCCACATCTTTAATGATGGAATGTCATATACATGCATTCTAATTGAAGTCTTTAGTTCCAATAGATGTTCAAAGTAAGGAACCTTATTAAGAGTACAGACATTCATCATGACTAGAGAAAATTCAGGGTCTGCTCGGTGATGATGCGATGTTACTAACTTGGTTTTGGAGGTATTGAATGTGACCAGTCAGTTGTTCTCACATGGAGCTGTTGGAACTAGATCAGAGAAGAGATCAGCTGCCAGGTTATCTAAATTGTTGGAGGTGCACCTATAAACTGTGGCACCATATGCATAGATATTGACTTATGATCTAAGTATTATTCTTAGATAGATCATTAATATAAAACAAGAATAGGGTAGAACTGAGAAGAGAGCCTTGGAACATAGACCCCATGAACTTCGGAAGACTGGCCGTTAATAATAACCCTCATGGATCTACCTGATAAGAAGGACTTGATAACTGCAAGAACTGAATAGATCATTAAATGCAGTTAATGTGGAGCAGAAAAACACAATTTACATATATTTAGAGATAACAAATTAAAGACAAATTTATACAATTATTAAGAAACATATATCTCTAACTAGACACTAATTTTCGTCTAGCTAAGTCACACACTGACCACACTCCACTCAAAACTAATTTTAAAACAAACACAAATATACCAGAGAGCTGGCCTTTATCCATGTGACTCTTGCTTGCCACAGATGTCTACAACAATACCATGCATTTCCCTTGTATAGGCTATAAGAGAAGCAGGACAGGCAGACAGAGAGACTTCATGCACACAAGCTAACCATAGAGGCTACTCAAGATCATAGCTGACTGCCTGTCCAACCATTAGGCAGTGAAAATGACTTCATGTGAACACAGAAAGAGAATGGACATCCACTATCAACACGACAAGCCCAAACTGATAACCAACAAGGAGTCAGCTGGATTAATCATAATCCTTTTTCACACTCTCATTTTACACTCATACACCATATATTTGAACACTACACTATATGACTTACCAAAGATATTATCATATCTTGTAAATGAAAATAAATCTTTGGTCATTTCTACAAACCAATGTCTAATTTGCTTCTTTACTCCAACCAACTGTCCACCTTGGATCAAATGAATTACATATGTTTATGTCTGTTTGAATATGATTTGTCTGCTAGGTTAAATGTCATATTTGTGATCATTTTATAAAGTGCTATTGGTTCCAAAGTAATATTTTAATCAAAGCTTTCATGAGTTATCTCATGCATCCAGCTGTCTTTTATGTCACATGATAAATCATTGTCAAAATATTTGTATTAACCTTTTAATATCCATTGTTCCAATAGTGGGACAAATGGCATTAAAAGGTTAATACATGTTTTCAAACATGTTTTTAATACCAATCAAGCATTAATTCTTATTATTTGGTACTACTTAAGTAAAGTTGTCCACTTGTAAAAATAAATTTAAAAAAAAAAAAATAAAGGGAAATATTTTTTCAGGTAATAATTTCTCTACATTAGCATTCATTAGACCTTCTTCAAGGCATGACATTTGTCAGAATGAAAAAATATTGAAGCTTTTATCATTTTAGAAGTGGGGTCCTGTTCATAATATAGATACAGTGTAAAATCGATCCCTGACTTTTTACAGTTATCTGGAGTTCGTTATTCTGCATACAAAAACATTTTCCTTTAAATAATGAACAAACAGATACACTTTTAATTAAAGAACAAAAATTTACATAAATTAATAAAAGTATATATCCATTTATAATTTATTGAAGATAAATAATTATTATCCCCCTATTTTTTGTGCATTTGCTTCCAAACAATTTTAAAAAATGCAGTTATTAATACACAGTTTCAAACTTGACATTTGTAAATAACTGCTTTGTCCAATAACTCTGTAAAAATCAGGAATCAATTTTACACTTTATTGATATTATATATAAGATCCCCTCTTCTAAATCAATAATAAATAAATATTTTTTGATTCTGACAAATTTTGCACCTTGTCGAAGGCATAATGAATGTTAATCTACAAAAGTAATTGCCTCCCCCCACCAAAATTTTCAATATTTTTTATGAGTGGGCCAGTTTGCTTAAGTAGTGCTGATTATTTTATCAATAATACACATGGAAAAGACTAAAATACATGTGCTTAAACATCATGTCAAAATACAATTAATATTCATCTGGTATAAAAAAATAATGTCTTAAAATATGTTCAATAGTGAAACAATGGACAGTAAAAGGTTAAATGTCACATTCAAGGATGATAAAGTGATTTAATGTTTCCGCAGGTAATGTTTCATTTCACTGCATTTCAGGACACTGTGTGCTATATAATGGAAAATGAATCATGTTCTAAATTGCTTCTTCTGCATTATTTTTTTGTTTTTATTAGGAATGCCTGACCATATTTGGCACTAGTTCCTTAAGTGGGGTGCTGACAAGCCTGAAGATGTGTTATAAGGGTTATGGACATCATTTAATACTTATGTAAGTGAAAAAAATCCAATTCATTTTTTTCGTGTTTCTTGTTTTTTAATCAACATACTTGACTTTTTTCTATTTTTTTTTTTTTTTTTTTTTGCATGTTGGATAGTTTAAAAAGAATTAAAACTATGAAGTAGAAAAAAAGTCCTTGCTGTTTTTGATATATTAGGGGAAAAAAAAGGTATACAGCAAATTTGACATACCATTAGTTCTCAAAGTCATCCCATTCGTCATCCAGAATATTTTGCCAATGCTCCTCCAGCTGCACAATGCCTTGGCAGTAAAAATTAGGTGTCTTGGATATCAAGAAGTCTTTGAATGCCTGCTGCAAGTCTGCCTCATTTGCAAAGGATTTCCTATGAAGGTGGTTGTCCAGAGAATGGAAGAGGTGGTAATCTGTTGGCGCAAAGTCTGATGACTAAGGTGGATGACAGTGTCTCCCAGCCAAGTCATGGTATCTCTGGCTACCATGAGTCATGGAGGAACAGTACACCCTTGCAATTAACCAATGCTGGATCCTTCTGCTTCAGTACCTGTTACACACATTCCTGCAGCAAGTACAGGTCCACAGTGTTGATTTGGCCTATTACCAGCAGCTCATAGTGCACCTCATGCCAATTAGTCCACCAGATGTTGTGTGGGTGTGGAGGTGGTCTTCTGGTGACAGCCAATATTTGGCACACTTGGGAGTGTCATACAGGTCCCATTTTTCATCACTGGTGAATATGGGTATATTATGAAACAGGCTGTCACTCATTGTTGCTTGTTGGCTTCTGATAATGTGTGGGGTACCCACACGCACAACATGTATACCTTTTCTATGCAGTGCAGGTGAAATCGGAAACCTGAAAGTGTTCAGCAAGCTCACCAGAGGTTTGGCTGTTGTCCTTCTCTATGGTTGCTAAAAGGGTTTCATCATCCAGGACCTGTGGCCCACCACTGTGGGCTTTATCACAAAGGTACAGATCTCATAACTTGAACTTCTGGAACCAATGCCTGGCAGTGTGTACATTCACAGTTTTATCCCCAAAGGCTTAACATATTTGGCAACTTGATGCAGCTGCAGACAGAAAGTTTTAAAGTGATAAAGCAGACAACCCCAGATGAGCTGCTCCAACACCACCATGTTTCCTCACTGCTGCTTAAACTATGACTGATGTGCATGTGAAACACATCTACATTGGTCAAGAGCAGTACCTACACCCTCACCACTTTCCTAGCACGTGACGCACTCATTATTTGTATGTGATATATATATATGTATATATTTGGGCAACAACCTTTCTTTTAAGCATCTTTCATTAAATATGGCAGACAAGAAACATTTAATTCATTTTTTATTTAGTTTTTTCCAGCATCCTTACTTTTTTTCAGTTTTGTAGGAGTAAGAGAGTACAGAAATTCTCCATAATTTTCATTGTCCCAAGCGCTTTTGGCCACTTCTTTAGCCATTTTCAAGGGGGTTTTGGTTTTGTTTTTGTTGTCATTAGTTTTTCATCCTCTTTTCACTGTTTAAGTTGTATCTTATTTTTATGTTGTTTTAAATAGGAGCATTCATTTGAAGCATTCATGTGAACAATTTACTATTTTAAAAAAATTTTTAACATTCCATTTCCACTGCTAAATAAGGTGGGGTTGATAGTAGGAGGAAGATGCTTGATATACAGAACCTCTCTAATAGTGAAGTGTTTTTGGTTATGTGATTTATATAGAACATTAGTACAGATATATTTGTGATATATACATATATATATATATATATATATATATATAATAATGATGTTCACCCTGTAACACAGTACAGAGCGCTTTGAAGTAAATGGTTACAGAGTAAGAGACACAGTTTATGGGGATATTTGGGGAAGATAATGGTTAACCTTAGATATGAACAGGTGAAGATTGTAGTAATCAGGGAAGCATCCTCTTGGGAGTTCATTCCACAAGGCAATAGTTCATGAGAAGAAACTGCTTGATTGGAACTTACATTTCACCAATGGAGTACAAAGGAAATGAGGATGGTTCACTACAATGTGTGTAACATGGCATGTCTGAGCCATTAAGGTTAGAACTGGTGGAACTAAGGAATGTAATTTGTCTGAATACTTTCCATGGAAATAGTGATAGAGAAGTGAGTGCCTTGCAATGCTTTGTCTGTAAGAAAAATGTCATAGGACTGAAAATAATGTCACCCACAAGGATGCAGAGACACTTTTGGACTCTATCAAGACTGGAAATTGAAGACTATGCAGCTCCTTCCCATATATGGCAGCAATAATCCATTTTTGGCCTTATCTGGCTCTTGTATACGTATAGCAGGAGCAGTTAGATATTTACTGGACAGTTGATAAAAGTGTTAAATCCAGTGACAGGACCCAAAGAGTGTGAGTTCAATACCCAGTTAAGGCAGTGGAAAACTTGGAGAGGGGAATTAACAGGAGATAACTGACAACTGACATCCATTAAACATGGCACGTAGAACTAGAATAGTCTACCCCAGTGAGTGAAATAAAGGGTTCAGTTCGACATTCCAACCACCTGAAGAAGGCTGGAGCATACAATGGCCAAAACATTGTAATAAATATGGCGACAAAGATGAGGACAATAGTCCAAATAATGTAAATAGTGTACATAATACCTCATCTCAGAAATATATACAGTTACAGTTTACTGTTTTTCTTTCTCAGTCTCTCTCTCTCTCTCTCTCTATATATATATATATATATATATATATATATGAAGAAATATAGTCTTAAGATGTGCTATATTTATGGGATAAAGTGCTCAATATCAGAGATAGAGCGTGTGTAAATATACAAGTGAACATAGAAGTCAACACTTAGAGGCGACAGTCTGTTTCATGCTAGATGCAATCATCAGGCCACAAGTGCTGTTATTTTTCTCGGCTATTTATATATATATGGGTCAGTGGTGCATTGTGGGTAGTCTATTTTGGCGGTAATTTTACCGGAAGTCATTTATTTATTTATTTGGGATAAATTTTGTCTGTTTTTATTTATTTTTTATTTTTATTTCTTATCTTATTTATTTTTATTTTAATCGGTGTTTTTATTAACGTAGTAAAAATTTGTTTATATCGGAATCAGTTAGTTTATTTACTTATTTGGATGAATTTAGGTCAATTTATTTTACTTGTTATTATTTATTTGTTATTTCTCTTTTCGGTTTTCGATTTTTAAGTGACGTATTTTTTTTTATCATTATATGACAGTTATAGCTTTTTTTTCGGACGATTTTTGGTTTGATTTTTATAGTCTGACTAATATTTTAGTCATAATAGTTTTCTAATTTGTTTATTATTTACTTTATTTATTTGGGTTCATTGATTTTTTTTCTTATTTTTTATTCCTATTTCGTCTATTCTAATAGGTGTGTTTGGGTTAATTTATTTTGCTTATTTTATTGTCATTTTTTTTCTTTATTTATATTTTATTTTATTTTTTCCGTTTTCGATTTTTAAGTAACGTAGTGAAAATTTGTTTTCATGTCTGCATTTTGAGATGAGCTCAGATCAATTTATTTTTGTCTGGGAAAGTAATAATAGCTATTTTTTCCTCCAAGCAAAGTTTGCAAGATTTTAATTGGTTGATCTTTTCCTTATTTTCCAAGATATTTTTGATGTGATGTGCGTTTTGTTTTTAATTTCCCAGATATACTTAGAAAGCATTGTGTTGTTCGCATATTTACTATTTGTGAAAGATGTTTTGTGTGTATAATTTCTTCGTTTCCAGGGTCCTTCAGTTACTCCTATGTATACTTTTTCTTCATTATCTGGTGATTTTATTGTGGCTTGGTATATTACGTTGTTTTGTAAACAATTACTGTTTAAGGGACATTCGTTCTTTATTCTGCAGTTGTACATGGGTTTAATTTGTTCGTGTGGTTTGTTGATAATTTCCCTGTTGTGCTTTTTTATTATTTGTGCCATGTTCTCGGTGCAACTGTGGCTGATTTCTACTGTGTTTTTGTTGAATATTTTGTGTAGGGTGCTTGAGTCTGGGAAGTGTTTGTGTAAGAGTTTGAAGAATATTTTTCCTACATTTGTTTTTACATTTTTGCTGTACGGTGGGTTGAACCATATGATATTTCTTTTCCTGTTGGCCTTTTTTGTATTCTGTGGTGAGTATGTGAGTGTTGCTGGGAATCCGCTATCTTTTAGGGTTGTTTCGTAGTCTTTCTTAGCTTTGTTAAATATGGATTCATTGGTGGAATTGTTGGAAAGCCTGCGGTTAATCGATTTTGGTATCTGTTTAATTATAGAAGACAGGTGGTTGGAAGATGTGTGTATATAGAGTGGTTTATCATTGGGTTTTCTATATGTGCCTTTTAGGTTGAAGGTAACATCTAGAAAATCTACTTCATTTAGGTTAGTTTTTATATCTATGTCAAATCTGTTATTTTTAAAAATCTTTATTATTGCTTTTCTAGTTTTGTCTGTGTTTTGTTTGTTACAGTTTCTTAAGATTATGAGACCGCCGTCCCTGTAGAGACCTGTGTCATTTCTATCTATTATTTTGCTCAGTTCGTGTAGTAAGTAAATACCTATGATCTTGCATGTCTCTGCACTGTCAAAGCTTCCCATTGTAGTGTCAAATATCCCATCTTTCTTTATCTATACTTCTTCATTGTGAAATAGTAATGATTTATGGGAGTGCTTAATGATGTCAATTTCGCTTGGTTTTATTATTATTTGTTCCTGAGCTAAGTTGATGGCCTTAACTAATATGCGTTCTGGATGGGTAAAATTCTTTTATGCCTAATTGTAGGAATTGGCAATTTTGTTTGTTATTTATGCTGTGGAACCAGTCAATAGTTGCTTTTTGGACGATTGCTTTAGCTTCCTTATTGATATTGTATTCTATTGTTTGTGGTGCCTTTTTGTATGTTTTGGTTATGTTGTTCTTGAGTAGTTTATTGTGCGTAGGAGGGCTAAGTTTGTATAAATTTCTTTTTTTGTCAGCTGCGATAAATACATTTGCTGAATTGTTTATTTTAGTTATATTTTTTAGTCTTTTTTAAATGCATTTTGTTTTTTATGGAATTTTATGTTTCTAACTAGGTCAGTTAAGTCTTTCTTGAAGTCGTCTAACTCTTTTTGTTATGGGGGCATTGTTGCTTAAATTTTATAAAAATTAATAGGGGGTATCTAGCTTGCTATGTAAATTAATTGTAAATTGAACATCCTTCACCCCATTCTTGAGGAAGCAAAAAAAATATGCTCATATGATGAGTTCTTAAAATGTGCAAAAACAAATAATCTTTTTAAATTCATAATCTGGAGTGTTTAATCGATAGTAATTTATGAAATAAGAACTCCAAATCACAAATTAAAAAAAAAAGCTTTTTTTACATTTTAAGAAATCAATTTGTTTGGCTATATTTGATTTGGTTTCCATAGTGGGATCAATTTACAATGAATTGATATGGAAAACTGGACCCCCTATTAACTTTTTAAAAATTTAATTTAAAAAAAATTGATATGCTTAATCTATGGTGGTATGAAAAAAATTTTGAAAAAAATGATTATTTCTGATTGCAGTGCCTATTATACTACTGCAACATACATACATACATACGCACACACACACACACACACATATATATATATATATATATATATATATATATAAAGATCAAAGTTTTGCTATAGTTTGGACCATATTCCCAGGCAGAATTTGAGCACAAATTGTTCAATGTCTTCTCAGCACTTTTGGACTTTTTGTGTTTATAGGTTTGTGTCTATGTGTATGCATTGTGTTTTTCTTTTTGATAGTCTTTCAAGTGTCATGTCTTCATCTGTCATTGGGTGTCATGATTTTTTCCTTTTTACAAGTATTGTACCTTCACATGTACATCAATTCATAGTGCCATGTCACTTGTTTTTTATTTATTATTAGTTGGGAAATATATGTGGTATGTTATTTTTTCCCTAAATTGAATTAAATTTTACTGTTGTTTGGTTGTTTGTTTTATGGTTAAAGATTTTAGCATTTGTAATCATTTTCTATAAAAATTAAACTCATTGACAATGGTTTGCAAAAACTGAAAGCACTCAGAAGAGATTGGACAATTTATGTTCAAATTTTTCCCAGAGACCAGAAAAAATGGTTTGATGAAAAACTTCTACTTTGTATAACTTTGATGTCAGATGCCATTTTACCAAACTGCTATCTGTAATTAGACAAAAAGAATTATGGAAAGGTTCAACTTCTACTCCCATACAGTGTGTGTTTGTGTTTATATATATGTATGTGACGTGGTCAATTTGTCAGGAAGGTGATTTTTTGGATAATATTGGTCTTGGAAGATGTGCAGGGAAAATGAAATAGAATCAAAAAATAAAATAATAACAAATAAAAAAAAAATCATTTCCCCATGATATAGGTTAGAAAGAAACTGCAAAAGGTTTCTAGTCATATGTGTTATTTTATGACCCCACTTCCAGAAAGGGCAGGATCTTTCTCTTTCTCCACTTGGCTTCAAGATGTGAACAATGCAGTAATAGTGTTCCTGCTGGAGAATGGTAGTTTCCTGGTCTACTGACAACTGAGCTTTCTCCACTTACTAATGACATCATCAGATGTATTTTAGCAGCTCTTCTGTTGTGATCACACCAGATTATATGCTCTCTCACAGAAGCTGTAATTAAGTTCTGCTCAGCTTACTTGCAGTATAAGCCACAGGTGGTCTCTGTGGGTGTTGAACAAACACAAATGTATCTGGGTAGTTGTCTGCAATAGTGACTTGTTAACCACCCTAACAGACGGTTGTACTCAAAAAATGAGAAGCAGGCCATTAGTGTATATATAATATATATATACATACATATATATACTAGCAGTAGAGCCCGGCGTTGCCCGGGGATGTAACAGTAAGAGATAGATCAAGTATCGACCATCATAAAGACTGAAAAAATAAAATTGACAAAGATTATTGTTTAAGGTTGACGGACACGCATGTCTTAATTAGTTTTTTTTTGTTTTGTTTTTTTTTTTTAATGAATTGGTCAAACCCAAACTCAAACAAAAACATTGTTTTCAATCGTTATGAGTCTATCGATTGAATAGAATTTTATTATAAACAATTGTCTTGTAAATGGAATTTTTAAAGCATTCTGAATGTAAAAATAAAGAAAAAAGTATGCAAGACAATAAGAAACACTACCTGTCAAAAAAAATAAGTGAAGTTTTGTTGAAATCGGTTGAAAAATTTAGTAAATCCGATCCCATATATAAACAAACACACACAAACAACCTGGGTTTTATAATAAGTATAACTCGATATGAGTTGTCCCCATTTCATTCTTGCGATGCCTCTTAATCGTGTTTTCAAATTGATTCTGTGCAAAAACAATTGTGTTTTTTCAATTTTTGGCCCTGTCAGAACCACTGCACGGTAATTTTATGTAGTCCTGTGAAGTTTTGTTGAAATCGGTTGAAAAATGTAAGAAATCCGATCCAATATATAAACGTACAGACACACACACAACCTGGGTTTTATAATAAGTATGATATATATATATAGCAGTCATTGATTTCAGTCACTATTGTCCTCCAAAGATCCAAATGCAACGACCTAGAAACAATAATTGTCCTCAAGGTTTCTATGAGGAAATGAAGTCAGGAAAGTCTCTGCAACACAAGCCTATGAAGAGGCTGAAAGATAATTTGAAGGATAATCTGAATGCATTGCACAAATGTGCAGCATTGGGAAGAACTAACATTAAATCATACAGAATGGAGGCACTTTATAAGGGAAGGATGCTACATCTTTGAGGATGAATGTCGCAGGAATGCTCAAATCACACATTATCTTCGAAGAGGCACATGCTCTGATTTGCCAACTAATATGCAGTCTTGGAAATGTATGTGTGTGTGAGCACATGCTGCTGTAGAGGACAGGTTATGTAAACCATCTGAAAGGTCATCATAACAACCAGAAGCAAGCCACCTATACCAACTTGCCTCTTTATTCTGCTACTCACACGTGTGGTGTGTGCAACAAGGTTTGACGATCATCGTCTGGACTTAGGAGGCACAAGGTGGTACACAGGAGAGTTCTAGGGTCTGCAGATCCAATCAAGCCAATCAAAGGTACAGAGTTTATCTGTCATATATACTTGATACCAATGAAATTGAATGCTGGTCTCAAGACCATGGATGCCAAAACAAAATGGAAGCCATTACAAAAGATACGAAGGGTGAAGAGGTGACTCACATCTGAGTAAAATGTTGCAATCACCATATTATTGATACACACACACACACACACACATATGGTGGACTCTCTCCATTGGCTTATGACGGCCTAACAATTCAGCCTAGGACTGAAATGCTAACACATGATTTGTTTATAGTGGTAAAGGCTTGTTTAGAAACAGCCAGACTTTTTGCAAACATTGATAGAAGAGAATTAATGTACAGTGTGTTATGAAGTCTCTACAGTCTTCCTCGTGTTTAAATTTGAGTTTACCTTCTTGTAGACTGATTGCCAACCAAGACAAGAGAGCCCATTTTGCCCCACCATAATTGAGGGGAAAAAATACATATTGATACATACCTTTCCCAAGGATATTTTTGCAAAATTGAATGCAACAACCTCTGCCAGAATTTGAACTTGGTATGCCAAGCCTACATTTCACACTGATAATTGCTACGCTATGTGCATATTCATATATATATATCAATGCCAAATGGGTGCATATTGTTGCATGTTTGAGTTTTCCTTTAACTGGTATGCCACCCACCCCTCTAATTAGTACCAACAATAAAATTAATTTAATTGCTTAAATTCAAGTTTAGTTTTATTCTGCAGAATTGGTTACCAATGCTGCTTTATTGATTATTGATTTTTTTGTCTATCAATAACCATAACATTTTAGCAGACACATTTCTAAGCACTTAAATGCTTTCCTTGTTTTTGTCCTGTTTATATTGAAGAAAAGGGATGTGCACACACACACACACACATATTTACAGAAGTTTCTACTTCTATAGTCTGAAGAGGATAAAAACAGGAAACCACATTAAAAATTACTTAGAGGGAAGCCAAATTTTTATTCCTTTACAATTTTTACATACACACACACACACACACACACATAAAGGGTGAAATGGCTAAATTGTCGCCATTTTAAAATTTTTAATTTTGCACATGTATGTTGTTTGTTTTTGATTTTGTCAACTGCACAGTATAGTAGGGTCAGTTGGGCACCGTCTGTGAGAAAAAGAGCACCATGATGCAATTCACTCCACCAGAAATTTAGAAATGGCATTCAAGCTGGAAACTCCAATGTGAACATTTCAAAGTGTTTGGGTGTCAATCTGAGGACAGTGCAGACGATTTGGAAAGAGTTGGATGAGTCTAATGGTGATTGTGAAGGTATGGCAACTCAGAAAACTCACTCTGATCATTCTGATGAGAAAGAACCCCCAAATTTGTTGGTGAGGGCCTCAGACACAACACAGGCCTACATCAAGTGCCTTGAGGAAGTAGTGCAGTACTAGATCAAGAGGGTGGCTGCTAGAAGACCCTATATCTGGCAACAGGACTCTACACCATGTCACACAAGCAGGAGAACCCAGTCATGGCAATTTCTGTGACCACATCACCCCTTACATCTGGCCACCTAAGCCCCAGACTGCAATCCACTTGATTATTATGTGTGGGGCGCAGTTGAGCAAGAGACCAACAAAACTAATTGTAACATCGAAGATGAACCAAAGGCAAGGATTATGGCAGCATTCACCAACTTAAACAATGAGACCATCCAGAAGAGTTGCAGGAGATAACGAAGTCATCTGGAGGCCGTTGTTGAAGCCAATGGCGATTTTAATGAACATATTTACTCTTTAGTATTTCAAGATATTTATGCGTAATTTGGTAATATATCCATTAAAATGAGATGTCAGTATTATTTTCATTTTTTGTGTAACTTAGACGATAATTTATCCATCGCACGCTGTATCTAATGTGAGGCAAGGAATGACTTGTAAATTTTACTGCCTTCATAATGAAACTACTGTGTTTTAGTCATCTTAGAGAACTGTTTTTGCTTTCCATCTGCATGGCTAACACCAATCCCCAAAAGAGCAACTTATTACGTCTTCTTGGTCTCACGTTTTCAACTGACATGTAATGGAATGATTGAAACAAATGCAAGATCTGCTGCAAAGAAATTTAGTTCACTATATCATACCACACAATTTTTCTCAGCAGAATCCATCTTGTACATTTATAAATCTACCATTCGACCATGCGGTGAATATTGATGCCACATATGATCTGGTGCTCATTCCGTATATCTTGAGATTCTTGACAAAATCCAAAGATGGGTTTGTAATGTTATCAGTACTGACCTGGCATCTCTGCTTCAGTCACTTTCCCATCACCTTAATGTGGCTTCTATCTGTCTTTTCTATAAATATTTTTATGACAATTGTTTGGATGAGTTTTCCTCTTTGATACCTTAAACACATCATACTAAATACCTTAAAAGCATAGTACTAGATTGGCAGTTAGGTCTCATCGTTTCACTGTTGAAATAGCTAGATGTGACCATAAATTTTATTCTTATAGTTTCTTTTCACACACGTCTCACCTATTTGAACTCTCTTTTGGCTTCAGTCACCATCTTCTGTCTTCCTGAAAACTGTCCTTCTTTCTCCTCATTAACGTCTTCCCCATTTTCTTTCACCCTCAGTAACCCCTTGTGTTTTAGTGGCATAATGTGAAACAATTTTTTTTTTTTTTGCATTTCTGAGTGGTTGCTGACAAATTCTGGGTATGTTCAAGAAGTTCTTCCAACATTAATTCTGATGTTTGGTCACAAAAATATATGTGATATATTGATGATTATGTACATGTATGAAATACATACAAGCACATGTATATATGTTTCAGCAAAACTACTTTACATATTTACAGTACTTGAATGCAACAGTAGTTTCTTCAAGCAGTTAATCAGATACACATTAGAATATATGGAAAAAAAGAAGTGAATTAAGGTTTTAATTGATCATTGTCTTGGTCATACTTGACGGTTCCGTATAGGCTACATGTTCAATTCCTGTCGGAGGATGCATATCTTCTATGACAATTTCTCAGACATTCAGGCCAGTAAATGTTGTTAATACTTTTTATTATAAACAGAGCATTTATTTAAATATTTGTATCTATAAAAAAGAAAGTATAAATATAAAAATGTCTTAAAATAATTGTCTGTTGGACTTTGTCCATTTCATAATATATATATATATATATATATATATATATATATAAAACAAAGAAACCTACAGACACATTAAATGGACATTGAATGTGATAAAGTAATCTAATTTAATTTGATTCATAGTCCTAATGCATTTCCCTCATATACAGTTTTGTCTTTCATTCTAACCTGAGGAAACCAGAAAGAGCAGATGCTCTTGGCGAAATGCCTTGTTTATAAAATTTTGCACTTTGTCTTATCATCTCCACCAAAGATTATATACATTAATGCAATAAAATTGGACATAATTAAAAGGAAGAAGAGGAAAACTCCAAGTACAATAGTTGATAATACAAAAAGGAAAAGAGAAAAGATAAAAATCTTATAGAATGGGTTAACCAGTTCTTGCTCCTCATTCATCAGGACTCAATCAAGGAAATTAAAATATTGTGCACCCCATCCAAAAAAAAGAGAACAATGATTAAGAAAATACATGTGTATCAATAATACACTGACATGAGTTTATCTGTAAAGAGATCACAACCAATCCTA
The DNA here is from genome assembly GCA_903632075.3 of Acanthosepion pharaonis. Lineage (NCBI taxonomy): Eukaryota > Metazoa > Mollusca > Cephalopoda > Sepiida > Sepiidae > Acanthosepion > Acanthosepion pharaonis. The sequence goes on along the minus strand of CAHIKZ030005590.1, from coordinate 655,223 downwards.
GTGTTTGCATAAATATGGTTGTTTTGATTTAATATAAATTGTTTCGAGGAATTTTGAGTGATAATTGGTATGTGATCTGCTAAAAACTGCAATGTGGTTTTCAGGCACTTTCCAATGGTATGGCATGCTGGGATTCTCGCCTCAGGCCGATATTAATCAATATTAATCACTTCTTTAACAAATCAACCATCATGAGATTTGAACCAAAATTTCATTGTCAGAATACTAGCATTCTAACTATTTGACCACACACCCACTATTAAGGCCATTAAATCTGCTCAAATATCTCGTCAGTATCAGTTATTTCATGTTTTTCTGGGTTTGTTTATTATGTTGATAGAAATTAAATATTTACCTGTTTTATAAGTTCTATCATAATTTATTATAATTTATGATTCCCTGCATTAGTGTGTGTGTGTGTGTATATATATATATATATATATATATATATATATACTACAGTTTAAAAGTTTGAAGTAACCCCCAGAATAAGCATGTGATGAACTTGACAAGAAAAAAGTGCCTTTAGAGTCATTCAATTGTCAAAGTTATACTTTGAGAAACTTTTGCAACAAAATTTGTGCTGTAGTAATCAAGGCTAAAAGAGGATATTTTGACATGAGCAAAATTTAATCATAAAATGCTTTTTTTCTTTTTGTTTATTATGACAAAAAGCATTTTATGATTAAATTTTGCTCATGTCAAATTATAATTTCTAATAAAAACATCATGTTTCACTTTTTTTTTAACCATGTATAATAATTTTCTCTTAAAGTACAAAACAACTACTTTTTGGGTCAATTTAAAGATTACCAAACTTTTACTGTTTCCTGTCTAATTCAACTCTGACCATTAACTTTTTATGTATTATATATATCAGAAAAAATACTTTTTGATTTGATTTTTCTTTTTCTTTTCCTCAAGGCTTGAAGAAGATGGTGTTCTTACAGATTGCAGCATTAAAACAATGGAACCAGATGAGGTCCTTGATTTTGACTTCTGCAGTACAAATGTCGTTAATAAAATTATCATGAAGGTAAATTCTGCTTTCTTTCAGGACAGAAAAATTTTTTTCAAATTGCTGTCAGATCTGAAATTGTCCTTATTAAAATCTGGAAGATATTATGAGCAAAATTTCCCACCACCTATTCTCAAATCATTAGGGAACTATGATCATCTAATTCAGTGTTTCTCAGACTTGAATAAATTATTCCAGATTTGGTCAATAAGACCATGAAGGATTTCCTGATGATTTTTTTTAAGGGTGTGCGCTTCCATTACAAAGTTCAACTTCACTCCTGAATTTATAATTCTGTAGTGGTAATGAAATGCAAACGGAGCATCCCCCATTGATCAAAAAGAGACAACATTTAGTGTGCTGTCTCTGCATGAACAGAGTCAGTGCAAACCCCAGAATGTCTGCTTGTGAAGTAAGAAAATGTTTACCAGCTCCATGATAGTTGGGAAGTGAGTTGAGTGATGTTAGCAATACAAATAATTCATTTGCTAGCCAACCTCTAAAGTTTTAGGCTCCATAAAAGCATGTACATTTTTTGGAGAAATAGTTTGGCAGTTTGCCATGTTGACCATATAATGGGATGGCAATGTGTTACCAAGGAGTTCTGGTTGTGTTAACCAGTGTCATTTGAAAATTGTTCATCTTTGTTTGTGTTTCTGGTGACATGGCTGTGTTCGTTCCATACTTGTGATGTTCCTGTGTGGAATTCTTGTTTGTGCCCTGATTGTTGTGACCTAGTGTTTGATCCTGGTGCTACTGATTTTTTCCATCAGTCTTCTTTGACAGATACCCAATCAATAAGAAGAAATTAGAATCAAACCTTAATTTTCATCTTGTTATACTCTGCTTCAAATTAGAGCTCTTTCTGATTCACTCTACATGTTGGCTGGATGTGAATGCTAAGAAAGCGAAACCAAAAATAAAAAAAATTGTCATCTTTGCAGGAGCTCCAAGTCATCACGTCCAGCCCACGAAATAAATCTCATGAAAAAATATAAAATCCAATATAAAGCAGAGGCAATCACGAATGTTGCCACCAAAGGAAAAAAACATGAAAAAAGATGAGTTTATGCACCACCATATTTGCTTTTAAGAACACAAATCATAACAACTGAAACAGTATTGTAGTAAACATGCAAGCTTCAACAAATCTGCCACTGGCAACCTCTCAACATCACTATCAGTGACCTTGGTCAACTGACCCAACACACACATCAACTCCAAGCACTACCAACTCTATCCATCCTCCAAGTCACTTCCCTTGCCCACAAAGAGATATTCTGCTCAAATCCTCCATATTGACAATACAAAAAATTTTATATTAACAATCCTTTTTTATCCAACATCTCACTGGCTGTACTTCTCTCACTTGCTACTATATGCATGTTTCTAACATTTTTTTCTCCAGTACAGGCACTAACAAACATGCTTTTGTGTTAGTGTTTACTTGCATTGGGTAAAAAAGACTTTCAGTTGAATGTTTTAGGGTAATGAAGAAAAAGATAGAGAATTACTGATATAGATCATCTATTTTGTGGGTTAGAACTGTGGTTCTTAACCTTTTCTTCTCCAACATCCCTTTGCAGATATTTGCATTTTTATATTAGAGAACATTTTTGGACAAAGTTATTTGTAACTTGAATGAATCCAGTCACAAGAAAAAGAAAAGTGCAGGATAAACAAAAAAATGCCTGTTTATAATAAAAACAATACTGTGTTTATTCATTTAAGGTTACAAGATTTGACATTACCCATTCCATGTTCTCATTGCTGTGGTCTTCTTGACCACACCCATTCAATTCTCATACGATCACTGGTTTATTGGTATATAGGAAATGTTTTAACAGAGGACAGAACATGGAACACAGAAATCCAAAGGTGTATTGGAGTATTAAGAAACAGGAAAATTTCTTTAGGAACAGAAAAAAGTACTGAACTGTTATGTAATATAAATATATATATATATATGAAGAAATATAGTCTTAAGATGTGCTATATTTATGGGATAAAGTGCTCAATATCAGAGATAGAGCGTGTGTAAATATACAAGTGAACATAGAAGTCAACACTGTAATTGTCAGGCCACTGATTGCATCTAGCATGAAACAGACTGTCGCCTTTAAGTGTTGACTTCTACGTTCACTTTTATATTATATATATATATATATATATATGCCAATGAATGTTGAATAATCAATCTCCTCATAGATGAAGAAGAGATGAAGCTACAAAAATGTGGTTCTTCAGAAGGATGCTGAGAATACCATATACTGAACATGTGAGCAATGATGTTCTGAAGAAAAGGGAAACAAAAAGGACTCATGCTTAGAATCAGAAAGAGACAATTGAAATTTCTAGGGCACTGTCATAAGCCTTAACTTCCTTCAGTTTGTCTTCTTCCGGAACTATCCACCTTTTTCTGTTATATATATATATATATATATATATATATATATATTTTTTTTGATGTAATGAAATAACCTGTCACCCCCATGAGTGACTACATTATAGGTAGTAACTACCTATAAGTAGCTGTAAGTCAACAGACTACAAAGACTAGCTGGGTTCTGTTGAGTATGACTCAGGCTTACACAAGAACTACCGACCTTCCAATAGTAGGACTCACAACTGGATTGATTTGCAACAACCTTGTGCATAACTGTGACCTTTATTCTTATTGTACTGGTTTTTACAATAAAATTTTTTTTATCCACCTTGTTTTTCAAGTATATATTTCTATTAGCAGAGAATATAACATATATATATACATACTTATCCTCTTTTACTTGTATTCTTTGTATTCTTATTTGCTCTTAGCCTTGTCATGGGCCACTCTGTTTATTAAAGCCTTCATCAAGGCACTTCTTTAGTTCTGTTCCTTATTACAATTTAATAAACAGAGTGGATTGAAGGATGAAATGGACAAACTTTTGAAACCCAAGAGAGATGTATCTTCTAATTCATTCTCTGTGACTGAAATCTTCAATTATTGGTATCGGACATTCACTTTGTTCCTATGAAAAACTACAAATGATGCTGTACATGATAAACAAGACAAATTAATTAATAGCATTCCCTTGGATATCTGAAACCATATTGCTGAGTATGCTACTTTTGAATCTGCTGTAAATTGCATCAAAGAATTATACATGAAATCCACAAACAAAATCTTTGCCAGACATGTTCTCGCAACATGTGGACAAATAGAAGACAAAGATATTGATGAGTGTGTTCAGGGGTTACAACTACTAGCTAACGAATGCAGTTTCAAAGTGGTTATTGCTGCTCAAAACCAAGACAGCTGCATTAGAGATGTTTTCATTACTAGCTTGCACTTTAATTTCATTCAACAGTATCTTGTATAAAACAAAACCTTTGATATACACACACCAGTTAATCAAGCCAGAGCTCTATACCTAACACAGAAAAATTCTGAATCATATTCACATCCATTCTCACCAACTGTGGGAGCCATAGCATCAGAAAACAAAGATTCATTTGTCAGTGATGCATGTGCCTTAACAAGCATTAAATGTTATATTTGTGGTGGATCACGTCACAGTTGTAAAGTGTGCCTGGCCAGAGAGGCCATGTATCACAAATGCAAAAAAAGGGCACTTTTCCAAAGTATTTCAGTCAGTTGGTACTTTGGCCACCTCACTTATTCAATCTTATATTGCAACTACTATGCTAGCTAGTTTATCAAGCCAGGCTACAGTGTATGTATTGATTGGCAAAAATCAGGCAACTGCTCTAATAGACACCAGTAGCTCTGGATACTATATTTCAATCAACTATGTGAAAAGACACCAGATAAAAATAAAACCTGCAGTGGGGAATGTGTCCATGGCTTTGTTGTCTATTAACACTTCAATAAAAAGGTAGTGCACTGTCAATTTAAATTTATTAGGTGAATGGTATTTAAATGTTATACTTTGTGTCCTTCCCAATCATTGTAGTGATGTAACTATCAGGCAAGACTTCATGAACCAACATTGTAGTGTATCTTTTGCATTTGGCAGTCCTAAGAAAAACCTGTCTTTTTCAAGTTCAACTGCTTGTAGCCTACCATTTGTGATGGTAGATATACCTTCATTATTTTTGAATCTCTGTCCTAACTGCAAACCTATTTCTAAAAAATTTGGGTGATTTGGAACTGCCAATAACCACTTTATTAAAACTGAGGCTCATAAAATGTTAATAGATAGAATAATTGAGGAAAGTACATCTCCTTGGTGAGCTCAAATTTTAATTGTTGATAACATAAAAAAGAGATTAGTTGTGGATTATAGTAGAACTATTAATAGATTCACTTGACTCAATGCTTACCCCCTACCACAAATGAACATTCTGGCTTCAGAAATCTCTAAATATAAAATTTACTCTTCTTTGCATTTAAAGTGCTCATATCACCCAGTACCCATTCAAGGGGTAGACAAACTATACACTGTGTTTGAAGCTAATGGCAAATTTTGTCAGTTTTGCCATATTCCATTTGGGGTCACTAGCAGAGTATCTTACTTCCAGCACATGATGGACAACATTATTACAAGGAATAACTTGCATGGAACATGTACTTACGTAGATAACATAGTTGTAGCTGGCAAGACTCAAGAGGAGCACAATAAAAATTTCTTGAGGTAGCCAAACTACATAATCTTACTTTCAACAAAAAGTCCTCCCTATCAACCACTTCTATTAATTTACTTGGCTACACTATATCTCATGGGATACTTAAACCTGATACTAACTGACTACACCCACTTAAAGAATTACCTATCCCTAAAGATAAAGCTGCTCTTTGCAGGTTCCTTGTTTTGTTTTCTTATTATTCCCAATGGATATCAAAGTTTTCGGGTAAGAACAATTATGGCTGACTTGTTCTCTTTAAATTGTAAGTCCATGGAAGAAATCAAAAGTGCCTTACTTCACGTTATTGAAGAAAACATCCCCATAGTAATTGAATCAGACACTTCTGATACAGCAATTGCTGCTGCTTTGAATCAGGCCAGATGTCCAGTGGCTTTCTTTTCGCAATCACTAACACCGACTGAATGAAAGTATGCTTCAGAAGAAAAGGAGGCTTCAGTTATTATAGAAGCTGTAAAAAGGTGGTCTCGCTACTTATCTGGTTGACTCTTTAACATCATTACAGACCAACAGGTGGTGAACTTCACGTTTAATACTGAGAGACCTGGAAAAATTAAAAACAATGAGATCAAGAGATGGAGAATGGAACTGGGGAACTATAAATATGAAATTACTTATAGACCAGGGATGGATAATACACCTGCTGATACACTCTCATGGACACATTGTGGGGCTATCCTACATAAAGAAAAGTTATATGAGCCACACAATCATATATATATATATATATATATATATATATATATATATATATATATATATATGTGTGTGTGTGTGTGTGTAGGAGTAACGGTGGAGTAATGGATAGCGGCTTGGATTGAGGAATTGGAGAGCTGAGCTCGAATTCCAGTCGAATCCATTACATTCACTTATGAGCTAATACCATTGGGAAAGGTGTGAATCCTCTTCTTCTCCCTCCAGCTATGGGTAAATAGCAGGACAGACTGGGTTCTATAGTCTTGGATGGCAACTGGTCTAGAAGAAGGACAACTCTGAATTCAAAACTTGCGGTGGATTGTTTAGGGACCTTGTGGCATGTAGTGCACCAGGTCTCTGTATTCAGCCCTTCAAAAAGTGTGGATGGTCCTGCACGAAACCTTCACCACTATAATCAAATCTCATGTGCTGTTGTCAGGCTGTCGGTTTCCTAAGAACTGATCTGCTTGACCCTCATATGTCAAATTCGAAGGGAGAGAGTCGAGTATGTATGTGTGTTACATAATAAAGAAATTCAAAATTAGCTCAGGAGATAATTTTGAATTTCTCGATTATGTAACTAATGCTCTGTTATAATAAATACATTAAGCTCTTTTTTTATGGATCAGTTTTAATATTTTATATTATCAGGATTCACTTGTATACCAACAGATTATTATCTGTACTATATATATATATATATATATATATATATATATATATATATCCTCTTTTATTTGTATTCTTATTTGCTCTTAGCCTTGTCATGGGCCACTCTGTTTATTAAAGTCTTTGTCAAGATACTTCTTTACTTCTGTTCCTTATTACAATGAGGAAAGAAGGCTTGGGCATCTTGATATTCATAGGACATGTTGAAAACAAGAGTGACAGAGGAAAGCACTGAATAATCTAATGAACTTGTGTAAATGGTTGGTAGAACAGGGATTAGGAGAGATAACAAAAGGACAAAATTTACTTAGAGCTACAAAGGGCAGGAAGTTGTGGAGAGCTATGAAGAGCCATGATCACCTACAGCACATAGAAAAAGAAGAATTTACTACAGTCAATGAATGATGTTGCTAGGCCTACAATTAAATTGGTCTTCAGTCTTCCTCAACTGTTATGGACATTCTCAAATAGGAAAACCTTTTCTTGGGTTCTTTCAATGATTTTTGTCTTACAAAGGTGATTGAGTGTTAGTGGTTCATCTTTGAGTCTTGGCTTCAGGCTTCTTCTCCTGGTAAATGGAACTGAGTTAATGTAATGAATTTACGTTTTGTAGCATTATAGCAACACTAATCATCATATCTAAGCTTTAGCAGGAACAGTCAAGCAGTGGTCGCTGGATCAGACCGTAGAAACTGTAAGACTTTAGCTTGTAAGTTTTTAGACATATTTCAGTTGTAGCTAAATATTTAAAATACATCTAAAAATGTAAATATATAGGCAAAAAGATAAAGTCCACTGTTATGTCCACAATAATAACATATATACTCAAAGAAATGGAGTTATTATAGGTAGCCTACTTGAACCAATCTTCTCCAATTATTTTATGTCTCAAGTTGACAATGAAGTTTTCAAAATCCACCAAAACCCCCAAATTTATAGCATGTATGTAGATATTTTCATTTTAGCCTTGAGCCTTAAACATAGCCTTGGGAATGGTATGAATCCATCTCTTCTCTCCCCAGCTATGGGGAAAATAACAGGACAGACAGTCTATAGTCTTGAGTGGCAACTGGTCTAGGAGAAGGACAGCTCTGAATTCAAAACCTCAAACTACAGGCTAAATAGCTTCATCAACCTGCAAAAGGGCAAGTGTGGTGAGTATGGCTATACCCCTGAAGACATGGTCAAGCAGGGAGAGGTTTTTTTTCAAAGCATTTAATCAATGGTTAGGAATTAATGCAAGCATTATTAACAGACTTTCATTCACTCAAGTTTCATAGACTCCACTGAGGTGTCTGGGGCCACAGCTCTCAGTATGCTAGCTGTTGCCACCCTGGTTTTCATTGCAAGTAGGTTTTTAAGGGATGAAGTTACTAGCACTATGCCTAACTGATTTTGAATTTAGACTTGTCCTTCTCCTAGACTGGTTGCTAACCAAGGCTGAAGAGTCCATTACATATATATATATATATATATATATATATATATATATATATATAATATAACTAGAATAGCCAGTTTACCCTGAAGATCTGTTTAGGTGAAACCTAGGTAGGTTTGGCTAGCTCATTAGGATTTATTCTAGTTTACCACTCTACTTAGCGTATTGAGTGCTCTGCGTTTTAGTCTATTTGTTTGGTGTTTTTTTCTTTGGACTAAGGACTTAAAGCACTTGGTGATTTGTTTTGTCTTGTTCTGATGTTTTTAGTTCTTTCTTTTTTTATTTTCAATTTTTTTCTCGGGTACCAATTTGTCCTGACATATCTGCAAGTTGAGCTATCCAAGTACTACTATTAATATACATATATATATATATAAATATATATAGTTTATGAAAAACTAGGTAATCCGTATGGGTAAACCTAAGGAGGATAAAATCCAGAGAGCTCAATGTAAAATCAGAGCAAATAATTTAAATAAAAGGGCTGTGATGAAATAATTTATTACATGGAATCTTAAAGTGGTCTGTTTTTATTTAAATTAATATATATATATATATATATATATATATATATATATATAAAAACCTAGTAAGCCAGACAAACCTACCCGGGTTTCACCTAAGCAGATCACCAGGAAAGCTGACAGAGAACCAGCTTTCTCTGACGATCCGCTTAGGTGAGACCTGGGTAGGTTTGTCTGGCTCACTAGGTTTATTTAGTTAGTTGTTTACTCGTGTCGGGTTTTTTTCCTTTGGGCTTTAAACCTGTATCTGTGGGATTTTTTTCGATAGACTTTCATGTTTCTAGTTCTTTCTTTTTTTAAAACCTTTTTTTCCTTCAAGATTGATTTTATTATTGGCAAATCAAAAATTCAAAGGTTTTTCAAGACGAGTATGGTTACCTATATATATATATATATATATATATATAAATGCATTGCTAATTATTATAGATATGGAATGAAAATCAGAAAGAAAGGGATTGTTAATGGTTGGGAATCAATACAAACATTTTTGGTAGAATAACACTATTATATGTGTTATATAAATGTACTATTCAGAATTTTTCTATAAAAATGCATTGAAAATTAAGAAGAAAGGGATTGTTAATGGCCAGGAATTAATGCATGCAATATTGACAGATCAAAGCTATTATGTATATAATTCTATATTTTATGCATCCCAATACCTATTTTAGGTAGACAACAAAGAGATCAGTGCAACAAAAGAATACATTTTAATAATTTTTATGTTTGATTTTGACATTTTTTTCTCTCTTTCTTCAGTCTGAGTGTCTTCGAGAAGCATTCAGTGAATTGGACATGACCAGTAATGTCTTGGAATTCCTGTTATCGCCAGACCCACCCCATTTCCGACTGTCCACTTTTGGAAATGCAGGAAGGGCACACGTGAGTTCTGTTCTAGTCACTAGTAACTTATTGGTACATGTCATGATACCTGATATCAATTTCATACTTTCAAATCTCTTACTGTATAAGGATAGTTACACAAGCGACCAATTGAAGTTGTCAAAATCAAACAAGGACTAAAATTTAACTATCTGGTAAGTGTTTTAACAGATGACAGAGAATGTAACAGAATTCCAAGTTGCAATGGAATAATTAAAGAAGCCTTACCAAAACTAAACACAGTATTAAGAAACAGGAAAATCTCATTAGATACAAAGAAAAGAGTGTTGAACTGTTATGCAATATCAATCCTCTTATATAGCAGTGAAGATGAAGAGAAAACATGAAGTAGCAAAAATATGGTTCTACAGAAGGATGCTGAGAATACTATGCACAGAACATATGAGCAACAAGGAAGTTTTAAAGAAAATGGAAACAAAAAGGATACTTGTACTTAAAAATAGAAAATTGAAATTTCTGTGACACATTATGAGGAAAGAGAATTTGGCAAATTTAACACACACAGGACATAGTCAAGGTAGGTGGGGCAGGGGGAAACAGCAAGTAACCTACTAAACAAGTTTGATGATTGTCCACGATGGGACGTGGCATGTAAAAGATTACATGGTCAATATTTTAAATATAAAATATCTTCCCTAATGGATATTATGACTACAGTTAGACTCCCTGAACTTGACAGTTTGGTTTAGCTATTGAGAGACATATTTTGGCACAAATGATTGAACACTTAATCCTTTTTGGTACAAGTGCACTTTACAATGGAGATTTGGCCACTAGAAAAAATTTTATTTTGGAAAATTCATTTTTATTCTACATATTTCTAAGGTCAAAGATCAATACAAAAAGTAATATTTTGCAATTTTTTCATCACTCCATATCATGTCAGAATAGGCTTTGCACTCAGTTTCACACCTATCATGAAAGCCAGGTGTAGAATTAACCAGGTATGAGTGCCAACCAGGTATAGGGATCTGTAATTCACCCATTATCAGTGGTGACCCTGAGAAATAAACATCTGTGGGCAAGGCTGCACCTGATATGTGCCCACATGAAAAAAACCTGTTGGACAGATGGATATATAAACAGCTGCTCCAGAGGCATTTGGCAGTCTCACATACATCCCAGATGAGAATATAAGGTCCACACATCAGATCCATGGGGTAATAAACACAGACTTGCTAAGAGTAACTGGCAAAGTACTGAAGTGAATAAAATGTAAGGTTAAATAATGAAAGATTCAAGTTTTCTGTTTTTCATTAGTCCACATGTTACATTTTGATTGCTACATCCATATTATATTATACAATTTGTATGTAGTTTTGAAACTAAACTGAACTAGTACATCTCACTACTACTACTAAACTACTAAACATTATTTAGATATTAGTTTAAACTCTAGATTGCACTTCTCACTTGTGGAACTCTCTTCTGGCTTCTTGTTTCCCAGTCAACTTTGATCTTTAAAAATTTAAATGCAATGTCAATTGTTATCTTCTGTTTTTTTTTAATTCCAATTCTTTTATTGTTCTCTCTCTCCCTCCTTAATAGTGTTCTTTTTTTTCTTCTCATACTGTAACACTCAGAAACTTCTTGTGTCTTAGTAGCTTTATTACCTTGCTTAGGGTGAAACAATTAAAAGAATAAAAAGATGACATTACTGTTCCTACCAACTTATCTCTAAGTTTTTTTAATCATTTCGCCCTGGGCAAGGCAATAAAACCACTAATATGCAAAGGGTTACTGAGTGTGAGAGAACATGAGAAAAATATGCTATTAAAGAGAGAAGAAAATAAAAGAACAAGAATTAAGATGACAGACGATAACAATTAACATTGTATTTAAATTTTTGACAATCAGATTTCCGCAAGGGGCAAGTGCAATAGAAGAAACTGTTAGCATAGAACTTATGATTACATCTAGTCATTTTAGCTGTAAAATGATGAGACCTATTCACCAATCTAGTGTGGCCCTGTTCCTGCGCGCTTTGCTGAATGCCACTCTTACTTTTGTTTATGTCCATTGGTCTGTCACTGGTGTTCTGTAGCAATCCTGTGTCCACATGTTGTGTTTCTGTATCCACAGGTATATCGGTGAGGAATTATTGAAGATCAGATTTGATTCCTCTCTATCCTTTCTATGCTTTACAAGGGTAAAAATAACAACTTTTATTAATGATACTATGATTAATATCATGAATACATAGACAAAAAGGATTTGAAGTTTCCCTGTATAAGAAATTCTTAAGCTGGGAGGAATAGGTTGACTGGTGGATGTAAACAGCCCAGAGTTGTTCTACTATTTAAATGAAAGCAGCAGATCAAGGTAGTTCAAAAAGTAGCATAGAGAAAAGGTCTTTAGCTGATTAAGATACCACAGTCATCTCACAGGCAGAGTGTTGGTCTACTAGCGGCGAGACCAGTTCTATCTTATTATTTATTTGTACAAAAGTACAAAATGTGCCTCAAGGGCTAAAATGGGGTGGGGGAGGACTGGTCTTCTCTAATCTTACCTCAAAACTAGCTCATCTCACTCATTGACCCATTCGTACTTACAATTTTCCTGTCACCATAACACCACATTTACTCTTAGCTGTTGCACCATGGTCACCAATTTACCTCATTTACTCAATGAAAGTTCATATTATACAATTCATGGGGAAGGGTTAAAAATCAGAACCCAATGATTATATACAATGAGAAAAATATATGTGTACAAGAAAATAAACAAAACAATATCAATATTAGGACCCTCACAAAAAGCAAAATGTGTGGCAGAAGATCTTGGTTAACTGGGTGAAAAAGACAGACTTGAAGAATATCTGATCTTGCCAGAGAACAAAGACATCACCTAAAAAAGGTGGTAGGTGGAAACAAGAAAGGAAAATGGACGGCAAAAATGGGTGGGCCTATATACTTGCATACACTAGTTAAGTTTAAAAAGAAAAAATGTCCAAAAGGAGACCAAAAACTGAAAATCATAATGTTCTAAATTACCTTAAACATGGATTGGGATGACTGATGATTCAGTTAGAGGCCCCAAATCATCTTTCCTAAGTAGCATCCAACAACCACTCCAGGTCAGCACCTCTCACTCACACCAAGTGAGGGAAACTCTTATCCAACTTTTGCCAAATTTCAACAATGAACTATGTAGCCTTCAATCATTTTACTTCTGCTATTTCGGCAGCTGCTTTTATGCCGCAATTGTACTGCTATGATTGGCTAGCCAATAGTAATGCTTGACCAAAGGTCTTGTATCATATGCCTTGAAGGGGAGGAAGGAAAGACCCCAAGAACCCAATATGATTGGTGGTCCAATCAAAATAATGGCCCCTGTGTCTGTATGTATCAGAGGGGGAGCTGAGAAGCTCTATCCCAGTCCTTCTCTCATTGGTGGGCCAATCAAAATTGTGGCCTTGCATCACTCATATCCACCTTCACAGGAACATTTTCCATGTGTCCCCTCCCCAATCTCATTTGACCTAATTATCACAGGTGTCATCTTCACCATCATCTGACAGTGTGCCTTATCCCTGATCAAAACAACCTGACCTGTAAAGATTTACTTTGTGTCACTCATTTCAACTAATAATTCCTTTATTAAATAAAAACAACACTCAAGTTAAACAGACCTAAGACTGTATCTAATGACCAATCCCACCCAAGCACACAATTTCACCTCTCACACAATCTCTTCACTCTCTCCATCAGTGACACAAACCAGAAAATTCACGGTATCACATTGTTTTAACATGAAAAATATTTTTCTTTCTTTAGAAATAAAAATTAGATTGACACTTGACCTTTGACACCAGTCATGGTGTCAAATTAGTACTCTGTTTATATTCATAAAGACTAAGTACTAAAGAGCAAAGTTCATCAGAACAGTTCCTCTTTTGTCTCATTCCTGTTTGCTACATGTGCACTACTACAAGCTACATGACCTTTCTTTACACTAAAAGCTACATTTGTTTTTTAATGACTAGCCAAATATTTGCTTTCTGGGCAGAGAAAAAGAAATTGTAATAGAAGTTCTCTTTAATTCTATCAAATTTATGTCTAAGCAACAGTTTCAGCAAAACATCTATTTTCTAAATTTTCTTTTGTCATTGTGCTATGTCCACTTGAATGACTTATTTTGAACATAAGGCTTATGGCCACATCACATTGAAACATCAGTTCCTGTATGATCACTGAAGTTAAGCAATATCAAGCCTGGTCAGTACCTAGATGGTGCTCTAAGCTCAGATGTGCAAGTGGTGTAATAGATAATGGCTTGGAATTACTAATCGGAAAGCCAAGTTACAATTCCAGTTGAGTTTGTTATATTCACTTACACACAAATACTCTCAGGAAAGGTATGAATCTACCCCTTCTCCTCCCAGCTATGGGTTAATTAGTAAGACTTGTATCACTAAATCATTATTTGTCTATATTTCTGAGATGAGGTATTGTAACTATTTACACTGTTCAGACTGTTTTCCTCATCTTTATTGTCATAATCACAATGTTTTGGCCATTGTACACTCTGGCCTTCTTCAAGTGATATACGTTTGATGATAAATGTGATGACAACCCGTCCAGTGGAAATTAAACACTTACATTACAAATAATAAAAAGAAATCTTGAAGCAGATGAGTTGTGATTCTATCAACAAATATGGAGAATTTCATGGACAGAGTATATGAAAAATAGAAAAGTTTTAAAGAGAATATGGTGGGGAGGCAACCCACTTCCCCAAAATCATTTTTTTTTTTTTGCTTTTGTTTTGAAGGGCAAGAAATTTTCAGCACCCCATTGTATAAACTACAAGGAAACTACTGATAACTCTCAGAACAAGACAATTGAAATTTTCCAAAAACATAATGAGAAAAGTAGGCTTTGAGAATTAAATGCCCATAGGAGACATCAAAGACAAGGAAAGTCGTTTAAATGTATTGAGAATCAAGCACAAAGGTATTATTGTTGAGAATAATAAAAGACAGGAAGTTGTGGAGGTCGTCTACACCTGGCAGGAACAGAGAGGGAGGGGAGTGATGATCTCATTCACCTACTGTATAGTGCCTGACCCTGATTTAATAAACAGAAAAATTTGTTTCTATCAAATGAGTTTCTTTGAAACTTAACAAGAGTTTAAACGGTTACATTATAATACAGGAAGGATAAATATAGCTTTAAAAATCGTGCTTTGAGATAATCAATATCTGAATGACAAACAAGAAATTGATTTCATTCATATTAATTTGCATCATTCTAAAAATGACCTCAAAATGAATGAGTTTTGTTGTGAATGAGTTCTTGACATTTTTTTTTTATTTCAGTCAGACTTTCCGAAAGATTCAGATATGATAGAATCATTCCATTGTACATCAACTCAGGTGAACAGGCAAGTAAATTATCATGACTATTTATTTACAATAATGCTGAAAAGTTCTCAGCCTCACCAAAAAGCCCTCCCCTCCAAAAAAAAAAATGAATCTGGTGTTTAGTCATTGGATCAGGGGAAATGAGTGAGGCTGGGAACTTTTCAGCCTCTTTTGACTACAGTAACATTATTACTATTTGTAATTAATATCATCAGTTGGGTATAGTATTATACCCTGCTCACACCACTACTTTGGTATAAAATAATAAAAGCAAGAATACAAATGTTGAATTATGTTTTTGCAGATTTTTTTTTCTAAATCTTATTTTAATTTATACTCAGTGAATTTTTACGAGTCAACACCAGATAAAAATTTCAGCTAAAGATGGCTGGAAAAGTAACTGGCCAAAAACTTGTAAAAAAAAAAGTCAAAGAAAATCAAAGAAAAAAAAAATCATGTTAAACATGAGATTTTTAATTTGAATTTCTTACAAATGCTGTTACTATTATACCTCAGTAACTTTTGACCAATTTCCTTATCTTTGTTATCTTTATCACAATATTTTGTCCACTTTATCCTTTGTCTTTCTTTCCATCTGAATTGAACACTATTTATTATACACCTATTCATTTAGAAAAGTTTCCCTATCTTGATTGTCTTTCTCACTGTTTCCTTCTGGATTTCTGAGATGCTCTTACATTAGACTAATTTCCTTGTTTTTTTTTGTCTTTATCACAATATTTTACTTGCTATAATGGCTGGCTACTTATTTCCTAGCATACCCATCTGCTAGGGAAACTAGTCAACTCCTGTTGCAGATGCCTGCTCAGGCATATTTTTGCTAGTTCAGCATCCAGAGAACCCACTTGTGGTTTATGCTGAGCAGACCTTATTTCCTATTTCTTGGAGTGAACACACAATCTGGCATTATCAACAGTTTGAACAAGTCCAGATTGCTAGCGCAATCATTCATGGCTTCCAAACAGTTTTGTCTACCCAATTTCACTTACAAGGCTTGGGTCAACCTGTGGCATGGGTTTTCAGGCACTTTCAAATGGTACCACACACTGGGATATCATCAAAAACTCACCTCCCTGACAAATTGACCATGGTGATATTTGAACCCAGGTCATTCTTACTTAGTTGTGATACCCTCCAGCACCCATCAGGTGTCTCTCATATTTAATAAGAGGATCCTTTTTGAATTCACATTGTCATGTCCAGTATCCTTTCTACAGAAATTAAAAATTTAGAAGCATCAGTTCTTTGCCGCTTCAATTTTCATCCTTTCTGACCCAGGTGTTGATGTCTTAACCAGATGAACCTCACTAACACTAAGCCACGAGGTCTTGTCTCATAAGGTACTTTATTATTATCTTTTTTCCTGTTTTAAATCTCAATCAATTTTCTTCTGAAATAATTTCCTGCAGAATACAACACACACCTAAGCAAGGCTGGAGAGTATATCAACCAAAATGTCATAAAAATACCAAAGAGAAAATGAATCGAAATGACTCAGTGTTTCATTGGAGAGTCATGCTTGAATTCCATTTGAGTACATTACATTTACTTACACACAAATTGCCTTGGAAAAGGTATCAACCCATCTCTTTATCCCCTCATCCCATCTATGGGTTAAATAACAGTAAAGCAGACGATGTCCTATAGCCATGGCACTTAAGGAAATAATGTTTATCTTGAGATTTATATCTTTCTTACTCCATTATTCCTCTTCTTTTTCACTTTTCCTCTTTCTCTCTTTGTTCTACTTTCTTTTTCTCATTTTCTTTCTCTTACTCTCTCCCTCTCTGAATAAATTTTTTCATTTTGCATCATCCTTTCTCTATTTACTCTCTGTCTCTCTTCTTTTACTTTAATCTCTTTTCTCTCCCCCTCAATCTTTCTGCTTTATATTTCCACTCTCATTATATCAGCCTGTCTTCTTTTCTTTCCTCATTCATATTTATTTTTCTCTTATCAAGTCTTCCTCTCTTGATTTTTTCTTTTTCTGTCTTTCTTTTTCATTCTATCTTCCTCTTATTTAATCTCTCATTTCTTTCTCTTCTTTTCCTACAGGTATAAGATTTCTCTGTTGAAGCCATCAGTAAAGGCCCTATCCATCTCATCACGAGTCTCCATTCGAATGGATAACAGGGGATTTTTATCACTTCAGTATATGATCAAGAATGAAGATGGTCAAGTGTGCTTTGTAGAATTTTATGTAAGTTTGTCCAATTGAATTTTTCTACTGAAATTACTTACCAACACTGGTTCCTGTTGTTTTATTATGTAAGTTTGTAATTAGTTAACAACAGGACCAGTGCATACTACCCCCAAACCCCTGATCAAAGTGAGGCCAAGCCAGATTAGGGGCCCCAGGCAGTGATTTGGGATCTTCACTACCTTATAAACATTTGCTTTTTTCTACCTATCTTATATATGTTAAAAATTAAACTAAGTACAACTGACTATTATTAAAGGATTAAAAATTTTTGCAGATTTTTACATCATTCTGCATTTTTTTTTGTGTCCAAATCTATGAATTTATTTAGCTCATATGCTAAATCTCAAAAAAACACTATAAAAATATTCACTATTTACATCCATAAAGTTCACTGTGTTAAATTATTCTACATTTTAACAAGAAAAATCTTAAGTTAATGTTAAAAATTGCCACAAAACATTGTTGATTTATTTAAGATTCAATGAACTATTATGACATGTCTCTAATTTCTATTAGTTTTGTCACACTTGAAATGACACATTTTTTGGTTGGTTGTTGATCCAGTTATCTAACAAAGTAACCTCCTTAGTATATAAAAAAAATATCTTGACTTATTCCTGACTCTTTTTCTTTCCAGATAATTTTTCTTTCAATATGAGAATGATTACAATTACAATGAAACAATGTTGAGTAATCTTACTGGGTCATTGTACCTCTGAAGCATTTTGGAATATCAAGGTAGCCTTTGGTAATAGTATTGTTGAAATCAGAACTGTACAGAAATGGTTTCAGAAGTTTTGTTTGGGAGATTATAGTCTTGAAAATAAGCCAAGGGGAAGATCACAATCGGTTATTATCAGATATGATCAATTGAATGCTTTGGTTGATTAAAATATGAGAACTATAGTCTGAAAACTTTGATCAGAACTCAAAACATCTCGGTATTTGAAAGCAATTGGAAAAGTAAAGAAACATGAATTGAATGAGACTCAAAAAAGCTTGTCGCTTTGAGGTGGACTCTCTGTTGCTTTCCCAACTGGAAAAAGAACCATTTTAGCATCAAATCATTACATGCAATGAGAAATGGATACTCTTTGACAACAGTAAGAGAGTAAGCAAGTGGTTAGATGCAGGAGAATCACCAAAACAATACCGAAAACCTCCACTGCATCCTAAAAGGTTAATGGATACTGAATGGTGGTCTTTCAAAGGGTTTTATTCATTCTTGCCACAAGGGGAAACAATAACAGCAATCTCGTATTGTGGAGATATTGAGTATGTGCATGAAATATCGAAAAAGAAATGTCCTAGACTTTTGAATAGGGATGGCCCAACTTTGTTGCATGATAACACACAGCTGTATGCTTCTCAATCAACTCTCCAAAAGCTGCATAGCCTGAATTAAGAAATTTTACCTCATCCTCCATATTCAGCTGACATCTCTCCTACTGATTATCGCTTATGCATTTTGAGCTCTTCATATGCAATAAAATGTTCTCCAATAAGGGAGAGGTAATCAAAACATTTGAACTGTTTATCACATCAAAGGATGAGAAATATTTTTAAAGATGGGATCAAGAATTTAGAGATACGTTGGAGAACAGTCATTCATCAACATGGTGCCTATTTCAACTAAATAAATTAGTTATTTAATATTTCAGAAGGGTTTTATTCATTTCCTATAAAGTGCATCATTTCATGTGTGACAACCTAATATTTAGATACATTTCTAGTTGAATTTTTAACCTATATTGTATATGATCCATTATTGTACATAATTAAGTTACAATAAAATTTGTATTTTCTAGGAATACTATCTTAGGAAAATTGTGATGTAGTAGAGTGGGGGCCCAGTATTATAGATTGGGTGGGGGGCTATGAGACTCTTGCACCAGCCCTGGTTACCAACATTAGTTTTTCTTGTCTCCAAACTCTAGAAATGTCTGCTGTGTGCTAGAAATTCCTTCTCTCCAAATTTATAGACAAATCCTATAGATGCATACTGGGATTTTTTCTTAGTCAATAAAAATTGACAATTCTTGGTTTTACTCATACATTTTTTCTTTCTTACCTTGAAGTTGGAATGCTATAATCACTTGACTGTATCCCTTTTGTGTATGAACATTGTTTTTTTTTTCTATCTTATAATTACTTTACTATTGTCTTATAGCTTCTTTGCCTTACATTATTCATTTCTTGTATTATTTTGCTCTGTTCTTCCCCTACTTTTTTTTGTATACTTTGTTGACTTCCAACCTAGAAATAGAAACTACAAGAAAATGGTAGTGGATTTTGATCAGCGATATCAAAGGGAAAAATTTCAAAGAAAATTTCATATGAATCTTAGCATTTTTTTGAATTAATAAGAATAGACTACCCAATACTCGGCTGGTATTAATGACTCAAATCAACTTTATGCTTCTTTTTGAGCTGCTGATAAAATGATTTCTTCTCCTTTTGATCTTCGGGATTGTTCACATAAAGCCACTGGTGTGGTTTCTGTAATTGAATTGTCCACGAGGTGTGGCAATAGCATTCTAGAATGAATATCAATAACCTCAACATTCATCTTCAATTAAATTTTCTGTGTCTGTTATGCCAATTTCTCAGTTTTATCTTCACAAAGAGTGAGAACCACAAAACCTATTCTATCATGAAAACAAGGCTCATTCTATAACAGCCATTCTACCTCCTAAGTAGCTCATTCCCAACCTCAGTACTCTGAGGTTGGTTTTCTGTCGGAGTTTTGATTCCCTTAGATAACCACATCCTTCCACATTAATGAGTCCTGTCTACCCAAGTTTAGGAATTCAAAGTTTTCTGTCTCCTAGACTGTTTACCAACCAAGGCTATTTGTGATATTCATTTATGTGCAAATATGCTTGGGAAAGGCATGAATCCACCTTTTCTCCTCCAGCTACAAGTTAATTAGTAAGACTTGTATTACTAAACCATTATTATCTCAATAAAAATTCTTATATTCTAAAAATATTTCCTGGCTTTAAATAACCTGCAAAGAGTTGTTAATAAGCCTTAGAAAAAAAACATATCAATCAATTGATTTTGAGTATAGCCATTACCAGACATCATTGTAAGAGTCAGTTGTGACTTGAACAGGCATTTAAAACCTCTGGCACAATGTTAGCAGACATGAGACACATATATTTTGTTGTCGTTAGGTTTATTTTTGTGAATGTTTATGCATCATTCCAGCCCACCAGTTAACTTGAACACTTTTCCACAAATTCCTTGAATTCTTAGTATTCAATACTATTTTGTAGTTTTTCTATACTCTGGTACAGTGACTCAACATGTGACTCAGTTTTTTATATACTTACACATACACACACACACACACATACATATATAAATATAAAAGTGAACATTGAAGTCAACACTCAGAGGTGACAAACTGTTTCATGCTAGATGTCAGACCACATTGCGTCTAGCATGAAACAGTCTGTCACCTCTGAATGTTGACTTCAATGTTCACTTTTATATTTACATATGCTCTATTTATCTCTGATATTGAGCACTTTATCCCATAAATATAGCACACCTTAAAAACTATATTTCTTCATATATATATATATATATATATATATATATAAGAAATATAGTCTTCCTACGATTGCATATAGCATGAAAACAGACTGTCGCCTCTAAGTGTTGATTGATTTCTATGTTCACTTTTATATATATATATATATATATATATATATATATGTGTGTGTGTGTGTGTGAACATTGAAATCAACACCCAACAGTGATGGTCTGTTTCATGCTTATACACAATCATACTGGGTGTTGACTTCAATGTCCACTTTTATATTTACAAACACTCTATCCTTGATATTAAGCACTTTAACCCATAAATATAGCATACCTTAAAACTATATTTTATCATATATATATATATATATATATATATATATATAAAATGTGTGTGTGCATGATATTGATGTAATAGGAAAGAACAGTTAGATTAATGATTCGAAGTTCTATAGTAGTTATGTTATTTTAAAAAAAACAGTGCTCGATACAGAAATAGAGCTTAAAATTATAATTATTTTTTAAAAATATGATTCCATCGCAACACAGAAATTACTATGTTTTGAAACTGAACTTGTGTTTCAGTTTCAAAACACAGTAATTTCACGTAAAATATCTCTGAAAACAATCACAGTAATGGAAAATTGGGAATCCAAAATGATCTCTTGAAAGTTAAAGATTTGCATGACACACTGACACTTGCATTTATTATTATTATTTATATATATATATATATATATATATATATATAACTGCCACCTTTTTCATTTACACCTCTTAGGATGACTAGCTAATCCCTGTTGTTCTGCTCAGGCACATTTGTCTTTCTTTTTGTGGTTTATACACTAACTATGCTGAGCAGACCTTAATAAAAGTTTCTTAGAGAGAGCACATAATTTGGCATGATTAGCGGTTGAACAAGCCTAGTACACTGAAATCTTTGGTCATGTTGAAGTGTGATTTTCTGTTAACACAATCATTGGCAGCTTACAAACATTTTCATCTTTCCAGTTTCACTCACAAGGCATGACTCAACACTTGGGGTATTTTTTCAGTCACTACCCAATCATGTCATACCCTGAGATCTTCTCCCTAGGCTTCTCAAGCAGTTACTCAACCTCTTAGTCAAATAGTAGATTTCCCTACCTTTTTTCTCTAGTAATTCTGACTGACACATTTCTTTACTTGATCTGTTCCTTACCTCCTCTCCAGACTCTTGTCATACATCGCAGTCTTGTCCTCTTGACAACTTGGATCACGTGGGAGTACCTAGATATTTCTTTCCACTCATTTAATTAGGAAAGAACCCCCTACTCACAAAACTGTTCTGGGTATGACGTTAAACTCCATCCAACAGCAAGGCCTCTGATCAGGAGGTTTTGAGGAGTGTGGAACCACCTCTTAATTGCTGGTGTTCCCAGGTCCACCCTGACCCGGGGTGGTAGCACCTGTTGGGGTCCCAGCTATAGGCAAATAGTGAACTCCTAGTTTTTTTCAGACCTTACCCACATCTGCGTCCTGGGTATGGCAATAAACTAAATCCGCGTCTTGGATATGATGATGAACTACGTCCAACAGCAAGGCCCCTAATAATATGTTTTTGAAAAAATAATGTTGCCAGCTATACGTTTTTGAAAAAATAATGTTGCCAGCTATACATTTTTGGAAAAATCATGTTGCCAGCTATACGTTTTTGAAAAAATAATGTTGCCAGCTATACATTTTTGAAAAAATAATGTTGCCAGCTATACGTTTCTGAAAAAATAATGTTGCCAGCTATACATTTCTGAAAAAATAATGTTGCCAGCTATACGTTTAATAGTACAATATATTTAATATATGTGTGTGTGTGTGTGTGTGTGTGTATCTAACTTAATTTAGCATTAATTGACCTACAGTGGTTGATAAGCCATAAAACCCAACCAACTTATTCACAAAACAAAATTTTATTATCAATGCTCTGATAGGGACTCATTTCATGTTTTTCTTCATGACACCCCTTGGAGTGAAATCCTTAATCTTCCCACTGAAAATTGTGCCACCAAGATTTTTTCCTGGGTAAAAGCCAGTATCAATGCTTTTGTGGCATCATGGAAGTACAAAGTGAAACTGCAATCTACTCCTTGGTTAACTCATGACTGTTCAGCTGCTATAACCCACTGGAATCATTTTTTTTAGTTATACCAACATGATAGTTTGGGCCATAACAGACACCTCTTTGTATCCACTCGTAATAATGTGCTCAATGAGGCTGAGTCACTGTTCCCTTATAAAATGAGACACCATATAGCCTCTCACATGTTTGCCTTTCATAATTACTGGTGGCTCTGTAAGAGTTCAATCCCTCCTCTTCAATAAGTTTAAAGTGCTGTCATCTAATGTTGAAAAAGCAGAATGCTTTGCATGCAAATCCCTTTCCAATTCTACTCTCAACTCTTCTGGAGTATCTTTGCCTGATTTTCTGCTTACAACTGAATCTCTACTATATCCATATAACTCCATCCATAGTGTCTGCTATCATCTCCAAACTAGATCCCCACAAGACATGCAGGCTTGATAGTATCCCTGCAATTGTCCTAAAGAAATGTGCTCCTGAACTGGGTCCGGTTCTTTCTAAAATCTACAACATTGCTGTTTCTTGCTAAAGGCTCCAAATTGGTTAAATATCTCACTTCACATGGACTTCTTTCAGACAAACAATATAGCTTTCACTTCTCTAGGTCCACTGCTGATATATTAATGGTTATCACTGAAAGAGTATATCAAGCTTTAGGTAAGAATGGCAAAACTCTGGCTTTATATATCACAAAGGCATTTGACACGCTGATCTTCTTCATAAGCTGAAGGGGTATGTTGTCGCAAACTAAATTTTCAGTTTGATCCAAACTTTCTTAACAAATCATGTAATGAAAGTCATGTTAAATGGCCACTCTTCTAGATCCTTCTACATTAATGTGGGGTTCCTCCAAAGCTCTATCTTTGAACTTATTTTGTTGCTTATTTTCATCAGTTACCTTCCCAATGTCATCAGTATTTTTGCTGATGACACAACTATTTACTTGTGTCTTAATAGTAAGTTCAATAGGTTTGAAAAAGTAAAACTGGCAGCTGATCTCAAAGATGACCATCAATCAGTTCTTATTTGGGCAAGAAATGGTGTGATTTCTAAAATCTGACCAAACAAAACATATTTTTGGAACTGTTTGGTCACACTGAGAACTTTTCAGCACTCCCACATACATTTTCCCTCTCTATCCAAAATTACAGATTACAAAGGTTTGATAGTAGTGTTTAAGGGGCACATTAATTTATATGAAAAAAAACTTTTGAGTGTTCCCTGACCACAAAAGTAGAATAATCTTCACCCACTCCCCTTGATTGACAGTTTCACAATGATTGCTGAAAAGTATGTCTTTAATTTTGAAAGAGCAATGTAGGTTTGGAGAATATTTTGTGTGCCTAAAAGGAACTGTATTATAATTAAAAAAAGTGCTTGACGGCCATTTTGTATCAAATCATTCAATTTAAAAATAAAATTTCCCAGCACACTTTTTCACAATCTCCTGAAAAAAATTCACATATTCTGATACTAAAGTGAAGGAAAAATCTTAAATATTAGCTCTGTATATATAAGAATTTTTAGAAGTTTTATGCAATTTTATGAATTTGGCTTTTGTTCAACTCTGAATAGTGATATTCCTAAGTCTTGCAAAATATGCCTTTTATCTGCTAGAAATTATGTAGTTACTAGTTTTTATAGATGTTTTTGTTAAATGGGACAAATCCCATTAAATTAAGAGGAATTTTAAAAGAAGCAGCAATTAGATAATTTCTGGCAGATAAAGGTTTCCAAGGTTTATAAAATATAACAAATCTATTAAATTATTAGCCTTACAAAACAAGACTCTTATCAACCAGAAATTGTGTATTGTTTCTTTTACAGTTTCTCTTAATTTAATTGGATTTGTCCTGTTTATTAAGTCTTGCAAAACAAGTATCTGACACACTGAAGATTAGATATTTAGGTTTATTACTTATAAGGTTTCTCTTAATTTATACAGATTTGTCCTGTTTGCAAGCCTTGCAAGGCCTGCATTTTATGCACTGTAAATTATGCATTTACATTTACATTTATTTAAGTTTCTCTTCATTTAATAGGACTCTTCCTTATTGCTTAGCCTAGAAAATGTTGCTTCTAAGATACTGGAAAATTTAATGGAATTTGTTTTTTTTTTACAATTTGCTTTGATTCTGTTATGGTCCGGTTCCTTGTACCACGGTGATAGTCCAAGGTAGAACCAATAAAGAAGAACTCGAACACGGATGTAGAATAACACAGATATATTACAAACAGGAATATATACAGAGAAGTAGAAAGTGTTAGTACGAACAATCAGGTTTAGTAGTAATTGTCTGAACGTGACTCTGTTTCGGACTGCCTCTGACTCGACTGACTGACAGGCAGACTTCTGACAGACCTCACTCCAGACTTCGGACTGAACTCTCTGCTTCCTTTTGAGGTGCAGTATTTATTACATATGGAATAGTCCATTATGTTATTATGGGTAAGATCCCATAAAAGATTCTCACTAGATGTCTCACAATTTTAGCCTTGTACCAGACTAATCTAACAATCCTGGGTAAGACAATAAACTACGTCCAACAGCAAGGCCTCTGATCAGGAGGTTTTGAGGAGTGTGGAACCACCTCTTAATTGCTGGTGTTCCCAGGTCCACCCTGACCCGGGGTGGTAGCATCTGTTAGGGTCCCAGCTACGGGCAAATAGTTAACACCCAGACTACATCTGCGTCCTGGGTATGACGATAAACCACATCCACGTCCTGGGTATGACGATAAACTACATCCGCGTCCTGGGTAAGACGATAAACTACATCCAACAGCAAGGTCTCTGACAATATGTTTTTGAAAAAATAATATTACCAGCTATACACTTTTGAAAAAATATTACCAGCTATACATTTTTGAGGAAAAAAATATTAACAGAAATAGATTTTTGACAAAACAAAAATATTACCAGGGAAAAAAAAAAGTTGTCAACATTAAATGACGCATTGAGGTTGATAAGCTACAAAACAAAACAAACCAGACTAATCTAAGTTTGTTAAATATATTTTCTGATATTTACAGTGTGTTCCTGATGAAGAAGAAGAGGAAGAACAAGATTGAGCTTTTTAAAAATACTTATTCCAACCTCCATAAAGAAATGACTCCTATTGTTTGGGTATTTATTTGTCAGGTAAACCCTTCTCCCATGAATATCATCTTTCTTAAAAATAGGGAAACTATTTGCCTGTAGTTATATCTTTAATACATAATACTTATTACTTTAAATGTTATTTTTAGTGGATATATATGTTTGATTTGACACCCTGTTTTTTTAAACAATGTGAATTATATCTACCAGCCTACACATTCAAGAAATTTCAGGGTGTGCAAGTGGTGTGATGGATAGTGGCTCAGAATGAGAAATCAGAGATCTGGGTTTTAATTCTAGTTGAGTACATTACATTCACTTACA
Organism: Acanthosepion pharaonis; assembly: GCA_903632075.3. Lineage (NCBI taxonomy): Eukaryota > Metazoa > Mollusca > Cephalopoda > Sepiida > Sepiidae > Acanthosepion > Acanthosepion pharaonis. Next base: position 628,639 of record CAHIKZ030005590.1, on the reverse strand, counting down.
AACCATGGTAAAATACAAATCCATCATCTCCTCCTAGGTATGGGTTAAATGGTAGAACTTGCATCAGGAAAAATCATTGTTCTCAAAAAAAAAAAAAATTGTTAAAATGATATTCACTCAAAAAAAAAAATTATTCTTAAAATCAAAAATATGTTTCAGTTTTAAATAACAAACAAAAGGTTTGATAAATCATAAAGAACAAATCAATCTGAAATTTTAAATTCTTAAATTAAAAATTTATTTTTTAAATTTCAACATCCCAACATTTTCAGTGTTTCCTATGTATAATTATAACCAATGTGTGCATTTTTATATTCCCCCTCTCCTTCGTGTGCATATATAATTACATCAATAAAAATATTACTTTATTTCAAATGAAGTCCTGAAGGATGAAACATGCATACACACAAACTTTTTTTCCACTTTGTTATTAATTTTCCTATCATTGTTCTGATTTATGTAAATCTATATATCATCTTTTCCCATATCTTTATATATAATAATATAGTGGAATCATAGATAGTCTTCAGATGTGTACATGAAATAAGCTTTGGAGTAAAGGTCTGTAAATAATGAAAATACTTTTGATACACTCTAATAGATTTCATGAAATAATGTATGAATAATTATATTCATTGTATGTGTTTAATATCATTTTCATAAGTACAGTATTTTCTTAGACTTATTTAACCAAACTGGATGTGCAGGTGGTGTGGATAGTGGCTTCAGGTAACCAACTCTGAACTCAAGTATGTTAAATTCACTTATGTGTAAATACCATTGAGAAAGGTTTGAATCCATCTCCCCCACAGTTATGAGTTAAATAGTAAGACTTGTAGCAGGAAAAATCATTATTCTCCAAAAAAAATTGTTGATGCAATATTCATTCCAAAAAAAATATTATTCTTATAATCCAAAATATATTTTGGCTTTAAATAACACAAAAAGGATTGATAAATCATAAAAAACAAATCACTCAGTTAATTTACAAAACCAATTAGGGTTCACTTATTAAGATCTATCTAAATATGTTTTATCTTTAGATGACTCTGTGATTCAATTTTGTAGTTGTCTAAGTAAAATTTCAATTTTCTATTTGCAGATGTTCACCAAATGAATTCAATCAGTTGTCATGTTAACAAAGGAAGAGAATAAAAAGATAATTACAGAAATCACCTATTTTTAAAGTTTGCATTTCAACTATTTTCCAAATCCAACTACATTTCTTTTCTTTTTTCTTTTAATTATTTTTATTAAATACTCTTTATAAACTACAAAGCAGGTATCTTTGGGAAAAGGAACTTTGGATCTTTTCAATGATTCACAGAGTTCCAAGTCACATTTCTCATTTTGTATTCTCATCTAATAATTTTTTCACCATTATCTTACTTATTATAAAACACAGATTGTGTGTGTGTGTGTCTGTACGTTTATATATTGGATCGGATTCCTAAATTTTTTTCAACCGATTTCAACAAAACTTCACAAGACTACGTAAAATTACCTTAAATGGTTCTGACAGTGCAAAAATTGAAAAAACACAATTGTTTTTGCACGGAATCAATTTGAAAACACAATTCTGTCGCCAGAATGAAAGGGGACAACTCATATCAAATTATACTTATAAAACCCAGGTTGGTTGTGTGTGTGTGTGTTTATATATGGGATCGGTTTCCTACATTTTTCAACCGATTTCAACAAAAAACTTCACTTTTTTTTGGCAGGTAGTGTTTCTTATTGTCTTGCACACTTTTTTTCCTTATTTTTTTACATTCAGAATACTTTAAAAATTCCATTTACAAGACAATTGTTTATAATAAAATTCTATTCAATTGGTAGACTCATAACGATTGAAAACAATGTTTTTGTTTGAGTTTGACCAATTCGTAAAAACAAAAAAAACAAAAAACTAATTAAGACATGCGTGTCCATCAACCTTAAACAATAATCTTTGTCAATTTTATTTTTCAGTCTTTATGATGGTCGATACTTGATCTATCTCTTACTGTTACATCCCCGGGCAATGCCGGGCTCTACTGCTAGTTCTTATATAATCCTGCCTTGGGAGCCAAGTGCCTCTTTTTTGGGAATCATTGCCAGTAAAAAAAAGGAAATTAGCAATATAATGCAATCTTTTCCCCTAGATTAGCAACTATTGCAATACAGTTAACACACTCACAAAGTCCCAAGCCATATTCCTTCCCTTGTGACCCCAACTTTCCGCAATTCTCTCCCCAATTCTAAATTACCATCTAGTAATATTTCTTTTGGCTATTATGTATTTAGAGTGGTAATTATCGAAGCAGGTTATGAAACCAAATTGCTTTATTGATTGCAATCAAATAAAAAAGAATTTCCATTAAATCAAATCCACAATTCCTCTTCTGAGAGCCAAGTGGCTCCAACTTGAGAACTAGATTTAATCACCTATTATTATGGACCAATTACATCTTGTGTGCATTTAAATAAATTAGAATTTGATGAGTTTTTTTTCTACCCTTTTAGTTAAATTACCAAAGTTTAGGGGATGATAAAAAGGATGGAACATAAAAAATAAATATTTAAGATTTAAAAGAAAATTCAATGGCAGCCATTTCTTTTTTGCTGCAAGATTGGCATTATTTACTTGGAGTAAGTCTCATTATTTAATCATTGCAACTTGTAAACATGCAACATCATTAAAATCCAGGAAGACCTCTTTGAGTAATCTCTTCATTTTTGTTGTAGATTTTCAGAAAACTACCTCGAGTTCATTAACGTCACTTTGCTGATGAAAGGACTTGAAATTGATTCACAAAGAGAGAATTTTACTTTTTGTGTAAGGAAAGACTTTTTTAAATGTTTTTTTTTTAAGATTCCACTTCATGAAAAATTTAAACATTAAAAAAAAATTGCTTTTACTACCTCCACCCAGTTGTTGCATTTAAGGTATGTAATACTCATTTGATAAAGACTTTTTATCATCTTTATCCCATAATAGTTGTTACATTTTATGTACAAAATCTGTATGCAAATGTAGCAACTATTATGGGATAGAAGAGGTACTAAATCGTTCATACAATAAACAAAGTATCAAATATTTTTTTAATGTTTTATTTGACATAATTGTCAAATGGAAACAAAAAGGACACTTAAAATAAAAAAGAAACAGCTGAAATTTTTGGGACAAAGAATGAAGAAAAAATGCTTTCGGTATCGGGGGTGGGGTACAGGAGATTCCCCCTGTATTTAGGATCTTATGGCCATATCACATTGAAATACTGGTTACCATACAATCACTAACATAAAGCAACGTCGAACCTGGTCAGTACCTAGATGGGTGACCACCTTGGTTTATGAGATGCTGTAAGTTTGGATGTGTGGATAATGACTTGGAATTGTTAATTGGAGAGCTGAGTTCCAATTCCAGTTAGGTTTGTTCACTTACATGCAAATACTCTTAGGAAACGTATGACTCCACCTCTTCTCCCCACCCCCAGCTATGGGTTAATTAGTAAGACTAAAACATTATTATCTGCAAAAATAAAATAAAATGATGTACAAAAAATATTTAGATTTTAGCATTAAATAACTCATAGAGGTTGATATGCCACTAAGCAAAAATCACCAACCTGTACTAGGCCCAGGAGCTACTCAGAGAGTTACAGAGTAAGACAGAGTAAGAGGTACAGTTTATATGGAAAAGATAACGATTAACCCTAGACAGGAACAGGTTAAGAGTGTAGTGATTGGGAAAATATCCTCTTGGGAGTTGTTCCCACAAGGTAGTGGTTGGCAAGAAGAAGCTGCTTGAGTAGGACTTACTTCTCACCAATGAAATACAAAGGGGATGAGGGTTAGAATTGGTGAAACCAAGGAATGTATTTCATCTGAGCACTTTCCATGGAAATAGTGATAGAGCAGTGAGAGGCTTGTGACATTTCATCTGTGAAAGAAGAGTTGCAGGGTGGAAAATAATTTGTTACCCACAAGAATGTGGAGACATTTTCAAATTCTATTGAAATTGGGAAGTGAGGACTGGGCAGCAGTACTCCATTTTAGACCTGATCTGATTTTTGTAAAGGTAGAGGATAGTACTAAGGGTCAGGTACTTACTGAAGCTGTTCAAGTAACCGATCATCTTTCCTGCATCTTTAATAATGGATCATATGTATGAGCTCCACTTGAGGTCTGGGTTGAGTTTAAGGCCCAAATAGTCACTCAAGTCACAGGTTCTCCCTGAGGGAACATCCATTCATTGTGATTGGTGGTGGTTCAGGGTCCGATCAGTGATAATGGGATGTTACTAGTTTTTTTGTTTTTGAGGTTTGAATGTAACCAGCTAATTTCCCCCACCCCCACTAAGATGTCAGAGCTAGAGCAGAGGAGAGATAAGTTGCCCATCTCTAGTGTTGAAGCTTGAATAAGCATGGAATAATAATAATACAACACAAAATGTATCGTAACAAAAATGTATTGAAACAATGAAAAAGGCACACATTATTTACAGGTAGTTTTGGTATATTCTTGGGAAGACTGTTCCTGCAGAATGGGTTGACTAAGTCGCAGTCGGGCAGAGTCTCTGGATTCGATCTCTTAATCTTCCCTCGTCTTCCGGTACCAACCCATATTTATATGGTCGGTACTCCACTTATGTAAATTAGGGCGGATCCTACACAAACCCTCCTCCCAAGCCTTGGAATCCCTTTTGGATTTCAAATTGGCTTCCTATATGGGTTGATGATTATGGCTATTTCTTTTTTAGATCCATTTGCCTAATTTTAATATTTTTTTTTTCCGTTTTGGATTCACGTTCAATGGGTCCGTCAACTTCCGTTTCCTACCGGATCTTCTTGGTTCAGGTGTATTCTGTGGAGGTTCTACCTGAAACATATACATTATATCAATGGGATCTTCGTCCTCATCCGTATACACTCTTCTTGCTCTATACCGTAATCTTTTTTAAATTGGTTTTGGTGCCTTTTATAAGTATTCTTGACCCTTTAATTATGTAAATCAGGTCACCGATTCTCTTGTCCACTATGCCTCGCTCCCAGAACTCAACGTTGTTTTTATAGCACTTGAAAAACACCTTCTCTCCGGGAGTGTATCTTTTTCTCGCTGTATACATGGTATTTTTTACTGTATTTTTCCTGGCAAAAGCTTGTCAAACACTGACTTAACTTTCCTAGCGAACATTAGTTCAGCTGGTGCCATGTTTGAATGTGTTCTCTGGTTTGGCGTGATTCTGTATACTTGTAAAATTGCTGAAGCGCCTTTTCCGTTGGAACTCCTGAGGCTTTCTTCAGAGCACGCTTTAAAGTATCGACAAAATCTTTCTGCGAGTCCATTAGACCTCGGATGATACGGAGGCGTCGTTATGTGGTTAATTTGATATAACTCACAAAATTCCTTAAATTCTTCAGAAGTGAATTGTGTACCATTGTCACTCACAATACACTCTGGCACACCGAACTGGGCAAATAGTTCATGCAAAATAGTTGTTGTGGTATTGACGTAGGCTTTTTACAGCGTAGTACTTCCGGCCATTTTGTAAAACTATCTACCACTATTAAGTAGTAAAAAATCTTCTACTGGACCAGCGAAATCAATGTGTAATCTTGTCCACGGATGATCCGTCTTGGGCCATGGTTTGTATACTATAGGTGGTGCCTTAGCTGCTAACGCACACCCCTTACATCGATGAACCATGTTTTCGATATCCACATCCATTCCTTTCCAATACACAAAGCTTCCATTAAGCTTTTTGTTCTATTAATACCGGTGACCCATATGAAAAGTCCCAAGTATTCTTTTCTGCAACTTTTTTGGTATTACTACTCTCTCACCATATAATAAAACTCCGTCACCTATTGAATAAATCTCCTGCACTTTTTGGTCATTCGCTACCATTTTGCTTTTAATTTCTAAAATGAAATCATCGCTTTCAGCTTCTTTTTTAATTTCATTTAATAACCGGTAGCTCTCTTTACAATGTTGTTTACCATGCTTTTCACCTCATAATCTGCTCTGATATTTGCAATAATTGATTCTTCGAATCTTTCTTCTTGCCTCGGTACTAGTCTTGATAGACTATCCGCATGAATTATCTTTTTGGATGATAGGTGCTTTGTGAAAATCATAATTGAGAAGAATGGTTCCCCATCTTAACAGACGATTTGCTGTATAAACGGGTAACCCTTTCTTTGAACCAAAAATGGTGATCAGTGGTTTATGATCCGTTTCAAGGATAAAATGTCTGCCGTGGATGTACCTGTGAAATTTTGTATGGCAAAAAAATGATACTCAGTGCCTCTTTTTCTATCTGAGAGTAACTTCTTTTCTCCTGGGAGCAAAGTTCTCAAGGCGTGTGCAATTGGTTTTCTAGAACCATCTGGCATTATGTGTTGAATACACGCTCCTATCCCATGAACTAAGCGTCCACTTGCCACTACAATATCCAGTTTTGGATTGTAATGGGTTAAAAGAGGTCGGACGTAAGCATTTTCTTTATTTCATCAAAGGCTTTCTGACATTCTACCGTCCATTCCCATGCCTTGTCTTTTTTAGCAGTTCATTCAACGGAGCTCTTAAATTGTACATTCCTTTAATGAACGCTTGATAATAATTTGCAAGCCCTAGAAAATTTTGTAGCATCGCCACATTAGTGGGCGTCGCATGTCTCTAATCGCAATGGACCTTTCCGGATCTGGACATCTGCCATTTTTGTTGATTATGTGCCCTAAATACTTAATTTCCAAAACCAAATTCGCACTTTGACTTTTGACTTTAAATCCAAAGTCCTGAATTTTTTAAAATACTTGATTGAGATGCTCTCGATGTTCGTCGACCGATTCGCTCCTTACTATGATGTTGTCTAAAGTAAGCGCACGCAAAGTCTAAATCATTCAGCATGACGTCCATAGCTTGTTGAAAAATGGCAGGTGCCACTTTAATACCAAAAGGAAGCCTGTTGTACTTGAATAACCCTCTATGCGTGTTTATCCCTAGTAACCCGAACATTCCTCTTCGACGGAATTTGGAGATAGGCATCTGATAAGTCAATTTTGAAAATATAACTCCACCATTTAGCTTGTTAAAATCTCCTCCGGACTCGGTAACGGGTAATGGTAGTCCTTAATTACCGAGTTCAACCCTGTCGAAAAAATCAACGCAGACTCTGACTTGGTTTGATTTCTTTTTATGCACACAAATCGGCGCAGCCCATGAATTAGATTCTACTTTCGAAATAATTCCCATTTTTTCCAACCTATCAAGTTCTTCGTTAATTTTCTCTACACTTGCGAAAGGCACATTACGTTTCTTTTTAAAATTGGCATAGTATTTTCCTTTAATTCGAATTTGGCTTCAAACTTGTTACATCTTCCAAGACCAGGTGTGAAAGTTTCCGGAAACTTTTTTTTAATTCCTCAATAATGTCCTGTCCTGTTTGCGTATTACTTTTCTACTTTTCTGCAGAAAGAGTTTAATGGTTTATCCCACAATTCGAATGTTTCAATAAAATCTGTACCCATCAAGTTTTCTCCATTTTCAGAATGAAAACTTTTATTTTTTAACTATCCCATTCAATTTCATGGGAAGTACAACCTCGCCTTCAATTTAATTTCCTTTCCAGTCACTGTTCGAGCGCGTTTAGGTTGACTTCATTATTGTAGGCCTTTTTAAATTTTCCATGTTTTATAGTTCATTATTGTTAAATCTGAACCCGAATCGAGTTGAAATTTGATATTCTTTTTAAATATTTCAGTCATCACATATTTCCTCAAATCTCTATCTGATTTGATATTTGAATTTGTTTGACTAATTAATTATTGACTTTTTTTTTCGTTTTACAACACGACCCTTTGTGACCATTCTTGTGGCACACGAAAACATTTTTTATTTCTATATGGGCAATTTACCTCCCAATGTCTTTTCGTTGCACCGTCTACAAATTAAATGGCGAACCATTTTTTTTTCCTTCCTCATTCTTTTCATTTAATTTTTTTTTTCTATTTTTAAAATACGCCGAATTTTTAATCCAATTTTTTCTGATGGGTATTTTGACTGTTTCTTCACTTTTTAATATAAGCAATACCAGCTTCTTCAATTTTTTTTGACTCTTTCTTTAAACTTACGGCCCGCTGACACTCCTCTGCTAACTTTTGCAGGGTAAGGTTTTTGTTCAGATTCGAGTTTAGACAAACTCACGCCTTATTTCGCACTTTTACTGGATACCAGACCTTGAGCAAAAATTAAACACTTGAATTCTTCAACCGTAATCTCTGCCAATCTGAAATTGTCACAATGTCTATTCACTATAGATGCATAAGTTAAAGTAATCCTGATCGCCGGATTTAGCGACATTCATGCATAACCATCGCTTATGCCAAAGCGACATATTTGCTCAAACAACTCCTTTTAGCAATTTCACTGTTTCCGAGAATTCCAATTCATTTGTTCTTCTCGGTAGAATAAAATCTACAAATTTGCTATGTTCTGCTGTACCTAGCTTTCTTAGTAATAGACTGACTTTTCTTGAATTCGACCAGTTTTCACAGTCTGTGTGGAAAATATCTTCATATCGTTTAAAATACGCTTCAAACGTTTTTCCTTCGTCTGGCACATAGTTGAAAGTTTCCAACGAATTAAATATGATGTTATTAGAATATGAAGAGTTACTTTCATTTGCCTGATTGTTGTTTAATTTCTCCAATGTTAACTTTTTAATTTCCAAAACCTTGACATACATTTCTTCCTGTTCCCTTTGACGTTGCTGACTCAACTCCTCTTGCCTTTCTTGATAATTCTGCTGTGCTAATTGTTGTTCTCTTAATAAGGCAACCTGTTCACTTTGTTGTTGCAGACTCAACTGCTGGGATTTGAATAATTCAGCTTGACTCAACTGCTGGGCTTTAAACAATTCAGCTATGACTTTGGATAATTCCTCCATTTTAGCTGATAGTGTTCATGCCACAAAGAATATACTTTTTAAATTGTTTATCCACGAATATACTATAAGCAGACAAAAAAAAATTGAAACAACTTACGCCTTTTTAATTTTATGTCTTGCTTTATAAAATATTGTTGAGCAACCAAACAAAAAAAATAAACAAATTTTTTTTTTTTTTTTTTTTAAGTTCGCTTACCTTTCAAAGTCGATTACGTGGTATTTGTGCTCCTTTTAATTCCATGCATGTTTTTTTTAGTCGGCCAGCTTTTTTTTTTTTAGTCGGCCAGCATTTTTTTTTTTTTTTTTTTTTTTTTGTCGGCCAGCATTTTTTTTTTTTTTGTTAGTCGGCCAGCATTTTTTTTTTTTTTTTTTTTAAACGTAAGTTCTTTATACCTAGAATCGCCATTGTTGAAGCTTGAATAAGCATGGAATAATAATAATACAACACAAAATGTAACGTAACAAAATGTATTGAAACAATGAAAAAAGGTACAAATATTTACAGGTAGTTTTGGTATATTCTTGGGAAGACTGTTCCTGCAGAATGGGTTGACTAAATCAAAGAGTCGGGCAGAGTCTCTGGATTCGATCTCTTTAATCTTCCTCGCCTTCTGGTACCAACCCATATTTATATGGTCGGTACTCCACTTATGTAAATTAGGTGTATCATACACAACATCTAGTCATCTCGAAAATTTAATACTCACAGGATATATTGAAAACAAAAAGGATACATGGAAGAAGTGAGCCACCTACCTGACGACCTTATGGGAATAAATGGAAGAATGAAGAGTGCAAATGATGATAAAAAGATAAGGATTACTAAGAACTATAGAGAATAGGAAGTTGTGGAGAGCCATGATCACCCACATAACTGAATAAAATTGTTCCTTCATCAAATGATGAAAGAACAATGACTTTAGCAGTGTAAAAAAAAAATTCTAAAAACATTTTTGTTTGCAGTATTTTCTGCCATACAAGACACAATGCGACATGACACAAGTCTCCATAACCCATTAGAGTCATAGGAGCACTACACTTACTTCAGCCATAGCAGCAGTGGTGTGTTTAAGGCAAGATAACCTGATAATTCCTCTTCTAGCCTATATTGAATTCAAAATTTTCCTTCTCCACCTCAAGGCAAGATAGACCAGTTAGCACTGCTATTTAACCCATAGCTGAGGAGAGAAGAAACAAATTCATACCTTTCCCAAGCATATTTGTATGAAGGTGAACATAATGAACTGGTGTCATACTATAGACACCCACATAAAAAGAAGTAGTGGTTTTTATCTTGATCTCAAGGATTTCTGCTTGATGGACCAGCAGATAGTTCCTTTTAAAGTGTGGTTTTCTAAGCGACATCCACTTTGACCAAAGGGTAACATGGAAGTAAAGAGATGTATGAGGGGATTTTGGTGATCAAGTGGCAACAATACCGAAAATAGGCTATACCTGGGTGCTTGTCTATATTAACAGTCATACTTGGAATCAGAGAGTGTGCTGGTTTGCCCATGGCAGGAGTTGTTGGGGGAAAAACTAACATAGAAGAAGTTGTCCAAAGTATCACCTGCCTACCCACTCTGATGAACAGGTGAAGCCCTGAATAAAACACTTATATATGATATAGAAAACAGGGTTTGTCTTTCATCTTGTTACCTTGTAAGCATCCACCATGCTCCTTCCCAGCTTTCAGTGACAAGGTTGAGAATTGAAATGCAACATGGAGTGATCATTGGCCGGTCAGGGGAATGCTTGGGTGAAGGTGGCATTTTATGTTTGCACTGGAATTTGAACTCTGCTCACCAGTTTCTAAGTTTTTTCTTTTTTTTTAATCATTTCAGCCACCCCAAGCAAGGCAACAAAGCCATTAAGATGCAGAAGGTTACTCAGTTTGAAAGAATATTAGAAAAAGAAAAACAATATTAACCTTTAACACTCTGCATTATTCACTACTTTCCTTTCCACTGCATTGTTTTGCAAGGCTCCTCTACTGCACTTCTTAATTTCAGTCATAGTCATTTTCTGTTGCCATAGCAGGATATGACAACACAACTTCAAAATTTAGACACACTATCATTCATTCATTTGTGTCACTTGCAGTGGAAGGACAAAATTTTTGCTTTGCAAACAAAATCATCTCCAAAATGTTAAAGGTTAAGGAGCAAGAACAAATAAAAGAAGAGGAATTAAGAAGACAAAAGATGATTGACATCACATTTAAATTTTTTAAGATCAAATTTGACTGGGAAGCAAGAAGCCAGAAAAGAGCTCCATAAGCAAGAAGTGTGAGAGAAGACACTGTTAGCATAGAACTTATGGTTACGTCTAGCCATTTCAACTGTAAAATGATGAGTACTAGTTGCCAATTTAGTACTGCACTTAAATTCATAAAGTCTAGGTACCAAGGAAAAAAGCTCATCAGTTACTAAACATTACACCACCACATATATAAGGCACACTTTTATCAAAAAAGAAAAAAAAAACTCCAAAAGTCACCCATCATCTTATAGTAGAATTACTGGAATGAGACTAATGCCTAAACACTGAGTTGAGAAACTAGTCCACTAATAAATCGTAGATTGAAATGTACAGGATCATAAATGATTAAATACAATTACAAATCAAAATAATATTTTTTTTAAAATACAGTATATAAATCTGGGCGAATCATCACTCGATTATATTATAAGTTCTTGTAAACATGCAACATCATTAAAATTCAGGAAGACGTCTGAGTAATCTCTTCATTTTTGTTATAGATTTTCAGAAAACTACCTAGAGTTCATTAATGTCACTTTGCTGACGAAAGGACTTGAAATTGATTCACAAAGAGAGAATTTTACTTTTTGTGTAAGGAAAGACTTTTTTAAATGTTTTTTTTAAGATTCCACTTCATGAAAAATTTAAACATTAAAAAAAATTGCTTTTACTACCTCCACCCAGTTGTTGCATTAAGGTATGTAATACTTATTTGATAAAGACTTTTTATCATCTTTATCCCATAATAGTTGTTACATTTTATGTACAAAATCTGTATGCAAATGTAGCAACTATTATGGGATAGAAGAGGTACTAAATCGTTCATACAATAAACAAAGTATCAAATATTTTTTTAATGTTTTATTTGACATAATTGTCAAATGGAAACAAAAAGGACACTTAAAATAAAAAAGTAACAGCTGAAATTTTTGGGACAAAGAATGAAGGAGAAATACTTTTTTTTTATTTTTACAGTGAGATTCCCCCACCTGTATTAAGTATCTTATGGCCATATCACATTGAAACACCAGTTACCATACAATCATTGACATTAAGCAATGTTGAGCCTGGTTAGTACCTACATGGGTGACCACTTTTATATAAGAGATGCTGTAATATATAAATCTGGGCGAATCATTACTTGAATATTATAAGTTCTTTCCAAAATATTCCTTACCAAATTATACTCATAGATGTGTATTTTAAGGTGCATGTCTTCAATTTAATTCCTTTGGCTGTCAAAGTTTACAATCACTCTTGGTCGATTTCTGCTAAATCCTTGAGGTACTGAGAAGTATCAACTGAAAGGTTGGACATTTGTGTCTGTGTGCTGGAGATTCCTTCAGTTTGAAGAGAGAAAAATAGTGTTCTATATGGATAGAATGAACAACTCTGACTTATATAGACATTGGTCTGGGGGAACGACATTATCTTCCCACAAAAACCTTTGCGTTAAGAATGCACATAGTCCCTTTCAAAAGTACCTTTGACCAGATTCTGGCTTAGACATTTTGATGAGAATGTAAATTTTAGCCATTGGCCTAGAACAGCGTTTCTCAACCAGGGTTTTCCAGAACCCTAAAGTTCCACAAAAATTCCCCAAGAGTTCTGCGAGACCAGGTGAGATAAGTTAATGCACTTTTGATTTTTTTATTTAATTTCATATCAGTAATATTACTGAACACACACACAATATATTCTTAGTTATTGTAATACAGACATCATCCTCTCTAATCTATTATGTTATTAAAAAATATAGCAATCATTAAAAGAAGAGGAAGAACTTTGTGAGCTGCAGTGTCAGATCGTACACTCAAGATAATATTTACAGACCTATCTCTGGACAAGTTCTGAATTTCTGTCAAAGAAGAGTTTCCTACTATTCATAGGAAAACAATATATTCTTGCAGTTTTCAACGTCTTATATGTGTGAGCAAATCTTTTCTTATTTAACAAGTATCAAGAGCAAAGACAGAAATCGTCTCGTCTCGATTGAGAATGAAATCCGTGTATGTTTATCTAAAGTTTGACCTCGAATTAAGTATTTGTGTAGCAAAAGATAAGCATAGGCTTCACATTAGAGAAACATGTTTCACTTTATCAAATGGCTTTGAAAGTCACATTTTCTTAGCCCATTTATTGCTTCACAGGACTTTTTGCCTTGATTTACCTTATGTCTTTTCAACATTGCCATTAAAGGATAAAAAAAATTAAAAAAACTGATGCAGCAATTATGTGTTTTCATTCTGTTTACATTTCTATTATAGGTATATGATATTGGTTACTTATGTTTATTTTTTACTTTTGAGTTTCGAATTTTTTGGTGTGAATGAAAACTCCCTGATGAAGTATTATAAATGAACAGTATGAATTTTATTTAACACTACCAAAAGATTTGACAAAGAAGTATTAATTTTTCTTTAAACCAGTTATTCAAAAATATATACTTTGATATTTAACACGTGAACTACGATGAATATAAATTGAGAAAGATATGGTATATAATTTTGTTTTTGCACAGGGGTTCCTTGAGACATATAATTTATTTTAAGGGTTACACAAAGGTAAAAAGATTGAGAAATGCTACCCTAGAAGGAAACATTTAGCACTCATTGACTGAGCAGCCAATACTGTTTTCAGTTGAAATTTTTAAATCTTTCTTTTAAACCAATTTTTCAGGAAAACAGGTTTCTCAAGTTCAGTGGCTGTTATCACTCTTTCCAGTATTGATGGGTGTTTCCTTCCTAACCTTTTAATATGAAGTGGTGTGGAAAGCTAACATCTTGATTATGTCATTATTTTCTCTTCGAGTTACATGCACTGTGCATTTTAGTTTTTGATGCCATTCGAAGCCCTCAAGTGATGTGGTTACCCATTATCTAATTCAGTTCTTTGTTTGTGATTCTGTAGTGCCAGTCTGCATTTTTCAAGACCCAAACACTTTTATCTTCCCTTCTTTCTTTTGTTTTCTCACTGAAACCAAGTAGCATCTTTGATATGTTTTTGTTATCTCACACAATCAAAACAGAATAGTCCATTATTCATGAGTTATTGGCATGGCGTAATGGCCGTACAAAGTATGCAAGGGTGGGACAAACACAATTATTATATGATGCTTGAATAAAATACTAAAATAATCCTCTACTTGATAGATATTTACAGCAAAATAAATAAATATTGAGAGAGAAAATCATAAAATAAGTTTCTGATATCATTAATGGTGCAACAGCTCAACCAGTTCTCCCCGGATTCAAATTATTTCATTCCACACATCAGAACTTTCTGCCCTGATGGTGTGTCGCCTGGAAGTAGTAGGATAGCTTGCATGCTTCAACGACCCCCCCCCCGAGCTATGTGGGCAAGGGCTTCGGCCTTTAGCAGGTCCAACCAAGCTCAACAAGTCTAGATGAAAGACACACCTGGTCCTCCAGATTGGGGGTTGTACAGTAGGCTAACAACCTACTCACTTAAAAACCATTTGCAGAAACCTCAACCATATCTTCAAACAATGACATGGCTGAGGAAGAGTCCTTCAAAGTGGAGCGTGTAATGCATGCTGGTAAAAATCACCTGGGAAGGCAGCCGGCACGACATGGGCCAAGCTGACGAGGATTGCCTGAAACCATGTCTGTTAGGTGTTGTTGTAGCCCTATGTTCCCCAAGGAATTAAGAGGTATAATGAATGATGATCAGAACTTTGGGTGAGAGATTGATAAACAAGGTATTATTCATTTTTGATTAGAATTTACTTTTGTCTTCACTATTATTTGCTTTTGATCACATGATCAATACTGAAGAATTGATGATTGGAAGAAATAAGTTGCAAGAAAAATAACTAAAAACCAAGATGTAATAAAATGTTAGTAAAAAATTAAGAATATTGGTTGACAAGATTTCATCTAATAAAAAACGAAGATGAAAGTAAGTCTTATTCTTTTATGTGTCTTGTCCCTTCAGGACATTGACAATCATGGCTCTCTACAATTTCTTTTGTAACTCTTAATAAATTTTGTCTTTTTATTATCACTCCAAAACCTTGTTCTACCAGCCATTTCAAAAATTAAAAACAAAATGGGGTTTGGTGATGGAACAAAGAGACATGTTGGAAAAAAGGGAAAAATAAAACTTTGAAAGGATGTCTGGAATAAAAGTGGGTAAGTTGGGAAAAAATTCTAAATTTAAATAGTTCAGCAGGCAGTGTCTATCTCAGGTGTAAGAGTACAGTTAGCAGTGACATCAGAGAATCGTCTGACCCTCTGTTTCAAATACTGAAAGAAAGTGTTGTTTGTAACTGCAAGACAAAAACAGCATGTTTTTTTTTATTGTTTTTATTTATTATTTAAATTTCCAGAAAAAAAATAGAATTTCTTGATTTGATACATTGTAGTTTAAGAAAACATTGAACAAGAATTCTCTATGTTTCCAGTTGAAGCTGCTAGCCAGTAGGCTCTTATGATGGGACAACTTTGTGAGAATGTTATTTAGCTTAAAAGCATTCTTGAAGATAACCTTGACATAAACAAATGAGAGACAAATCAAGAAAGAAAAAATGTTAGAATGAAACCTGCTCTTGATGTTACTGACTACTTTATATATATATATATATATATATATATATATATATATATATATATATATATATATATGTGTGTGTGTGTTACTGACTACTTATATATGTATATATATATATATATATATATAAGTAGTCAATAACACACACACATATATATATATATATATATATAAAACACATACACTCATGCATATATATGTGTGTGTATGTGCACTCACGCACATCTATATATGAAGAGATGCTGATAAGTTTTCAGCCCAACCAAGAAGCCCTTAAAAAAAGACATTGAGATGAAGAGAAGAGGTGCTGAAAAGTTCTTGGCCCAATCCACTTTGTAGTATTTCCAATCAAAGCATACAAGATTAAATCCATATTTGATTTATTGATTTGTTTTTTACTGCTTATCAACCTTTGCAGGTTATTCAAAACCAGAAAATATTTTTAGATTGTGTGGAATGTTTTTGATATAATAATGATTTACTGATACAAGTCCTACTAATTAACCCATAGCTGGAGAGAGAAGAGATGGATTCATACCCTTCCTAAGAGTATTTGCACATAAGTGAATATAACAAACCTGACTGAAATTGGAACTTCCATGCTGTTATCTATCGCACCACCCATACATCCAAGCTTACAGCATCTAAGATTGAATCGATGAAAACCAGATGGATGTTGAAATTTTTTTATTATTTTTTTGTTACCATTTCATTTTATATAATCGTTTTTTCAGAGAACTGTAAAAATTCTAAGGAAGTAAATTGTTACCATAGCAACCCTGCTTATAAATGCTAAGATTAATTTGAAAAATTATAACAACAAATACAAGTTAAAAATAAATATTAATGAAAATCAAAATGTCACTGAGATTTGTATATAGGAAATATATTAAAATGTAAATATGGCGATAAAATTATGTTGAGAAAAATAAATTGTGTACATCTAAAGAAAATAGTGAATAATTAAGCACTGAGATGTAGAAATACCTGGGTTGGTGTTACAGCATGCAGTAAGCCCACTGGGAGTGTTGGACCCTTTAGCCTTTGT
The DNA here is from genome assembly GCA_903632075.3 of Acanthosepion pharaonis. Classification (NCBI taxonomy): domain Eukaryota; kingdom Metazoa; phylum Mollusca; class Cephalopoda; order Sepiida; family Sepiidae; genus Acanthosepion; species Acanthosepion pharaonis. The sequence continues at coordinate 611,825 of CAHIKZ030005590.1, read as the reverse complement.
TAAGGTATCCAATGAGGAGGAAAATTGATGCAACACTAGTGGCTTGACAGTATTCAATGATGTTGAATGCTTTTTCTTTTCAGCTACGTATTGATCTTGCTCAGAGAGTGGGATTGACTCAATGTAACATCTTCCTTTTTTGGTTTTGTTTTGACATTGTAATATGTTTATTTTTTTTGTATGCTGAATGACTGACCATATCCAAAAAAAGGCAATCATGTAGGATTGTGTCAGAGGCTTTCAAACTTTGTTTAAAGAGCCATATTCATTTAAATATAAATTTAAATTTAGGGGGCAGGTGGAGTAATGGATAGCAGCTTTGATTAAGGAATTGGAGAGCCGAGTTCAAATTCCAGTCAAATCCATTACATTCATTTACGTGCTAATACCTTTGGGAAAGGTATGAATCCTTTTCTTCTCCCCCCAGCCAGGGTAAATATCAGGACAGACTGGGTTCTATAGCCTTGGATGGCAACTTGTCTACCGCAGAAAGAAATGCCAACCTACTGCGGGAAAAAATCTGCCTCGTCAGTCATCCATCAAAAGATACATGATCACCTAAGCATGTATCAGGCATGGCACATAACTGATTCATTTGAAACAACAAGGTATGGGTACTCCTCACAAAATCTAGCTGACCAGAGTCTGGCAGCTGATCTCTCCTCTGACCAAGCTCTAACAGCTCAGTTGGGGAAAAACAAGTTTGATTAAAAAGAACTGAAAAGGTTTGGTATTTCTTGAAGTTGACAATGATGATCAAAAGCACTTAAAGAAAACAATAAAACAATGTGAACTCCAGACAGTTTATCTACAATTTTGAGCACATTATTCAAAAATTTTAAAGATACAATGAAAAAACAGACCTTGTCAGTTCTTTTTCAATTTAATTTGTTTGTGTGTATATATATATATATATATATATATATATATATATATATATATATACACATATATATATATATAATGGACTCTCATTGATTTCAATGTATGAGGATCCAACAACCTCATTCAGTTTTTATGTTTGTGTCATATGTGACATTTCAGTCCCTCTAGTGACCTGCATACAAGTCAACATATTGTGCAACAGAGAGGATCATGGGACATAGCCACAGGAATATTTGCAGGATGCTGTTTTTGCTGTTGTTTGATAGATTTTTCTAATTCCACAAGCCATGTCAAAAAAACATGGCATGTGGAATTAGAACAATCTATCCCAATCGACTAAATAAACGGTTCGGTTCGAAATTCCAGTATATATCACCTGAAGAAGGTTGGAGCCTACAATGGCCAAAACATGAATATGCTTATAAAAATGAGGACAACAGTCAGAACAATGTACATAGTGTAAATAGTTATAATACCTCATCTCAGAAATATATATATATATATATATATATATATGAGATAAATGTGTGATACAGAGCTACAATAAGAGAGATGAATTCTTTGCAAGAGTGAAATGTGATCCTGGTTTGATAAGAACTGTTCTTTTGGCAGATAGTCAAGAGATTGACGTACGTGTATATTTTATATATATATAAATTTTATATATATATATATATATATATATATATATATATATATGCAAAAAGTAGGCGTACAGTAAGTATTAAACCAGCATTATAGTAGTTCTAAGATTCATTAAAATCATTTTTAACATTTTTATATTCATAATTTATTTTGTCTGTATCTCAACCAGTATATATTAGGTTCTTTGGAATATATATATTTTTATTCCTGAATTAATGTATTTAAACAGTGCTTAAACCAGTCAAAATAAGAACCCTGAACATCTATAGATTTCTGTCGTCGAGTTACAAGGTTATTTCTGCCTTTACAATAAAACTCTAAAGGTTTGGACGCTGAGGAATCTTTGAATGCATTTTTTGCATCTTCTTTGCAACAGAATATCTTTTAGCTTAAAAAATTGTCAATATGCTGCAAAAAGTGATAATCAGTGCACAAGAGATCGGGGTGGGGGCGGAATATGGTGGAGATTACAAAGTCTCATATCGCAATATAGTGAGCCTCTGCAGTGTCATTCTGATATCATGTGACCAAACATTATCATGAAGCAGAATTGAACCACATCAATTAACAAGTGTCAGTAGTATTTTGCTTAACTGAATGAGCATTTCGTCTAGTTGCTGGCAGTAAACATACTTGGCAGCCATCATTATATATATATATATATATATATATATATATATATATATATATATGAGATGATTGTGTGATATAGAGCTACAACAAGAGACTATCTACAAAGAGATGAAATCTTTGCAAGGCTGGAATTTGATACTGATTTGATAAGAACTGTTTTTTGGCAGATACCCATGAGATTGATGTAGGTGGGTGTGCATATATATATATATATATATATATATATATATATATATATATATATATAAATAATAGCACAACATTATTAAAATATATATGGAGTTAAAAACAAAATATACCTACTATAGTTAAATGGGAAATTATAAAAATGTATCCTTATATAATATTACTAATAGGAACTGTAGACTGTGTTTAGAAGAAAAATTATCAATATTAACTTTTAATAATCAAATTAAGTAAGAAGATTGAAATAATGGGTTGATGCTGACATATTAAGAAATATTTACTTTGTTACTTTAATAATAATGTAACATAATAAATCAAAATATTAATTAAAAATATTAACTAAAATATTATAATTTAATTAATAATAAAAAAAATGACAAATATTACAATTTAATTAATAATATAACATAACTTCTCTATAAATCATTAAAGAAAATTTCATTGAATTTCAAAGGAAAATTTTACAGCTGGAAGAAAAATTTACAGCTGAAAAATGAAAGACATAAACAAAAGCCAAATATTATGAACGCGTGCTTGTAAAAGAACATTAAATTTATGAATGCGCACATGTACAAAATGGAATGAAAAAGATGTGGAACAAATTGAAAAAACTGAAAAAAAATTGGATGTAGTGTTTAAAACCACAACCCCTGAAGACTGTAAATTTTACCAAGAAACATCAATGTTGGGATAAAATATTGATATTTAAAAGTTAATTAATCTTTTCATATATATATATATATATATATATATATATATATATATATATATATATATATATATATATATATTTGCTTATGACTGTGTTCCACAGTAAGAAAAAAATTATATATATATATTTTAATTAATTCATCAAGTCTGATAGAAACCTCAACAGAATCCAGAAAGCACTGGACAGCCATCTCGTCCTATATTTGGGACTCATCAGCAGTGCGCATCCACTACCGAGAATTGAAACCCTGACAGTTAGGTTGTCAAGCAAACATCATACCAACTGTTCCAATGGGCCTCGGTGACGAAGAGATTACAAATCAAACTCAACATAGCGCCGCTCGCTCAAATATTCCGTGGTGGAACCATACTGCGTTCTCTGTAACCATAGGACTGTGCCCCCTGGAGCCACGACTACTCTCACCAAGCCGCTCACACTGGAGCATTAGAAGCCGGTTCAAGCGATGATAAACACAGATAGTAATTATTAGGAGGATTTGATAATTATATTTAATTAATTCATCGAGTCTGATAGAAACCTCAACAGAATGCAGAAAGCATATATATATATAGAGAGAGAGAGATAAATATAATATCAAGGAATAAATAAACAACGAAAATAATAATATTGATAATAACACTAATAATATTTCTTATATATTCGTTGACCTTTTCTACAAATGGAAGCATGAGGAGAAATATTTTAAAAATTGCAATTTTTAGACATGACTGGGTCCTTCCTCAATGAGACAAAAAATGAAAGATGAAGTGGGATTTCCTTTTCCAGAGAATTTGTTTTCATTTTTTCTTGTTTTTTTTTCCATGTGTTATATTACCAAAGAGATCTGATAATTTTGTGCAAGTTCTTTGCCACAATTAGGGTTGTAAAGGGTTTGTAGAAAGCTTTCTATGGAAATGGTATTCTTTGTGTAAGCTTAAATTCCTGTTTAATCCAAGAATATGTGAATCTATTTTAAAAATGTATTTCAACTCAGACTTTTGGCATTTTTGTTGCCATTTAAATGAAAACACTAAAAGAACACATCTAATGTTATCAATGGTATGGTTCAGATGCTAAAATGTGCAGCTAAAGTGAAATTGATATTGTAATATTTAATATATTATTTATTTATTTTTTAACTATTAATAATTAATTAAATTAATATATTTATATTCAGTTATTTATTATATAGTATTATAAAATTTATTCTAAAGGCACTTCTTCATTCACTTTATTTTCTAATTTTAAGTGTAGATTTTTACTTTTATTTAATCTTGCACTTGATTGGTTTATTATATTTTATATTAAATGATAAATATTAAATGTTTTTTCTTGTAGATGGGAATTGTTTAATATAGGTTTTATTTAAAATAGGTTGATGTAAATTTTGATGTTAAATGAGATACTTCATCCTAAGAAAAATATTATCATTTCAATATATTAATTTAAAAATTTTTTTTGGTTAACTTCAACACCTCAAAAACAAAACTGCTCTCTATTAATCACCACAGAGATCCTTCCCTGCCCCCTATTAGAATGTCTGCTCAACTTCTCAAGAGCACCTCTCTGCAGCTGCTCAGTCTCACATTGTCTGCTGACCTAAGATTGAACAAATACATTGAATCAAATTGCTTCGTCCACCACAAGGAAAGTTGGCTCCCTGTGCCGCGCCAGGAAATTTTTCTCTCCGTAATCGATCCTTCAAATCTACAAATCAACCATTCGCCCTTGCATGGAGTATTACTGCCATATATGGTCTGGAACCCCTTCTGTTTGCCTCGGGGTTCTTGATAAGATCCAGAGATGGATATGCAATGCAATTGGCCCTGATCTGGCATCTCATCTGCAGTTGCTCTCTCTCACAGACGTGCTGTCGCCTCTCTCTGTCTGTTTTACAATTACTTTCATGGTAATTTCTTCCGATGAGCTGCTTTCGCTGGTTCCCAGACTTCATGAATTCAAGCGTCCTACGAAGCTGGCATCCCACTCTCACCCTTTCACTGTCGAAACTGTTAAATGTAGCCGTCTCTTCTACTCCAATAGCTTCATATCTTGCACCTCTCGCCTGTGAAACTCCCTTACCTCTTCCTGTTTCTCTGATAGCTATAATCTCCAACTATTCAAATGTAATGTCAATTGACATCTTCAGTTGCCTTGATCTATCTACTATCCTTCTCCTCATCCTTTCCTCTATCACTCCTATCTGCTCTCACTCCAAATCCTCTGTAACCCCTTGTGTGCTAGTGGTTTCTAGCCTTGCTTGGGGTGAAATGCTTAAAAAAAAAAAATTATATTTTTCTTATTATTTTTTTCTGATATATTTTTTTATTTTAATATAACTTTAATCCTGAATTATCTCCCTTTCATATAAATGGTTTTATCTCTTATTATTGAATATAATATTAATTTTGATAATAGGTTTAAGAAGGCTTTCTTTAAGTCTAAACTACCTTCAAATTGCTATGCTGCCTAAAATAAATAGGTCATTTTCTCCTTTCTTTCTCTTTTGACCACCCCTCATATCCAGACTTAAACTACTTCCTTTTTTTTTATTTGTTCTCTTCCGTTCTTGTCTTTTCCTTTCTTTCTTTTTCTCTTTTCTTTTTTCCATTTTTCTTTCTTTCTTGCTTTCTTTCCTCTGTCTGGCCATTTTTATTTCAATAATTTATCATCCTTGACTGGTTTGAAAATTCCTGTATATTATTTTAATTTACAAGGTGATAATGATCATCATCTATATGTAATCTTAATTCCTATTCTATGATATATATATATATATATATATATATATATATGTTTCATTAAATAATATAGACAAGTTTTGTCTATTTATTTTAAGTAAGTTCCTTTCATATTGTCTGATAAGCTTAATCACATTATCATTAAAAGGAAAACACCATATTGATACGTGTTTAAATCCAATCTAAGCTTTCGGCTAACACAAGCCATTATCAGAGATGACAATTTCAATAAATCAAACAACAACAGATGAAACAACAATGATAGTCCACCCTTGCTGCGTGAAAATTTCCAAGTAACAACAAACTTGTATATACAAGACGCAGAAGTGAAAAGCGCATCGCAGCTTGTGACATCACACATGACCACGCGAGAGTGAAAAACGAGAAGTATTAAGTATGGGAAGCCATTGGTATAAATCAATGGCTTCTGTTATAAATTATAGGCATTCAAGGATATTTATGGAGATTTCATAGTTTATTTTGTTCAGGTTAGGTTTCAACTGTTTTATGTATAAAGCTTAAAAAATTTTTAATTTTTGTTTATTGTTTTCATGTGTAAGCATAGTTGTGTTGTCAACAAGGATTTTCCGGAATTGAGTATGTGGGCAGGCATGTTGTTTTAAATGTCTAAAAATGTTAATGTTTTAAATGTCGAAAGAAGCATAGATTGGATTTAAACATTTTCGTCAATTCTAATAGGTGTGATTTGGTAATTTGTTTGGGTTAATTTATTTTGCTTATTTTATTGTCATTTTGCTTATTTACTTTTATTTTATTTTATTTTTTCCGTTTTTGATTTTTAAGTAACGTAGTAAAAATTTGTTTCCATGTCTGCATTTTGAGTTGAGCTCAGCTTACACAAACACTTCCTGGAATCAAGCACTCTACACAAAATATTCAACAAAAACACAGTAAAAATCAGTTACAGTTGCACCGAGAACATGGCACAAATAATAAAAAAGCACAACAGGAAAATTATCAACAAACCACACGAACAAATTAGACCCACGTTCAACTGCTGAATAAAGAACGAATGTCCCTCAAACAGTAATTGTTTACAAAACAACATAATATACCAAGCCATGATAAAATCACCAGATAATGAAGAAAAAGTATACATAGGAGTAACTGAAGGACCCTGGAAACAAAGAAATTATACACACAAAACATCTTTCACAAATAGTAAATATGTGAACAATACAATGCTTTCTAAGTATATCTGAGAAATTAAAAACAAAACGCACATCACACCAAAAATATCTTGGAAAATAAGGAAAAGATTATCAGCTTACAACAACCAATCAAAAACTTGCAAACTTTGCTTGGAGGAAAAAATAACTATCATTACTTTCCCAGACCAAAATAAATTATTAAATAAAAGATACGAGATTTTTAGATTTTATTTTTTAATCCAACATATTTTTATTACTTCCAATGTTAATTTTATTGGATACCCATATTTGTGTAGATGCTCCATTTATTTTAAACACTATTTGAAAACGATGCTCAAGAATTAACAAGGGCAGTGAATGTCTGAAAAACTGGATGTCAAAATGAAACTAAAAAGAAATAGAAAAAGTATAAAACAAATAAGGGGTAAGTATAAAGTGATAAGAAAAATGACGAAAAGGAGCAATAACCATGACATTCTGCATGTACGCACATACGCTGAGGCAGGTGTAAGAATGTGTCCACACACACTATGAAAAAAAATCAACCTTGCACCAATGTGCATATATAAAAGAAAAAGCAAAAAATATAAACAGTCAACTGAAGATAGCCCCTGAGGAGTGGATGGAGTGATTGCTGGAAGGTCCATCCACAAAACTCTGGAGTCGAGATGCTAAAGGTAACATCAATCAGCTAAGTGACAAACTTTATGTTTGTATTAATTATATATATATATATATATATATATATGATAAAATAAAGAATAGGAAACGTATATCAATCTAACATGTTTCACTTTTATTAAAGCTTTGTCAGAAATTGAGAAAAAGTGAAACATGTTAGATTAACACACGTTTCCTATTTGTTGTTTATTATCTTATCGGATTCTGATCCATATTTGATCTATAACTCATATATATATATAATAAAGATTACTTCAGTCTGGCAGATGGTTAAAATTGTTAGGCACCCAGTGAGGATCAATTTCTCTACACCTGGAATGGTTTAGAGAGACTAGCTTAAGACATCCTATCTATATATGGAGACTTGAACTTGTTTTCAGATATTTTTCTATATATTTATATGTATATTCTTAATACAAATGCAAATATACACACACACATATATATATAGTAATGGATAGCAGCTTGGATTGAGGAATCGGAGAGCTGAGTTCGAATTCCAGTCGAATCCATTACATTCACTTATGTGCTAATACCCTTGGGAAAGGTGTGAATCCTCTTTCTTCTCCCTCCATCTATGGGTAAATAGCAGGACAGACTGGGTTCTATAGTCTTGGATGGCAACTGGTCTAGGAGAAGGACAACTCTGAATTCAAAACCTGCAGAGGGTCGTTTGGGGACCTTGTGGCACTTAGTGCACCAGGTCTCTGTATTTGGCCCTTGAAAAAGTGTGGATGGTCCTGCACAAAACCTTCCCCATTATAATCAAATTTCATGTGCTGTTGTCGGGCTGTCGATTTCCTGTGAACTGGTCTGCTTGACTCTCATATGTCGAATTCAATGGCAGAGTTGAGTATATACATATATATATATATAGGTGGGCTGCTGAAATATTCTGACCTACTTCCCAAAATCTGATCAAATATGAAAATTTTTTTTTAAGTCATTTTGGTCAAGCTGAGAACTTTTCATCATCCCCCTCCTATATATCTCAGAAATTGTATGCTCCCCCTCCAGGGTCATAGTCAAAGGTTAGCAGAAGGCTTAGGTCATGAGTGAACTGTGCTAAGTGAAAGGATCATTTAAGGGCAGACTGAGGTAAAGGGGTGTATCTATTAAGAAGGAAGTCTAGATCAGCATTCTTAGTACAAATCTGAATGCCCCCATCTGGTAAACATCTTAGCTTTTATCTCTTTCTCATGGTTGCTAGTTGTTTAGCACAACATGCAACATGACAAGCACAAACAACTTAGAGATTGCCTCCTATCAAATTACACCAGAGTAAGTGTTTCTGAGATTATGAATTACCTTTATATTTCAATCTTCATACCATTTCATATCTGGCTTGATGATTTTCTGAAACAATATATCAGGTCATCATGGTCTGAATATTCTTTAAGGCATGAAATTGTCAATCATCAATAAATGAGGATTTCTATGTCCACAATGTTTATATCTACAAACATTTTTATCCTCAATATTAAGAACTGTTCCCCTACTAATATTGAATATTTTATCACATATCCTCCTTGTGTCAGTTTAAACTGACACTTTATTTTTCCGTATTTTTAACCTTTTGAAACCTGACCACCACTTTACTGGCAGTAGAGAAAAATGACTTAATGCCCAGCCACCAGTTGGACAATGGGTAAACATTTATAACTATTTTTATATCTACCCTGAAACATTACATACCAATTATTTGTGAATTTTGACTTAGGAGCTCGGGCAGAAGGGTAAAAATTGTTCAGGAATGCAGGGCTCAAGCTATAATTCTGAGACAAGAAATAAAAAATGAAAGCTGAAGCGGGATTTTCTTTTCCTTTGAAGGAATTTGTTTTTGTTTTTTCCATGTGTTATATTACTGAAGAGAGCTAATAGCTTTCTGATAGTTCTTTGTTACAATTAGGGTTGTAGAAAGCTTTCTGTAGAAATGGTATTCTTTGTGTAAGCTTAAATTCCTGTTTAATGCAAGAATATGTGAATCTATTTTAAAAATCTATTTCAACTTGGACTTTCAACATTCTTGTTGCCATTTAAATGAAAATGCTAAAAGAATACATCTAATGTTATCAATGCTATGGTCCAGTTGGTTGAAATGTGCAGCTGAAGTGAAATTAATATTGTTGTCTTTGCTAGTTTTTTTAGGAAATATTTTTTTGGGGTTGTAAGATTTTTTTTTTTTTTTGTAGTGGGGAGATAATGTTTTTACTGATACAAGTTTTACTAATTAACTCTGGGGGAAGAAGAGGTGGATTCCTACCTTTCCCAAGGGCATTTGAAGTAAGTGAACATAACAAACTGAATAGGAATTGGAACCCAGGTCTGTGATTAACAATTCCAAACCATTATCCATTATATAAGAGTCTCTAAAACTGAAGTACATACTCTTATTGGTTTTATGATATTATGATGATTAGACATCAGACCATTGCTCTGGGAAACTAAAGTAATGAGATCAAGCAGCATTTGCAAGGTATGGCACAAGGATCTATTTGAACTGCTACGTAATCTTGATCTATTTGGAAAAGAAGTGAGAATAATCCAAAACTTATACTGGGAGTAAACAGATAAGAAATGAAGTGAGTAGGTACAGACATATAGAAGGGGCTGTAAGACAAGGATATGTCTTCTCCCCAGATTTATTCAACCTTAACAGTGACGCTATCCAAAGGGAACTGAATACCCTACCAGGGTTTATTATTGGTGGATGTAATCTTAACAGTATAAAACATGCAAATGACACTGTGTTGATGGATGACCTGCAAAGGAAACTACAAGACCCCCTAGACAGGGTTGTAGAAGAAAGTGAGAAAAAAGGACTAACCATCAACTGCAAGAAGACATCATGGTCCTCAGCAAGAGAAAAAGCCCGAGATACAAGGTGGGTGAGGAATTATTTTTAATCCCACAGCCCCTTTTCTACAAACAAAATATCACAAGCTTATCACTACATTATCGCTATTTCTATATGAAATGTTCAGATGAGTTACATTCCTTAGTTCTCTATTAATTGAAACCCTTACAGCTAGGACCTACCATACCACATCCACAGGGTCGAATCATCCTCATTGCCTTCATATTCCATTGGTAACCAGGAATTTACACTCAGACAGCTTCTTCCCGAGAATCATTACTTTAGGAAACAGATTCCCGAGAGGATGTTTCTCTGATCACTACAATCTCAACCCCTTGGATCAACCATTGTCCATCCTACATATCCTCATAATCTGGACTTTGTCTTCTTACATCAATACAATCACCTCATTCAGTAATCCTCTACCTTGAGTAGCTCTTTGGCTTTGGATTAGATGAAAATTTAATAAAATAAAATATCTATAGTCAAACTGTCCTGTGACGCATTTCTTAACCTTTGATATGTGCTTAAATTATAGCTGAGTCAAGGGCAGATAATGTCTGAATCATGGGCAAATAATCAGAAGTAATATTAGACATATGAATAAAGAAAAAAATAACTTTGATTTGAAAATTTGTTACCAGACATCATTAAATGTAATTCTGACATTATTTGATTTAATGAAAAAAATGATTAAATGTAAATTATATAAACTGGTCGAGCCCGTGAAAATTTCATGGTTTTCCTATTTTAATTTTCTGAAGAATCATCATTCTTAATATAGAAATTGAATAAGCTCCTTGCAAATTCCATGGCCAAATAAATAATGTTTATTATTTTTGTTGTAAATTCTCAAGAACAAAAAAATGTATCAATTCACTTTCATATCACAATTCACCTTCAGATTTTGATGTTTCATTTTCCATTTTTTGCTGAAATACTAGATATTTAATTTTTTGTACTTGCTTGATTTTGGTATCTCCAATTTATAATTCACATCTTGAGTTGTCCATTTTACTACCAGCCATTCATTCTATTTTCTTACTTTTATATTCCGTGTTAATAGAAATATATATTTGAAAAATAAGGTGGATAAAATAAGTAAACGTTTATTGTACAAAACCAGTGCAATAAGAATAAAGGTAACAGTTATGCACAAGGTTTGTCGCAAGTCAATCCAGTAGTGAGTGCTACTATTGGAAGGTCGGTAGTTCCCGCGTAAGTACGAGTCATACTCAACAGATCCCAGCTAGTATATTTAGCCACCACCCCTATGAGGGTTGCATGTGGCACAAGGCCGGTTTAACGTGGGTTCTCCAAGCTCGTAGGCTCGGCCAAAAATATTCCCTTTTAGAAACCACATAAATGGGTTCAGGGTCAGTCTACCTCCCGAATGAGACTCTGCCCTTCGGCGGAGCCTCGTCTGGGTTCCTCTCTGCTCGAAGGCAGAGAGTTCAACTGTCTAGCTGGAACAGATCCCAGCTAGTCTATATTTACTTGCCCCCCCATGAGGGAAAGATGTGGCACAAGGCCGAGTTTTACGTGGGTTTTCCCAGCCCGTAGGCTCGGTCAAAAAATGCCCGTAGAAACTGTAAAAACAGAATCGGGTTGGTCAACCTCCCTGAACGAGACTCTGCCCTTCGGCGGAGCCTCGTCTGGGTTCCTCTCTGCCCAAAGGCAGAGAATTCATCCGTCTTGCTGGAACAGATTCCAGCTAGTATATTTAGCTATCCCCCACCACAAGGGTTGCATTTGGCACAAGGCCGGTTTAACGTGGGTTCTCTGAGCCCATAGGCTCAGCCCAAAATATTCCCCTTTTCAACCTGCTTAAACGGGTTCAGGGTCAGTCTACCTCCCCGAATGAGACTCTGCCCTTCAGCATAGCCTCGTCTGGGTTCCTCTCTGCCCGAAGGCAGAGAGTTTGACTGTTTTGCTGGAACAGATCTCACCTAGTCTCTGTAGTCCACTGACTTACAGCTACTTATAAGTAGTTACTACCTATAGTGTAGTCACTCATGGGGATGACAGGTTATTCCATTACATCACCTCCCACCGAGCTGAAATTTTCCACTGAAAATTTAGCCTTCTAATACTTTCTCTTTTGCAGTTCTGGACTTAACTGCACTGTGGGTTTTCTTTTCCTTATACTCTTTCAAGTCAAATAACATCTCGATCATATGGGTAAAGCTGGTGTAGGAGATGTATCTATGTGTTCTGGTATGTTAGTGGGTCGTGTTATTTCAAACATGTCGTACAGGGCATCCATCAGAGTTTCTTCATCATCCTGTTGAACGATTTCAGAGTATCTTTGTCTTAACTGGTTTACGTGCGTTTTGCATACACATCTTTTTCCTTTCACCGTATAAATTACTCTTCCAATTCTATTTGAAATAATTCCATCCTCCCAAAAACATTTTCCACCTCGGTAGTTCCTGAAGAACAATTTGTCACCAGGCGTATACTTTTTTGCACAGAAATTCTCTTTGTTATGCATTTTCTTTTTTGGACAAGGCAACAAGCTGTTGAATATTGATCTTATCTTTCTCGTAAATATCATTTCAGCACTTACAATTGATGTTTAGTCATTTCTTCTTTCCTTTACTACATTCTGTAGAGTTCCTGTATTTTCCTTTCTATGTTTGCTATCAACACTGTGTCATTTGTATATCTAATGTTGTTAAGATTGTGGCCACAAATAGTAAATTCTGGTAGGACTTATGCTTCTCCCAGGATCGCTTCACTATAAAGGTTGAATAAGTCTGGTGAGAAGACACATCCTTGTCTTACACCCCTTTCTATTTTTGTATATTTATTGTATTCATTTTTTAATTGTATGCATGTATAAGTTCTGGATTATTCTACTACCCTCATAAATAAATCAAGCTTATGTAGTAGTTCCAATAGTTGTGACATATTCTATAAAACACTTTTACATAATGTATAAAACACAGGTACACATCCTTTTGTATTTGTATTGCTCTTTCTGATATCATTCTGAGCATAAATATTGCATTTCTTGTTCTAATGCTTTTAATGAAACCATACTGTTCTTGTCCTCTTTCAGGTTTAATTCTACCACACACTCTATTCACCAGAAGTTTTATGTGCCTCATTAGGCTGATTGTCTGATGGATTTCACATTCATTTGCACCTGTCATCTTAGGCAGCTTTATGAAAATGGATTTATTTAGGTCTTTTGGTATATCAATACTGCTGTATATTTCATTTATTATGTCTTTAATCTTGTCACTGACAAAATCATCTAAGGCTGCCGTCATCTCTATTACAATTCCATCTAGTCTTGCTGCTTTGTTCCTGTTCATCTTGGCTCTTGGCTGATGTCATTTCAAATTTTAATATTTCTGTTCCTTTGATATTTCTGCATATTGCGGCTTGTTCTTACATCATGGAAGAGTTCTTTGATGTATTTGTTCCATCTCTGAAGTATTTTTTTCTCTCTTAACAGTATCCTGTCCTTGGATTTTTTGCACCTTTTGATGAGCCTGCCTTTTTTCCTGTTAGTTCTCTTATTCCTTTATGCATATCTGCTTTATCTATGATACTCATCTTTCTATTTCATACAATTCCTCTTTAGTATGCCAGCATTTGTTTCTAATTTTTTGGTGCAATGTTCTATATTCCGTGTCATATCTTGGCATTGTTTGCTGTCTCCTTTTGATCATGTCAAGAATTTTCATCTGTCATACATTCCTTTTTTCCTTGTCTAGTTTTCTTTACTGAGGTTACTAAAGATTCTCTTAATGTACCTCTCTTCTCATTTAGTTTATTGTATCTGCTTTTAACACTGTCCGTATATTATGTTATTATATATCCCTTATTGATTGTTAGGTAATCAGTTTGGTTCTTTGTTTTTCCTCATGGTCTTCTCCATGTTCATATATGTTATGGTGACCTCTCTACATTAGAAAGAACTTTTCCACCTTCATAAATACTAACCTGCGAGACTTCCTAAGGAGAGGCAGTTGGGACGCAGTGTAACCTGATAGCTCGGTCAGATATTTCTATCTGCTGACTAATAACACTCTTATTTTGTATATATGTTCTGTTATTTCAATACACTTGTTCAACCTACCTTCTTCTTTCCGTGTCTTTCTTTCTGGCCTCTAACAGGCCACAACAATATACATCTTGAGTGTTCTTGAAATCAGGTGTCTAGTACATGATCGTTTGCTGTGAACCAGTGGATCCATTTTTCTCTATGTTCATTACAAGTTCCTAGTCTAAATTTGTCAACTATTTCACCATAATACTACTAGTAATGTAGTATAAAAAAATAAAATTATTTATTCTACCAAGTTTCACAAAATCATATTCTTACACTATTGGTTATATAAGGTTAAAAATAAAGTATTTTTTAAACATAATTAAATTAAATACCAATTACTTGATAATCGCACTGCTGGTGTTCCGTATTTCTTTGAATTTTTTTTTTTTTTTTGAGCGTTTTTTTAAAGATAGGAATTACAACTGATATTTATAATATTAATATTTATAACATTTACTGTGCCTAAACGTTATTTTCATTGCTATTCAGTTAAAGTGTTAAGCAAACCTAAAAAGTAAGTATTCCAAAACCAAAATCCAGTTTTAATTAATAATTAATGTAATCCTTTAAATTTAAAGTTAAAAGTTTTCTTTTACTTCGTTAGGCTACCTTTCAAATAAGACCAAAATTTAAAACTTCAAAGAATACATTTTTCTAAATAAAAATAAAATTTAAAGTTATTTAATGCGTTTTTCTGTTGTTTTTTTATTTTTATTTATTATTTTAGAAAATCCCTGGCGGTACTTAGACAATACAACACTGTACTTTTTCGCATATGCGATTTATTCTTTGTATCTCAGACTTTTTTTTTTTTTTGTTTATCTTTTTTATCCCAATTTTACACAGCGTCTGGGGAACAAAATCTTCTTGCAGGTCTTTTAGATTTTTGGACTACTAAGTGCTCCAAAAAGTCACAGGGAAAAAATGTAATCGGAAAAAAACTGTCACAGAAGTCATGATAAAAGAGAACATCAAAATTTAAATAAATGAGCCAATTAAATTTTTTTCTTCAAAATGTTTTTGAAGAAAATTTTAAATGAACACATCGGTTTATGATTTAAAAACTTATGTGTTGTTGCTCAAACGAGAAGGCCACAAATCTGATTTTCTTTGTGGGGTCAGTTTGGAATTTGGATCATCAATATTTATTATTTACTCATTAAAAATAAAATATTATTTTACTCACTAAATGTAACTTCTGTGATTATTTCCTTTGCGTTTTTAGTCCCTTCAAGACAAAAAAAAGTGTCTTAAAATTACTAAATTAAACAAGAGAATTTGTCTCTAATTCAAACTAATTACTAAAAAAAAAATCAGAAAATAAAAAAAATTCGATAGCTCACCCATTTTTACAAGCTAATAGATTAAGAGTTATCAAACAAATAATTTTTATTATCTTATTATTTTTATTGAAGAAAGAAAGAAGAAGAAAGAAAAACAATTAACAAATGAAAATAATAAAAAAGAAGCACAAAGAAAGAAAGAAACCCTTATTCTAAATTGCTAGTTTGGTTGTGGGTGAAAACAAAGATAGTAGTTGTAGTAGTAATCAGAAGAGGGGCCTGAAATATTCCCTTGTTTTTTTTTCCCCCAGTCACGTCAGCATTTTCAAACAGACAAAGAATTGGGAGTTTGAACACTTAACTGAACTTAACTTGACACAGAAAATCCCCCCCCCTATTTTAAACCTTTCTTTCTTTTCTTTCAGTTTTCATCCTTCCCTATTGTCCTCTTGTGACCCACATTAAACGGTCAATTTTAAAAGCACTAAAAAACTAAACAATAAAAAGTCACTTGGAAAACTACTATATTTATTTGTAATAAATACGGTACAAGGCCAGACAAAAAAAAAAATGTGGAGGCGGAGTGATGTTGTTCTTCCGACTTGACAATCCTATTGTAAGCCATTTTTTTTTTATGCTACCATTTGCCTTTATGCGCCCATCCTTTTTTTTTCAAACTTTTCATTCACCAATTTACCGCATTTGCTTTGTCAAACAGGGCATCACAAAATAAAAAAAAGGGATGAGGTGCTAAAATCAGATGTTAAGTTTTTTATTCTTGATTCTATATTTTTTATCATAATAAAATGTTGTTTTTTTTTACCTACTCTAAACAATTTTTATTTTTTAATATTGGCTTTTAAAAATAAAATACACATTTTTTTTTTTAAATGAGACAATGATACCTATATAGACTTCCCCACCCCCTGCATACTAAAGTTTTAGAAGCTACCGTTTTGGGAAAAAAATCGAAAATGAAGTTTTCTGTCTTATTTTTAAAATTATAATGACAATAATGATTTTGGCACTACTTAAACAAACTGGTCCGCTCGTAAAAAAAAAAAATTAGGGAAAAATTTTTTTTTAAATAATTTTTTGTAATTAGCATTCTTTAGAACTTCCTTTAAACCACGACACTTGCCAAAATCGAAAAATATTGATTTGTTATCGATTTAGAAGGGAGTTCTAATTTATAATATCGATACAGTTTTAAATCTATCCCTGACTTTTACAGAGTGATTGGCCATAGTTATTTTGCATATGAAAACATACTTTTTTTGGTAGGAGATAAAAAGATTACTTTTTGGTTAAAAGAACAAAATTGATAAAATTATTTGTATTATTCAGACTGTTATCCTCATTTTCATTGCCGTATTCACAACATTTTGGCTGTTGTATGCTCCGCCCTTCTTCAGGTGATTAGAATTTCAAACCAAACCCTTTATTTCATCCACCAGAAGGTCATTTCATAGTAAATGCAGGTACTACTACACACTGGACTGAAACTATTTTACCTTCTGAATTATTAAGCAGCAGAATTCAAGAGCATTTTTTAAAATTCCAAACTTATTTCTATTTGACTTGGTTGAAAACTAAATAATAAAATAACATCTTTACTTATGACTAAAAAAAGTGGCTTGCTGGGAGCCCTCTATGAATGATAGACTGCTGGCTTAACAAAAAAACTGGGAGATGATACAAAGTACTCAAAATGATACAGAATCAACAAGGTATGCATATATGATCTTCCATACAATAAAAGAGGGATTCCAATAAATCCTAAAGAAAATACCGATGCATTCATTTGGGTAAAGTTTCAATTACAAATAGATTAATTCTGGTTAGTTTTGAAAATTTGGCAATGTTTAACATTTGTGCCCACAAAAAAAAACACTGTGTCAAACGTACAATTATCCCCTTGACACAGCTATTACTGTAAACACTTTTGACTCCCTTTTGATAGTAGTATCATAATATTGGTAAAATATGAAATGGATCCCTGACTTTGAAAAGTTATTGAAGTCACATAATTTTTACATTTTTTAAACTTTTAGCATTTTTCAAGAAATTTTTCAACATTTTAATTTTTTTTTTCTCTTGCTAGATTGTTTCATAAGCACATGCACAAACTTTAGTTTCATTGATATTTTTATAAAGCTATGAATAAAAACTTGTTTTCATAATTATTTATAAATATTGCATTGTAGTTGGTTTACATAGTTTGATAATTTTGTCATTTTTTATAAATTTTTGAATAAAAAGATTTCTTTCCAAATTTATTTTTTTATATAATGGTAAATAATAAATCTTTATAAAAGGTAAATAATAAAAATCGCATTGTACTTGGTTCATATATTTTTATTATCTTGTAAATAATCATTACTAGGAGGAGTTAAAATTGTATAAAATAATAGCAATGTCAAGGGAATAATTGTGCCCACAAAAATTTGAATAAACATAGGATATAAACATAAATTAAAAGACTGTTTGGTTCAGAAGAAGAGATGCTCTCGACCTATTTCAGTGAATTTATGTGGCAAGTGAAAATGAAAGAAATACCCAGAAAATTAATTTTTCTAATGATTTTTTTCTTTTTCTTTCAGATTTAACAACTTAAGTCTTTGGCAATTTCAACCATGGAAAGATTAACAATCAAATGTTTTAAAATGATCGAAGCCTTCTTAAAAAATCTTTTTGTCAAAAAAAACGTTATTTGGCCAAACAAACAACTGCTGTTGAGTGTTTAAAATATTTTCTTAAAATAAAACACATAAAACCTACAAAAAAAAGCAATGCCTAAGTTTAAAATGCATTTTAAAAAATTAAAAATCTTTCATGAAGCTTATGTTTTAGTTTTAATTCCAAGCTAAATATATTTCCAATAAGCAAAATGGTGTATTTCAAAACAAATTTAAATTAATTGGAATTTTTTCACCTTATATAAGTAAAATCTATAAATTTGTCTATATTGACAGATCTGTCAACACAACATAATTCTCTTTATTAAAAATCTTTCAAAAATAAAATATACTTTTCTAAAAAGTTATTTCAGAAAAAATAGTTGATTTAAAGTTTAATTAATCTGAATTGAAACAAATATTATTTGCTTTTAGTTTTAAAAAAAATCACCAAAAAGCATTTTCTTTTTAAGAAGGTGGGGCACTTTCTAACATGTCTAATGATTTATTGACAACCTGCTGTTTGGGAAATTTAAGTAATGGGCACATAATTGATAATTTAAATGCCTTTTTATATAATTTTAATCTTAAGAATTTAAAATACTTTAAGTATTCTAATATTTTATTGAATTTTATATACTTTAATTTGATAGCCTTACTTACAAAGTCGCTTGTTAGGAAAATGTTATAAAATTACCAATAAATTTTAAATTTACTATAGGTACCTCTCTTATTTTCTGATAGTTGAGTATGGATATATGTATTTATAAAAACTGACATATTTATACACGCATAAGATAAAATTCAAGATTCTTTTTAAAATACTGCGGTCATTGACTTGTACTAAGCTTTTCTATTTATGATTAGTAAATACAGTTTTAATTTAATAACAATATCACTCGACCACTACAAATTAATACAGAATGTTAAATGATTTAAAGTTTATAAATTATACTAATTAAAACTTTGAAAAATGAAAACTATTCTTGTAAAAATTCATTATTCATTGAAAATATTTTTCTTAAGGCAATAGTGTCTATAATATATTTTATACATAAAAGCAATTAAAAGATTTTCTAATTAAATAATGTTTTAGTTTTATTGCATTTTTATTTTATGATTCAAAGCAGTTTTTTGCAATGTGGAGGTCCTGTTTAACCCCAAAAATTGTATTATCTAAATTCTTCAAGGACTTATCCGTATAACTAATATCATCATTAAGCAATACAAAAAAGAATTTCATGAAATTTGATGAAATATATATATATATATATATATATGAGGAGGACACTTTGACATGGTGTAATGGTTAGCAAGCTTGCTTCACTAGATCTATTACGTAATAGTAAGTTCGATCCTCACTGGGTGCTCCACACTTTTGGCCGTGTGCCACATCTAAGCTACACTTAGAAAATCATAGGGGCAC
This sequence comes from Acanthosepion pharaonis, assembly GCA_903632075.3. Classification (NCBI taxonomy): domain Eukaryota; kingdom Metazoa; phylum Mollusca; class Cephalopoda; order Sepiida; family Sepiidae; genus Acanthosepion; species Acanthosepion pharaonis. Next base: position 591,860 of record CAHIKZ030005590.1, on the reverse strand, counting down.
CACATCATGGTATAATGGTTAACAAGCTTGTCTCGCTAAAGCAGTTGTGACTGAATAATAAGTTCGATCCCCATTGTGTGCCCCCATACATTTGTCCCTGTGCCACATCTAAGCTATGATTAGAAAATCAATATATATGTTGACAAGGATTTTATAAAAAGGAAGCATTTCAAAAAAATAATTTCATTGTTGTGAATAAGTCCTGAAAGTTTGATTAAAATCCAAGAATTATCTCATTTTTGCAAGAATTTCCAAATCAATGTTTTTCATGACAACAAAGATGCTTAAATTTCCCATACAAATTAATGGTCCTTCATTGAAACCAGAAAAACAAGATTTTTAACCAACATTTCCAAAGCTCTAAAAAGGATATTAAAAAAAAATTTTTACATAAAAAAAAACTCCTTTGACCTTACCTTTTAATAAAGGTAAGGTCACAACGATTTTGACAATAAAATTTTTCTTTTATTATGTTTGGGTCATTTTTTTCCTCACATACACTCTCTTTTGGCAAATCTTTGGAGGTACCTAACTTTGTAGGAGAGTTATAAATCTGAGTAAATAATTATAAACCCCTCACAGTTAATTATACAAAAGTACTCCTAAGAAGGTAAAACAGAAAACTGGGAAAACAACAAAATGAGTATTGATTATTATCTTCTGTTTATGCAGTGTTGGAGAAACAAGAGACAGTAATACTGAGTAAAATTGTGAGTTGTAGATCAAATATGGATCATAATCTCACAGAATGATAAGATAAAGAATAAGTAAAGTGTATATAGTCTGTCATGTATGTTTTTTTTTTATAAATGCTTGTAAAGAAGGTCCAAATAATTTAGTTGGAAAAATACAAGAAGTGTCTTGGGATTTCTTACCTCAAATGTACCCCAAAACAAACCAGTTCCCTGAGATAAACCACCAATGGTTCAATGAATATTGTGTGATAAACCCCTTTTTTTTCTTCTTTTTTTTTTAAATACTTTCATCATTACAGCTTGTCCGTGATCATCCAGATCATGGTTGGTCTTCAAGTGATGTTTCATGCTTGAAAGGCGAATAAGACTTGTGTTTTGCATCAAGCTTCTCCTTTAAAAGCATCTTGAAGTATTACAGGTTTCAGCTGGGGATTTCCTTAAAAAAGAAAAAATATTTATGTATATTTTCTTTTTTTTATCAGCTCTTTTGAAAATCGACAAACATGTTTGTTTGTAAATACCAAAAAAACAGCCAGATGAAATTATCTGTCAATCAAGAACAACACCATGTTGCAAACAGGCTCAGTATAATGTCTAACAGTGTACAACTATGTCCAATTACTGTGCTACATTAAAATTCTTTTCTTTTTTTGTACATTCTTATATTAATTTAATGTAATGATAATGCAATTGAAAATAAAAAGTAACTTAACATTTACAAATCTGGTTGACCATTACTATTAATACTAAGTACTGAATCCAATTCTCATTGGATTTCTTACTTGCATTATTTACATTATTCAGACCTCATCATGCCATATTCACAACATTTCAGCCATTGTATGCTCCAGCTTTCTTCAGATGATTGGAATTTCAAACCGAGCCCTTTATTTCATCCACCACATGCCATGCCTCTTTCAGATGTCTCAGTTATTTCCCTTAAACTCAACTCTCCAAGTTTCAGTTCACCACTGCTGTGACCTGGTATTGAACTCACAACTATTTGGGTCTAGTCACTGGGTCTAACCAACATCTTTATCCACTGATCCATGTTTCCTACATTTGTGACTTTGTACCAAACTAAATTAAACACACTAAATTTCAAAAAGGACTTTTATGTTGACAATTGTTTCCCAGTTGGTAATTAAATAAAAGTAACAATAATTTTATTCTCAATTTTAAGATATTATTTTAGAGTCTTTATTTTGAAGGGGTTTAAAAATAATTCATTTATTACACTTTGTTTAAAAGTCACAGAGAAAAGAAGTAATATTTTAATTTAAAATCCCTTCCTTCTTAGATGCCATCTGTGATACATGTCTTTTCCAATTCGTGATTAACTTGGCAGAATTCCTGCAGTAGGCTGCCATTACTTTCTGCAGTATATTGGTTGCCAAACAAGGCTATAGGACCCAGTCTGTTCTGCTATTCAACCTATGGCTGGGGGATGAAGAGATGGATTCATCCCTATCCCAAGGGTATATGGGTGTAAGTGAATGTAACCAACATGATTGGAATTCCAATTTGACTCTCCAATTCCTCATTCTGACTTGTTATCCATCGCACCACCCACACATCCAAACTTACAGCACCCGGTATTTCCAAGTGGTCTCCCATCTAGGTACTGACCAGGCTCAACATTGCTTAAATTTGGTGATCGGATGAGAACTGGTGTTTATCCATAATATCGTCAGGAGTCATAAGTTGTGAGTGCAATTCTCATTGGATACTAAACTAAATTGAACATAATAAATTATAAAAAAGACTTTAGCGTTGATAATCGTTTCCCAATGAGTAATTAAATAAAAGTAACAATAATTTTATTCTCAGTTGTAAGATATTATTTTAGCTTGAGCCTTTATTTTGAGAAGCTACAAAAATAAAAGTAATTTAGCATGCTTTGTTTAACGAGCCAAAGAAGTAATATTTTAATTTAAAATTAGTAATAGTTTTATTTTAATATATTTTAATAAACTAAAAGTCATTTAATTTATAATAATGTGATAAGTAAACTTAACTAAACTTTAGCGATAACAATTGTTTATTAAAATACTTTTTTAATTTCTGCAAATGAAAAATAGTTCTAATTTACTAAAATATTTAAATTAAGAATTCTGTTGACATTTAGTTTTGTTTTTCTTTACTGCATAAATTGTCTTTTATTTTAAAATATAAATATTGTATTTGTATTTAAAAATTTAAATGAAAATGTTATGACTTTCTTACCCAAATAACTCTGCAAAATGTACTTAAGGACTTTAACCACTAGAATGACAAGCCGAGAGTGACATCATGTCCCATCCACAAATAATGAATGGGAAATTGGCTTGCTGAGTAATAGTTGTAGTAGCCTTACTACTACAATATTCTATTTGTGAATGGTGGAATTTGTAAAATTTATTGTTCACTGTAACTTTTTCTTTCTTTCTTTAACTGATAACAATGTTAGTTGTGTCTGGACATCTGTCAGTTGTTGAATATCTTTGTGATGTTTTACTTATAGACATGTTCCTGTATTCATTTTCTTACCGTGTGCTCAAAAAATAAGTCAGTAAATAAAAGAAATTTATGGGATAAGTGAAATTAAACTTATTTAAACAATAAATAATAAAAAGAAATGAAATTTTCCCTTTTGGCTTGTCATTCTAGTGGTTAGAGAAAATAAAGTCCTTAAGTACATTTTTCCAAGGCCTGTGCAGACTACTACTGATCCTCTTCCCTGCTGACCAAGGTGGGTGGGGGCAAGCCTGGGCAGTGCTTTGTGACTCTCACTATCTTATCAACATTTGCTTTTTTTTCCATCTACATGTTACAAATTAAACTAAAAACACAACTGACTATTAAAGGATGAAACATTTTCGTAGATTTTGATGCTATTCTGAGTTTTTCTTTTTTCATCCAACTCTGTGAATTTGTTTTGCTCATACTAAGTCTTGAAAAAAACACCATATAAAATTCACTATTTCTTTAAAAAAAACATATAAAATTCAATATTTCTTTAAAAAACACCATAAAAAATTCACTATTTCCTTAAAAAAATCCTATTAAAATTCACTATGTCTTTATCCTTAATGTTGAATATGTTAGATTATTCTATTTTTTAACAAGAAAAATTTCAAATTGATGTTAAAAATTGTCACAAAACATTATTAATTTATTTTCAATTTTTCTAGTTGAATTGTTCACCTATATTGCATATTATCAATTATTGTACATAGGTTACAATAAAATTTGTATTTTATAGGAATACTATCTTATAAAATAGATTTGGTTGTGGGGGGGTGCACAAAACCCTTGCATCAGCCCTGGGCAGTGCTTTTGTGACTCTTACTATCTTATCAACATTTACTTGTTTTCTACCTACATTTACAGATGTTACAATTAAACTGAACACAACTGACTATTATAAGAGGAAAATATTTGCAAATTTTGACATCATTCGGGGGTGGGGGATGGAAATCTGTGAATTTATTTATGTTAAGTCTCAAAGAAACACATATAAAATTCACTATTTCTGATCCATAATGTTGAATGTGTTAAAATTAAAATTTTTAACAAGAAAAATCTCAAAAATAGCCATAAAACATTGATTTAAGATGGAATGATCTATTATGACACGTCTTTAATTTGTATCTGGATACATTATATTTATTTTTCAAATTTTCTAGTTGAATTGTTCACCTACATTGCATATGATCGATTATTGTACATAATTAGGTTAAAATAAAATTTATATTTCATATGAATGCTACCTAAGTCTACTACTAGGAAAGTTTGTTCCTGTGTTTTGCTAGACAATTTTCTTGCCAGAATCTATTTTACATATTTATATGTCTACTATTCATCTTTGCTTTGAATATTGCTGCCACATCTGGTCTGGGGTTCCTGCTATATATTTAGAGATTTCTGATTGATGTAATGGAATAACCTGTCATCCCATGATTGTCTACACTATAAGTAGTAACTACTTATAAGTAGCTGTAAGTCAACGGACTACAGAGACTAGCTGTGATTTGTTTCAGCTAGACGGTCAAACTCTCTGTCTGATGAGACTCCACCGAAAGGGCAGAGTTTTGTTCAGGGAGGTAGACTGACCCTGAACCCATTTATGCAGGTTCAAAAAGGGAATATTTTGGGCTGAGCCTATGGGCTTGTAAAACCCACATTAAACTGACCTTGTGCCACATGCAACCTTCGTGGGTAGGTATCTAAATATACTAGCTGCAACCTGTTCCAGCTAAACAGTCGAACTCTCTGCCTCTGAGCAGAAAGGAACCTGAACAAGACTCTGCCGAAAGGCAGTCTCTCGTTCAGAGAGGTAGACTGACCCTGAACCCATTTATATGGGTTCGAAAGGGAATATTTTTGGCCAAGTCTACAGCACTCACTACTGGATTGACTTGCGATTACCTTGTACATAACTGTTGCCTTTATTCTTCTTGTACTGGTTTTTACAAGAAACCTTTACTTATTTTATCCACCGTGTTTTTTAAGTATATATTCCTATTAGCACAGAATATAACACTGATAAAATCCAAAGAATCTGCACTGTTATTGGTTCTGACCTGACATCTTGTATTATGTAATGCTCTATGTATGGAATATTTTGATGAGTCTCGCATTTCTGGAAATTATTTGCTTTTTAACTCTATTTTCTGAAGATTATACTTGCGTATGGTTGCATGAGGGAACAAATGAAATAACAAGGTACCACTGGTAAGGCGGAAAGAAAAGAAAACAAGAATTGTCAAGCTAAAATTGTTTGTATTCATGATATAGAGATTCAAGATGGAATGTCTCTTTGTGGGCAAAGGAAGTAACCTGGAAGATGAGAATATTTGGTTGGGCTTGGCTTTGACACTTGTGCCAGGTCAGTTGACTGAGGTCACTGGTGGTGGCACTGACAGTTTCCCCGCTCACCAGCCAATTCTACTGACAGTGTCGTGAGGCAGCATTCTTAAAAGCAGACTGAGTGGGTCTTGACTCAGCTTATTTTTGTTATGGTTTTGATTGAGCAACAACGTTCATGGTGGCTCCTTTTATATTGTATTTTATATTATTTTCTGCGAGGGGATTTGTTTTGTGAGCAGGATCTTTACTTTTGTTTTCTTAGCATTCACATCCAGCTGACAGGTTTTGATGTAGAGTGAATTAGAAAGAGATATAGTTCAAAGCAGGGTATAACATTGATGTTATTTGATTTTTAACTGAATTTTTTGGAGTTTCTGTAATCTTTTTTCTTTTCTTTTACTGGTAGTTCACTCAATACAAGGCCTAAGGGCCACTCAAGGTAGAGTGTTATTGAGTGAGATTGTTGTAAGGAAGGAGGAAGTGCTTTAAATATGTAATATTTTAATGATCCTGGCCCTACTGGGAATTATTTGCTTTTTAACTCTAATTTTTTAAGTGTATACAGAAGGTCCTCAGGTTACATCGGACCCAATGTATGGCATTTTGTGGTTACAGCACCATCTCTTATAATACGTCATCATGCAGTGATATATGAGGAAGACGACATTGTTTCTTCACTGGCTGTACGCCATATTGGATCATGCTACATTCGCTATCGCTCGTTTGTGCCATTTTGGGGGGAATTTTTTGCTCTTCATTATGGCTCCTAAGCGTAAGGCGGACTTGTGGGTGCTTATGTAGGTGAGTTCTGACCTATGTCGAAAATCAGGTTACGTTGTGCCGCAGGAAAAGATATCCAATATAAGTCGAGGTCCCCCTGTATAATGGTATCTTTTGATGAAACAAGCTATTCTGAAGAAATTTAGGTGCTGCTGCTGCTGCTTGAGTCCTCATCTGTTTAACCATTTAAGGCATCACAATCAACAATTAAGCATCTTACACTTGTGGGAGTCCTCAGTATGATGATAAAGTACATCCAGAAGCAAGGCCTCTTTATCAGGAGATAGGAGGTTTTGAGGAGTGTGGAACCACCTCTTAATTGCTGACCCAGAGTGGTAACACCTGTTAGGGTCCCAGCTATGGGCAAATAGTGAATCTTCCAAACAAAAACAAAACACTATGAAAGAGTAGAAATACATTTTTATAGTGGAAGTACTAGCAATACATTTTGATATAAAAAGAAAATGACCAACAATATATTTTTAAAGCAAAATGACCAACAATACATTTTATTGTAGTTGAAGGCATACAATTACATTCAAAATATATTTAGTTGAAGCCATAAAATTGTATTCAAAATATTTAGATTTCAGCTTTAAATGATCCAGAGAGGTTGATATACCACTAAACAAAATCTGCCAACATGAAAGAACTCTTTCATGACATTAATCTATATAATATCTTACAATTTCTTAAAGAAATCAAACTGTATTCCAAAATATAAATCCAACAAAACTAGAACATAAAACACACATCACTGTAATTATGTCCGTACAGACATTTATATGTATAAAAGCTGAGTATCATCTACCATGTATTCAATTGTGAAAGCAGAATGACATAGTTTTATTACTTCAGAACTCTTAAGAAAATTAAATTTCAGCATTAAATGACCCATAAGTTGATATGTCATTAAACAAACAAATCAATCCACTTGTGGTCTTCATTTCATGGAAAAACCTACCATACTTAAAATAGTTAAACTTATAAAAAAAACTGCTCAAACTCACAGGAACTGCTTTCAGAATTCGAAAAGTGTGAAGAAATAAAACTATTTGACTGTATGGACCAAAACCAGTTTAAGTATTTTAAGTATGGCACAGAGAATGGGAGCACTTATCTTCTTGCATTTGCAAACACTCTTCAGGTAATTTCAAACATTTTGAACCAGTTTGACTTTTACATATACACTAAATTATAGTGTATAACAAAATAATTGCCTCAGAATAAAATGTAAAAATAAAAGAAATCAGGAAAATCTAAAGAAGGCAATTATTTTGCATTAAAAATAACTATTTTTGCAACAAAATAATTACCTCAGAATACAATGTAAATATCAAAGAAATTAAATGGAGTTACATTTTCTACAAAATAATTTCCTCAATATACAATATTAAAACTAAAGAAGGCATGAAGAAGGTAGGAGGATGCAACAGCCAAAATGCTGTGATAATAACAACAAAGATGGGCCTTTATTCAATCCATTGCTGTCTGTGTTAGACACTATCTCGTACCATTTAATTTTATTACTTCATCCTTTGTCTCTTCTTTTGAAGCAGAGTAAATGAGTTTTTATTTCTGTGTGTAATGTTGATTAAATAAAATGCTTAGTTTGAAATTTCCAGATTATCAACTATGACGGATACACAGGGCCGGCTCAAAGTACTGACTACTCGGACAGTCGCCTGGAGCACTATCAAGGCCAAAGGTGCCATCATGCTGCCAAGTCATGTGTTTGGAATCTTCCAAAACTAAAGCTTATAAATACATACTTTTGGTCATCCATAATTCAAGACAGATTAAATTCTTTGGCTATTTTGTCAATAGAAAATGATCTTGTAAGGAAGATAGGTGTAGAAAATGCTGTAAAAAGATTTGCACATCTAAAGCTAAAAAAATGTTTTAGGTAGGATAATAAATGTTTTCTTTAGCTTGTATTAAGTTGTATATTGTAATAAGCTTATTATTTTACATTTTCAGTTTTTCTCTTTGTGAAAATTAAAAAAAATTATACTTGTAAGGTTGCCAAAGTTCAGCTAACCCAGAGTGCCAGTAACCCTATTGCCATCATTGCAGACACATAAAGGAAGTTGGAGGTCATAGCAATTGAAATGTTATGACTATAACGACCAAAATAAGGATATCCATCCAAACAATGCAATAAATTCAGACAAGAGAGAAATTTCACAGGCATACACTGGAGGACATAAGTTACCTTCTATGGTGTTATATAAGCAGCTGAGTGGCCAGGGACCAATTGTATTTTTGTATTTGTATCTTGTTGGTATGAGAATAAAGTAATTCAGAATTACTACTACCATTGTCATTGTGGTTATATTACAAGTATGTTGTTCAAATTTAAGTGAATTTAATTTTCTTCAGAAAAAACGTCATTATTCAGTTTGTTTCTTTAGTGAACCATTTGTATACAGGTACACCACTGTACTCGTTTTATACATAATTGTAATGCATTCATATAATAAAATCAGTTCCAATGTATCTCATGTTTGGTTGATTTTTTTTTACAGTAATGTTCACCCTGTACAAGGCCCAAGAGCCACTTGAGGTAGAGGATTATGTTAAGAGGCTGTTTATATGGATAGAAAGGGAAGATAACAGTTAACTCTAGACATGAACAGGTTAAGATTGTAGTGATTGGAGAAACATTCTCTTGAGAGTCCATTCCACAGAGCAGTGGTTCATAGGAAAAAGCTGTTCAAGTTACTTCTCACTGATGAAATACAGAGGGAATGTCGGTGGTTTGCTACAATGTGTGTAGCATGGTAGGTTATAGCCATGAAGGTTAGAACTGGTGGAACCTAGGAATGTAGTTCATCTGTGCACTTTCCATGTTTGGCGGCATATCAACATCTCTATGGGTTATTTAATGCCAAAATTTAAATATTTTGAACACATATCTTGAACTACAGATAAAATATATTGTTAGTCATTTTGCTATAAATAGATATTGCTGGTAATTTTACTATAAATATATATTTTTATACTTTCATAGAGTTTTGTTTTTGTTTGGGGTTCAGTATTTACCAATAGCAGGCAACCTAACAGGTGTTACCATCCCAAGTCAGGGTGGAGCTGGAAACAACAGCAATTAAGACAAATGCATGTCTGTAAAGGCTTTTAGTATTTATTGTATCATAACATAAAGAATCAAAAAGATGACATTTATTTTCAAATTTTCATGCCATATCAAAAATCACGCCAGTTATTATACGATAGGTTATTATTTTAATTGAGATCACCATACTTGTAATTATAGTCATTTTTTTAGTTTTCTTTTTCCTCTTTTCTTTCTCTTCTTTTTCTCTCCTTTCTTTTCTTTCCTTTTTCTCTCCTTTCTTTCTTTTCTTTTCTTTCATTTCTTTTCTCTCCTTTTTCTTTTTCTCTCCTTTTTTCTTTTCTCTCCTTTCTTGCTTTTCTTTTACTCTCCTTTCTTTCTTTTCTTTTTCTCCCCTTTCTTTCTTTTCTTTTCTTTCATTTCTTTTCTCTCTTTTCTTTTTCTCTCCTTTCTTTCTTTTCTTTTCTTTCATTTCTTTTCTCTCTTTTCTTTTTCTCTCCTTTCTTTCTTTCCTTTTTCTTTCTTTTCTTTCTTTTCTTTTTCTCTCCTTTCTTTCTTTTCTTTTTCTCCCCTTTCTTTCTTTTCTTTTCTTTCATTTCTTTTCTCTCTTTTCTTTTTCTCTCCTTTCTTTCTTTCCTTTTTCTTTCTTTTCTTTTTCTCTCCTTTCTTTCTTTTCTTTTTCTCTCCTTTCTTTCTTTTCTTTTTCTCCCCTTTCTTTCTTTTCTTTTCTTTCATTTCTTTTCTCTCTTTTCTTTTTCTCTCCTTTCTTTCTTTCCTTTTTCCTTCTTTTCTTTTTCTCTCCTTTCTCTTTCCTTTTTCTTTCTTTTCTTTTTCTCTCCTTTCTTTCTTTTCTTTTTCTCTCCTTTCTTTCTTTTCTTTTTTATCTCTCCACTCCTTTTCCTTACTTTTCTTACATTTCATTTTTTCTCTCTTTGCAATTTTTCTTTAATTCTTTTTCTCTTTTTTCTTTTTCTCTCCCTGCTCATTTTTCTTTCATTCCTTTTCTTTTTCTCACTCTTCTCTTTTTCTTTCTGTTCTTTTCTTTCCCTCTCTTCTCTTTTTCTTTCTTTCTGCTATTTCTTTTTCGATTTTTTCTTACTTTTCTTTCTTTCTCTCTCTTTTCTTTATGTATTCTTTCTTTTCCTTGTCTCTTATTATTGTTTTTAATCATTCACTTCTTTTTTTTCTTTTTCCTTCTCCTTTTATATTTTCTTCTTTCATTTTTCCTTCATCCTCTTAATGTTCCTAATCCCAGCATCACTCGCCACTCCCAACCATTTCTCTCTCCCACCCATTTTTTTTTGATGTCTCATTCTTTTTGTTTGCTTTCTTTTTTTTCACTTGTCATCTCATTCATTGTTTTGGTTGACCTGATTGGTGTCGGCTTCTGTCTAAGTCAAGGTGATTTGGTGTAGAGGGGGTAGCATTGGTAAAGAGGGTGCTAAGGAAGAACTAGTGAAGTAGATGGGCATAGGTAGATGGGTACAAAAGGATATTTTTTTTATTCTGCACACTCAAAGACCTTTTTGTAGAGACAATCCTCTGGCAGCAATAACATCTCACACCCCAGCCCCACAGGGAACTTTCCATACCATCCCCCAACATACAATAGCAACAGCACTCATCACTCATCATACTTTATCTTATAATTTTCACACAAAAATTATGCTTATGTATTTGTATGAGGAGGTGCTGAAAAGGTCTCAGCTCTGACTACTTCCCCCCTTTTTTGGGGAAATGCTTTTTTGTTAGCTTGAGAACATTTCAGCACACCTTTATACAGGGTGCGATGGGTAAATTGTCGCTATTTATATTTTTAATTTTATGTATATAAGGGTTGCGATGGATAAATTGTCGTTATTTTATATTTTTAATTTTGTCCATGTGTGTTGTTTGTTTTTGATGTTGTCGACTGCACAGTATAGCAGGGTTAGTTGGGCACCATCTGTGAGAAATAGAGCACCATAATGCAATTCACTCTGCCAGAAATTTGAGAATGGCATGCTGTACTGCTTGGCATTTATGCCGGAAGCTCCAATACAATCATTTTAGAGTGTTTGAGTGTCAATCTGTGGACAGTTCAAGGATTTGGAAAGAGTTGAATGATATATCCAGTCAACATCATGGAGTTTGGAATGATCTCTAGTGATGTCAACATTATACATGCATTCATTCTTCCACTATGTCTGACAACAGGACTCGGCACTATGCCAAACAAGCAGAAGAACCTAGTCATGGCTTTCAGACAATTTCTGCAGCTACATCACCTCTTACATCTGGCCACCTAATCCCCCAAACTGCAATCTCTTTGATTATTATGTGTGGGGTGCAGTTGAGTGAGAAACCAACAAAACTTCTTGTAACACTAAAGATGAACTGTAGGTAAGGATTATGGCAGCATTCACCAACTTAAGGAGACCGTCCAGAAGAGTTGCAAGAGATTTCAAAGTTGTCTGGAGGCCATGGTTGAAGCCAATGGTGATATTATTGAACAAATTTGCTCTTTAGTATTTCAAGATATTTTTGTGTAATTTTAGTAAATATAACTGTTAATTTATCCATTGCACCCTGTATATCTGTTAAATTGTGATGTCAATGTTATTTTCATTTTTGCGTAATTTAGACGACAATTTATCCATCGCACCCTGTATATCTGTTGAATTGTGATGTCAGTGTTATTTTCATTTTTGCGTAATTTAAACGACAATTTAACCATCGCACCCTGCGTATGTGATCACATTTCTATATTTGTGTATATATCTTTATGAATATGTTTGTACCGTATTTGTCCCATATGCATCAAATATTGTTGTGACATCTGGTCTGGTGCATCTGCTATGTATCTAAAGATTCTTAACAGAATCCAAAGAAAAATCTGTAATGTTATCTGTCCTGATCTGGCATCTAGGCTTCAGACACTCATCATTGTAACATAGCTTCCCTGGGCCTTCTCTATTAATGTCTCATTCTACCTTTCCTATCAACCATGATCTTCAAAATTTAAATGCAATGTCAATTGTCTTTTTGAATCCTGTTTTTCTTATTATCCTTTCTCCTCAGTAACATTTCCACAGTTCCCTACAATCTCAGTAAACCTTTGCATCTTAGTGGCTTTACAGCCTTGCTTGGGGTGAAATAATTAAAACAAAAATACATACATTAGCCTATAGCATGAAAAAGTGCATAACACAAACTTATAATTTGGCAAAGGATATTTAAGAAATAATGAATAATATCTAACCAATGATTTATACATACTTGCACAATGTGATTTTTAGACATTATTATCTTTTGGAATCATAATTTGTACTTTATAATCATATAATAGGAGGCACAGTGGAGTAATGGATAGTGGCTTGGGTTGAGGAATCAGAGAGCTGAGTTCAAATTCCAATCAAATCCATTACATTCACTTATGTGCTAATACCTTTGGGAAAGATATGAACCCTCTTCTTCTCCCCCCCATTTAAGGGTAAATAGCAGGACAGATTGGGTTCTACCACAGAAATAAATGGCTACCTACTGCTGGAAAAAATCTGCTTTGTCAGTCATGTATCAAAAGATACATGATCGCCTAAGTGTGTATCATGCATGGCACATAACTGACTGATAATCATATAAATTTAATTCTGGAGCCATCAGAGGTCTATAATGTCAAACAGGAGTTTTTAATATTTTAACATTATTTTGTTTTGGAATCATAATTTGATACTTTATCTATATATATAAAGTTGTAGCCTCTGTCTGTTTCTTTCTTATCAAACTCCCCCTGGGATTTTGCAGATAGACCCCCATGACCTCATATATTCTGAAACTACATTACCCAAGGTACATGAATAAGTATATTTCATTTTACTAAAAGGGGATGACTGAGGGCACTCCCCTCAAAATGTTTTTCCCTTTGATATAAATTAAATTTGAACAAAGGAATGACTCCTATTCAAAATATAGAAAGAGAAAGCCAGAAGATCAAGGTCACATCAGCAAGATCAAAATGAGACAATATGGATGTCAAGCTGAGCAAGAAGTCACCAATCAGTGGATAGTGCCTTACAATACATATTTGTTGCAATAATTCAACTGTCATATCAATGTTGAAATGTGCTCATCAATTCATTCAATCAATTATTGCATGAAATCCATATCAATGGGGTCAGATCAAACTGTTTTTGCATACCCCCCCCCAATTGAAAACATTTTTCTCTTTGATCTAAATTAAATTTAAATTTGAACAAGGGAGTAACTCATATCCAAAATATAAAAGGAGAAAGCCAGAAGATGGAGATCACATTGGCAAGATCATTGAGTAATATTGAAATGCATCATTTTTCTCCACAAATTATAACAATGATTTAAAATCAATCATTTTCTTGCAAAAAAATGTGTGACTTGCAGCAAGGTGTGGATAATTTGGCTATTAATCATATCAATTTAATTCTGGAGCCATCAGTTGATTATAGTGTCAAACAGGAGCTTTTAGCATTATTTTGTCATTATCATCAACTTTTAAGGAACCTATAATTTGCTGCCTATAAGACTAGGCCAAAACATTACTCCTCCTCCACACCAGTTTTCTGCTGAGTCAAATTTCTATGAAGGTCCTAACATTTTTAAAGACAGTTTTCTAAAAGTACCTAAAATTCAATAAAACATTAGAATATTTCCCAAGATTTTAAGATTACTGTATAGTTAAAAATTTATGTAAAAAAGGGTGCTCACATTATATTTATCAAGTAATTTTTACGGATATGTAAAAAATCAGCCATTTTTAGCCATCTAAAAAAAAATTCATTACAATCAATATAAATTCTTTTTTGAAAGAGTAAAGTATTTTGCTTATTGGAAATATTAAATTTAATCTATTAGTTTGAAATTAAAACAAAAATAAAAGTGTCTAAAAAGATTTTTCACTTTTAAAAATTCATTTTAAATCTTAGGTTTTGCTTTTCTTTAGAGATATCTATCAATATATATATATATATATATATAAATGTATATATGTGATAAAATATAGTTTTAATGTATGCTATATTTATGGGTTAAAGTGCTCAATACCAGGGATAGACCATATGTAAATATAAAAGTGGACATTGAAATCAACATCCGGAAGCAACAGTCTGTTTCATGCTAAAAGGAATTGCCAGGCTATGTATGTTGTGTTTTTACTTGACTATTTATATATACAGGTCAGTGATGCATTGTGGGTAGTCTATTGTATTATTCTAACAGTTATTTTGGTGGGCAGTAACAGTTTCAAATTATTCTGGGGGCTATTGTGTTGGGACAAATGCTGGATTCAAATGTAGTTATTTGGCTTTTTATAGTGTTGTTTGTTAACTTTTTTTATTTATTATTGATTATTTTATTGTTGGTTGTTATTATTACATTTCCTTGTGTTTATCTTTATGTACATGGTTTGTTAATTTATTTATTATTTACTTTGTTTATTTACTTATTTATTTATTTGGATTCATTTATTTTTCTTGTTTTTGTTTATTTATTTATTTTCATTTATTTTTGTTCATTTTCAGTTTTTGATTTTTAGGTAATTTGTTAAGTAGAAATTTGTTTTCATGTCTGTATTTTGAGATGAGTTTTGATCATTTATTTAGTAGTTTATAGGAAGGTAATGCTATGAATAATCAAGAGTGGTCTTCCCTTGTTTCGTTACTCTACTCTTTGAGAGAGTTATTTCTGTTTACTGGGAGTATAAAAGGACACTATATGCGAATCTTGTATTCTCAGTTAAATAAAGCTTTGTTAAAGTCTACACCTGCATACTTTTGTCATTACAGGTAATTATAGCTATTTTTTCTCCGGGTAGAGTTTACAGTTTTAGGATTAATTGTTGTAGGTTGATGTTGTTTTCTTTATTTTCCATGATATTTTTGGTAATTTATATATATATATATATATATATATAAAGGTGGCCTGGTAATTGTGTCCAGCATGAAACAGCCTGTCGCCTCTGAGAGTTGACTTCAATGTTCACTCTTATATATATATATATATATATATATATATATATATATATATATGCAGGAGTTATATATGATGGCAGTTTACCTAATAAAATTTGTAGTGTGTATACTTCACATTTTTATGAAATAAAAAGATTTTAGGAAATGTAATCCACAGAAATGTTCTCCAATAATCAACAAAATTCACAGTTTAACAATTACACTTCTTGCATTCTATTTAACAATTTCACTTCTTTTATTGTATTCAATAATTTAAACTACTTATATTCTCTTTAACACTTTGTAGGAGAGTTATAACTCTGAGTAAATAATTATAAAGCCCCTAAAATTTATATATACAAAAATACTCGTAAAAAGGAGAAAAAGCAACACATGGAAAATTATGGATCAGAATCTAACAGAATGATAAAATAAAGAATAAGCAAAGTGTATTCAGTCTTTCTCATATGTTTTTTTTTTATAGATGTGTGTAAGGAGTGTCCAAATAATTTCATTGAACAAATACAAGAAGTGTCTGGGGATTTCTTACCTCATATTTTTGTTGAGAATTAAAAGATAAATGTTAATATTATGGCCTGTAAAGGAAAAGGATACAAAATTGTTATTGATGCACGTGTTAACAACCTGTTTGTGTGAACTGCTTGTCCCTATAGTGAGAATGTCACGTATTTCTGTGTGTAGATGAGAAAAGTGGAGATTAATTCTCATTGGTTTAGAATGAGTGAATGAATGATAATTATAATTGTTATAATTATTTTATTATAACTATTTTTTTGACACTATAATTAATTTTTATTTATTTTTTTATGAACATGACACTGTGAAACTATAATTAATTTTAGTTTTTATTTATGTATTTCTTTATGGACAAAGCAACTTCTTTTATTATATTTCACAATTTGCACTTCTTTTATCTCATTTAACAATTTATACTTTGTTATTCAATTTAACAATTACTCTTCTTTTTTCTATTTATCAATTTAAACTTCTTTTATTTTAACAATTTACTTTTTGTTTTATTCTATTTAACATTAATTAACACTTTACACTTCTTTTATCTTATTTAAAAATTACATTTCTTTTATTCTATTTCTCTCTGTTTACAGCCTATGTCATTTTGTCAGTAAAAAATTATGTAAATACAAAAATTATTTTATAGACTATAAATTGAAACTGATATGTTTAGCAAGTATATTTGCAAAATATAATCACAGAAGAAAGTATAATAAAAGAGCTTATTGAAAAAATTTACTTGCACCACAAAAAATATCTTCATTTTTTTCATAATTTTTCAGTCCATCTTTTTCTGTCTCAGTCATTAGAGAGTTCTGCTTTTACCTCATAAAAGAAGAGAATGAGTGCCAACATAGAGCAGAGGCAATTGCATTATTGTTGTGGTGAAAAAAAGGGGAGAGTAATGGATCATGAGGTCATTTTGATTCTAAAGCAATCTATTGTTGTCTTCAGTATCTGTCAGTGAAGAATGTTGGAGCTGAGGCTTGGAAAGGGACAAGGAAGCCCATAGTTGAAATGTAGGATGAGGGTTTCAAAGAGTTTCGTTGGCTGTTTGATGTTGCACTAATAATGCTTTATCTTGTGCAATCAAGTAAACATTCATATGATGAGGAATTCAGAGTGTTTGAAGTAATTCTTTTGTGTTAATGGATGACGCTATATATGTTTAACAGATATGAGATGAAGCATATAAAAATATTTGCATAGGCATTGGGAAGGGAAACAAAATCAAAGTAAAGAGAATTTAGTTCTTTGCTGGAATATAATGAAATATTCATAGCCATTTATTAATATATATATATATATATATATATATTGCCCTTTTACAGATATATTTTAGTTAATTTGAAATTTTCAGGCCATCCGATAGACAGAAGTTTGAGTTTAATCATGAAACAGATTGTATCTGCTGGATGTTGACCTCAACATTCACTTTTATAACTATCCCCTGTATTGAGCACATTAACCCATAAATATAGCATACCATAAAACTACATTTTACAGGTTAATGGTAAAGCACACCTGGTTTGAAAGTGTATATATATATGTATATATATGTATGTATATTTATGTAGATATGTATGTGGTGTGTATGTATGCATAAATGTATATGGTGTGTATGTATGCATATATGTATGTGGTGTGTATGTATGCATATATCTATGTTCATATATATGTGTATATATATATATATAGGTTAAATGTAAAGATAATATTTTATTATTACCTTTAAATCTTGTTTCATTTCAAAATAGTTTTCAAATTAAATTTGAAGACTTAGGCTTTAATTAGGAAATATTACTCTTTAACTGTTATTCACAATATTAAAAATATTAATAATAGTAATATTTTTTGTTTATTGATATTATATTCAAATTATATTTATTTCCTAGTTTTATTTGTTGAAAGATTAAAACGCTTAAATTACTATCAAATGTTAACGGAAAAATATATAAATCTGATTTTTTCCAAATTAGCCGCAATATGACCACATACATTAATTCTCTTAATTACCCTTTCCAAATCTCTATTCCCCTTTCTTTCCTTAAAACCCCTAATTCCACCTCTTATTTCTTACATCTTTACTTCTTTTTTTTCTCTCTATATCGTTTCCTGTGAGATGACCTATTAAATAGATCGATATCTGGTCATTACCCACCTTCCTCACTATTAAGTATTTTAATAAAAATAAATTTAAAATCATTCCTATCTCTCCCTTCCCTCACTAATTTCCATCATGTCTGTCACCATCTCTCCCCACTCTCTATATCACGTTATATCAACTTAATACTACTTCTCAAAAGTGTATAAAAAATATATGTAAATTTAAATTCATTTTTTCACCCTTGAAAGTGTAGTCTGATGATCCAGGGAAAAAGAAATTCCCTGGGGAAATAAATTATAACCAATGGACCCTTAAAGTTGTCTGTTTTCACTGAATTGTGTGTATATATATATATATATATATATATATATATATATATATATATATAAACAGAAACAGACTATCATCACTGTCTTGTCCATGTATTGCTTAATATATTGTAATGTAATTGTCATCTTTGATAATGGCTTATGTAAGCCAAAAGCTTAGATAGGATTAAAAAATATGTATCAATATTGTGATTTTCTTTCTTCATTTAATGATAATGTTATTAAGCTTATCAGACGATATGAAAAGAATTTACATAAAATAAATAGACAAGACTTCTCTATATTATTATTTAATGAAACATGCATCAATATATATATGTGTGTGTGTGTGTGTGTGTGTGTGTGTAAAATGTATATGTATCTCTATCTATAAAAGGCAGGATGTGTGTGTATGTGTGTAATGAATGCACAGCCGCAATTTTCGACAGATTTGCACCAAAATTTACATGCACATGCTCCAAGTTAGCGGGAAGGCCAAGACTGACTTTGCATTTTCCAACTCCTAATCGATAGTGGAAATAATCGAATTTTTCATGCTTCTATGGCAATTTTCATGTAGTTTGCAGCCATTTTCTACTGGCCAGAGTGAGAGCCTATAGATGGCTGCCACGAATAGGCAGGAAGATCCTATTGGCCAGTGTGAGAGCCAACAGCTGACTGACACGAATGTTAACTAGCATGCTAGCATGCAAAAAAAATCGATAGCTGCATTCGTCACAAGTGGGAAAAATTTAAATCTGCATGGCACTTTACTCCAATTGGCTCATTCGCTTGCTTAAACTCAACGTTGATTCTGATTCCACAGAACTGGGTTGGGTGTGAAAAAGTATTTGTTGTTAACATTCTTTTTTCATTCTGTTTTTCCAGTTATGAGTCCTTTTTAAAGTTGATCGTTTTGTGTTCATTTTGTTTAGTTCTTTTCTCGTAACAGATTTAATGTTTAGTTTAGAGCTTAGAAAAAATTCGCAGTGTGAGATAGGCAAGAATTAAGGCATGTAGCAACATCAGCATGGCAAAGGGCACTCCTTTAAAGGCAAGGAAGGGCAAAAATATTTTAAGTCAAGTGATAGCGATTGCTGTATGAGTCGTACGACTTTTGAATCAAGCACGGGCAACGCCGAACCATGCTGCTAGTATAAATATATATATATAATTATTTATTCAAAAATTATAACATAAATATGTTGCAAAATCACTACAAAAATAGCTATTTTGTTTCAACACTTCTGGTGTCTTATCAAGTGATGGTGTTGAATGTAGAATAAAGGGTTTTAAAAGGTACAAATCAATCAAACATCCCTTGCTAGAGAAAATGCTGTTACATCAGCTGCAATGACCAATCAAAATACAAGTATATGAGAATTCAAAAAACTTGACAATGAACCTTGCTCATAATAATTAATTAATGCTTTAATGTTAGGGTTAGACTAAAATAGAAATCATACTAACCAATTAATATTAAATTTTACTATAAAATTAAAAATTACCAATTTTAAATTTAATCTATATTAAGTTTAAAAAATTATAAAATTATTTAAAGAAGAAACTGAGGAAAAAATACATATGTTTTGTTATTTATTTTGTTTTTATTGAAAGGCCAAAAATTCAGTTAGAATAAATGTTAAAATCTAATGTTGCTCTGAGCTCTGTTACAACTTAGATACATTTGAAGTGATGATATGGGCAGGGGAGGGTGAAATATTGCAAAAGACAATACATACACAATCAGATTATAATACACCAATACGTAGACATAAACATGCAAAAAATGACAAAACAGGAAATAGGTGTCCACAACCCTTAAAAAAAAATGACAACATATGCATACAATGAAAGGCACATATAAGCAATTATACACATATACATTGATAAAGACACGCACATATACACACCAAGAAATATTCAAATTTGAAAGTGTTGGTAAACAAATTCAAACATACTATTAAAATATAACTTACACAGGAAAAGATATATAGATAAAAATGGTTCAATAGATAAAATTTAATATGTGGTAGAATAGAAAAACAAATATTCGTCAATGAACAACATAAAGAAAAAAAGACACTAAAATATACAGAAATGGATAAAAAAATAGATATATACACATACACACATAAGAAAATGCCAAATTCAAATGTCCAGGGAAAATGTAACACTTAAAAATAACACTATCTAATATATAAAAAAGAAAACTCCTAAACACACAAATATATATAAATATCTCATATATACTTATATATGCATTAGTACATGTACACGAGTACAAATATATAAAAATATGTGAAAAAAAATAAAAAATAAAAATACATGCATACATATGTGTACACACATTCTTCACTACAAAAGTATACCTACACACATACATATATATACACATATACCCATATACCTATATATATACACATATACATCTCATTTTGGGAAACTGACTCCGTTTTTACGTAGTCTATAGGGAATTTTTGCCCAAGCCTACAGACTCGAATACCCCACGTTAAACTCAGCCTTGTGCCACATCTTGCTGCGTGGGGCAGCTGGTAAATAATTATACACATATACATAAATACACACATACATACACATATACACATATGCATATATACACTCACATAGAAATAAATACAAATATATGAACCTACACAGAAAAAAAAAGTGAATAAAATGTAGTTTTTATATATATTATTTATATATTATATATGTGTGGTACTTATTGGAAAGCACTCAATATCAGTGATAGAGCTAACATATTTAATTGGACTGATGTGAGTTTGTGACCCTGGGTTTCACGCTATTTGTGATCGACAAACTCTATATAAATTAAAAGAAACAAAAGGAAAAACTACTCTTAGCTGATGTGTTTCATCCGCTGTGAGACTTTATCAAGGCAATCCTTGATAAAGATCCTCAGAAGACGAAATACGTCGGCTAAGAATAGTTTTTCAATTTTGTCCCTTTTTATTCATTTTGTTCCTTTACAAAGACACTGTATCAGAAAATAATTTACATTCACACACACACACACACACACACATATATATATATATATATATATATATATATATATATATACCAAGTATATGATTAGTGTATACAGAATAAATTCCAGTAACCAACAAATACTATTCTTAAATGAGTGCTCAATACAGAGTAGAGCAAATATAATTGTTTATTCGAAAATTATAACATAAATGTTATAAAACCACTAGAAAAATAGCCATTTTGTTTTGATTGGTCATTCCAGCTTATGTAACAGCGAGGGATGTTTGATTGATTTGAACCTTTTAAAACCCTTTATTCTGCATTCAACATCATCACTTGATAAGACACCAGAAGTGTTGAAACAAAATGGCTATTTTTGTAGTGATTTTATAATATATTTATGTTATAATTTTTGAATAAATAATTATATATATATATATATGTTTCAAGGAAGTAGTTAAATGTAACCTAAAGACTCTTGGTGTTAATTTTGAAGACTGGGAAAGTGTTGCTGAAGATAGATCTGGCTGGAAAATATTGATTTTGGAATGCTGCAACAATTTTGAGTAGAAGGGAATTGAGCATTCCAACAAAAAGTGCACCGTTAGGAAGGGAGAAATAGAATCTGCCCCACAGCACCAACATGCTTGCAGTATTTTTGGAAGAGTCGACCTCTTGGTAGCTGGTTTAGCCAGTCACATGATGTCACACCAGAGAGGTCAGGTGCAAACTTCTGTTAATGCAACCCTACCAGAAAGACCTGCAGACCCAGGAAAAGAGGTTTTATTTCATTAGGACAATGCTCCAACACACGTCCTTGATTTCAATGCCTGCTGTTTGTGACTGTGACTTTGAACTGGTTAGTTACCTTCCCTATTCTCCTTATTTGGCCACATCTGACAATCATCTTTTCCCCAACATGAAAAAATATTTGGCTGATAACAAGTATCACAGTGATGATGACATCATATCTGCTGTTGATGACTTTTTTGACTAACAGGACGAAAGCTTCTTACCAATGAAATCCAAGGACTGTAACAACAATGGAAGTGTGAACCACAAGTGGAGCTATATTGAAAAATAAACCTCATTTGGTCACATTCCATGAGATTATTTTGATCAACCTATGAACATTTTAACTATTAGTCTGTTCCTATCTATTTATCTACCTACATATCTCCAGACTATTCAAATCTGTCTGTCTCAGAATCTTCATATCTAAACATATATCTGTTATAAAGGCAACAAATATACATAAAAAATAAAATGTTTATTCCAATGATCATATCATCCTTAAAAACAATAATTGTGTATATCAAACTGAAAAAGATTAAAATTTGAAAAACTAAGAAAAAATCTATATATTTATCTATTTACAGACTATTCACATCTATCTCATTCTGTTCATATCTGTCTATCTGTCCATCTCATTCTGTTCACATCTATCTAATTCTTTTTACATCTATATATCTATCTCATTCTTTTCACATCTATCTATCTCATTCTTTTCACATCTATCTCCTTTTCATATCTATCTATCTATCTATCTATCTATCTATCTATCTATCTATCTATCTATCTATCTATCTCTTATTTTGTTCACATCTATTTATCTTTACACTTCTGAAAAGCAGGAATGTAAATATAACTTTTCTTACTCATTTATTAAAAAACTCTTACAGCGAAAAATTCTTGGATGATATTTGGTGTACAATTTCTTTCAGTCTCCTGGCACAGTTGCCTTCAAACTCATTTACAGTGACACATACTGAATTATATTTATATAGTTTCCCTGAGTTTATTTATCTTGATCTAAATCTATCTTTCTACATCGCCATACACATTTACATATTTACATGTAAACACACATCTTTTCAGTTTGGTAGAAAGGATTTGTATTCACTAATTACATCCTTAGTACTTTTAAAACTCTATATATAGGTCTTGGCATCATTCCCTACACCTCATTTTCTTTCTTTGCTTTGTTTTTTTCCTCTTTTTTTTGCCTCACCATTGATTTTATCACAGAAGTCATCCAAAGTTCACAATTCCTCCCTGCACAAAATTCGTTTAATTAATATGCACAGATAATAAAAACTTGTCAGTTGTGATTCCACTGACCATTTATTGGAACCATGCCAAAACCAGGATCCACTCTGAAACTCTATAAGAATCTATGCCCAGGTATTCCCCAAACTCTTATTTCTCTGTTACATTCTGTTCTTACCTTTGACATACTGCTGTTTTGCATTCCAACCTCATCCCACTTTCTTACAGTCTACCTATTTTTTTTTCATATTCTTTCTATATATTTGTCGTTTTGTTTTATCTCTGTATGAGACTTGCTCCTGATAACAGACGTGAAGTTAATTTTGCTGACACATATTTTTTCTTTGCGTTTCAAAGAGCAGTCACAAAATTCCTCATATGAAATTTGCAGAAAGGAATATTAAATAAGATCCATCCACATTTCAGAAATTCTTTCTGCATTAAAGATTTACATATATAATTGCACTGTTCTGTCAGCAACATTGACAATCCCTTTCTTTCTGACTTCAGTGCATTTCTATAGTAAAATTGTTAGCAATGTAATTACATTGTATTTATAAAAACCCTTTTCTTTTAGTCATGTTTGCATTAATTCTTGACCATTGATAATCCCTTTCTTTCTGATTGTCAATGCATTTTGATAGTAGAATCATTAGCAATGCATTAACATTTGCCTGAAAAATTGTTTTAATAAAAAGATTTTATAAATTTCAACAGCAAACATAGACCTTCATTCCCCCCAAAAACACTGTGTCAAAAAGACAGTTTTTCCATGGACAATGCTATTTTAACTACCTTCATTCTACAGCAATCTTTATTTTTTTAAGTGAGGATTAGAATTATAATAAAACCTAAACATAGGATGAAGATGAATTTTTACATTTTCTTTGTTCTTAAGAATTGAGAACAAAAATAATAAACACTAGGGGGGAGGACATGAACACCCAAGTTTGCTGATTGCTCAATCAATGAATGCCTAATGTTTCCTTATAAGGAAACAGCTAATATTATCATTACCATTCTCTGTCAGTCATGTTTTCATTAATTCATGACTATTGACAATTTGTTTCTTCCTCATTGTCAATGCATTTCTATAGTAAAATTATTAGCAATAAATTTACATTATATATATATATATATATATATATATATATAAAAACAACTAAAAAGTTGCAAATTAAAAAAATAATAATGTTTTTTTTTTATGTGGCTTCTCATTATATATATATATATATATATATATATATATATATATATATATATATATATACATATAAATATAAAAGAGACGACAGGCTGTTTCATGCTGACGATTGCATCTAGCATGAAACAGCCTGTCGCCTCCGAATGTTGACTTTAATGTTCCCTTTTATATTTATATACGCTGTATCTCTGATATTGAGCACTTTATCCCATAAATATAGCACACCCTAAAAATATATTTCTTCATATATATATATATATATATATATATATATACACATGTAAAATGTGTATGTATATAAATATAAATATATATATATATAGAATCTCTCGACTCTCCTGTTGAATTCGACGTATGAGGGTCAAGCAGATCAGTTCACACGAAACCGACAGCTCGACAACAGCACAAGAAATTTGATTATAGTGGTGAAGGTTTTGTGCAGGACCATCCACACTTTTTGAAAGGCCAAATACAGAGACCTGGTGCACTAAGTGCCACAAGGTCCCCAAACAAAACTCTGCAGGTTTTGAATTCAGAGTTGTCCTTCTCTTAGACCAGTTGCCATCCAAGGCTATAGAACCCAGTCTGTCCTGCTATTTACCCATAGCTGCAGGGAGAAGAAGAGGATTCGCACCTTTCCCAAGGGTATTAGCATGTAAGTGAATGTATATATATATATATATATATATATATATATATGTATGTATGTATGTATGTATGTATGTATGTGTGTGTGTGTGTGTGGTACTGATTGGAAAGCGCTCAAAATCAGTGATAGAGCTAACATATTTAGTTGGATTGATGCGAGTTTGTGACCCTGGGTTTCACACTCTTTGTGATTGTCAAACTGATTAATTTTGAAATGTTGGATTTATTTATGGTTGTGTATATTGGTGTTTTTATGGTAGTGGTAGGAAAACAAACATAAACATATATGAACAGTGTGGGAGTGGGGTTATAGGCGCATCCATGCATAGTTGTGTGTATATGTATGCAGTTGGTCACTGCCTTCAATGTTGGATTGTGTAGTGAACTTCTTTTCAAGTAGCAGTGTCAACCCACAGATCGTCTATTTTGTTCACAGAATAATGTTTTCTCACACACATATATACGTATGCAGACACGTTCACACACCTTCTATCCATCTGTTTTTTTTTTTCGTAAGATGGGGTCTGTGTAAGACTATGGTAGGTAAAATCGTTATCATTTTTAACTTTTTAATGCTGTTTTGTTATTATTTTAAAGCTGGTTATTTGCTTGTTTTTGGCGATTGTGCTTATGTAAGTGGTAGAAAATCCAAATTATAATACTTATTGGTGGTATTATTTTACTGGTGAGGGGGTGAAGTATAATTGTGGTCTAATGCAGCAATGGTAATTGTGGTGGTGAAATAGTGGGAATGGAATAATGGTTGCAAAGTTGGGGATAAATGATAAGAAAGATTATACAATATTAGATAAATTAATAGTAAGACTGAAATAATAATTACAATGTTTACAATATTGTAGCAAATGTAATTAGAGTGGCGACAGTTTGTGGTGGTGGTATTAGTGTGGTAGTAATGAGGGCGAGGATGATGATAATAAGAGTTGTAGAAGTAAATAGTTATTGTAAAAATGGTAGAAGTGATTGTAGTAATGGTGGTGGAATGATAATAACAATAATTATAATTATTATGATGATAGTTTGAATTAAAAAATAATTTATGGTATTATGGTGTCAGTGGTTTCTCTTTTTTGTGTTCATAGGGTCAACAGTAGTAAATGTAAAGAAATACTGAAATTCAAGGAGGACATGATAAATACTGTCAGAAACTTGAAGTTCAAAAAACACTTGGATAATTTCCAGAAGAAAATTATAGAAACCAAAAAAATAATGAACTCCAATAAGGTATTCATATTTGCTGACAAGACTACGAACATATACACAATGGAACCCACAGCCTACAATAAACCCATAACTAACAACATTATGCAATTATATAAGAAGACAACCGTAAACACAAAAAAACATATTAAACCAGGATGCTAAAGATATAGCCAACGAACTAAAAATAGATGAAAGCTTTCATGACAGCAAAAGACCACAAAACCAACTTCATGAAAAAACCCACATTCTGCCTAATCAACCCTGTGAAAAGCAAAATAGGAAAAATCAGTAAAAAAAAAATATTAAAAATATTATTTATTAAAATGGCAGATAAATTATTTATCAGCAATTTTATCATTTCTGACCCAGCATCTAAGTTTTCAGTCACTTTTCCTGCCATAACGTAGCTTCCCTGTACCTTTTCTATAAATACTTTCATGGTAATTGTTCTGATGAACTTTCCTCTATGGCAGTGCTTCTTAAACTATCTGATATGGCAGACTAGCATTTTTTTCCCAATGTCACGTGCCTATAATATCTCATGATAATATTAATTTATACTGGAAACAATATGTATAATGAATATAATAAAAGTTGACTATTTTTTATCTTCCATTTTGCAAAAAATAATTCAATATCAAAACATACAAAAAGTAATAAAAAAATAAGCAGTTTATTAACAATCAGTTATGTGCCATGCGTGATACATGCTTAGGCGAACATGTATCTTTCGATATATGACTGATCAGACAGAATTTTTCCTGCAGTAGGTTGCCATTTCTTTCTGTAGTAGACCAGTTGCCATGCAAGGCTATAGAACCCAGTCTGTCCTGATATTTACCCATAGCTGGGAAGAAGAAGAGGATTCATACCTTTTCAAAGGTTATTAGCATGTAAGTGAATGGATTGGATTTCACTGGATTTCAAACTTGGCTCTCCAATTCATCAATCCGAGCAGCTATCCATTACTCCACCATAAATGATTCCTTAGCATGGCCTGAACACTGGCTGTGTACCAGTAGCTGATGGTTTGCATACTGGTACCAGCCTGTGAACCACCACTTTGAGTAGCACTGCTCTATGGTATGTAGACTTCATGAATTTAAATGCAGTACTAGATTGGTAGCAAGGTCTCATAATTTTAGTTGAAATGGCTAAATATAACCATAAGTTGTATGTTAACAGCCTCTTCTCTCACACTTCTCTTTTGTAGAACTCTCTTTCGGCTTCTTGCTTTCCAGTCAACTTTGGTCTTCAAAGATTTAAATGTAATGTCAATTGTTATCTTCTGTCTTCTTAATTCCTGTTCTTTTATTATTCTCTCGATTTAACCTTAAGCATGCTGGAGGCAAAAATTGTCACTGTAGAAATCTCACCCTTTACACACTGTAGGCGCATTCTGTTGCATCAAGAGGGTTGCTATAAATAAACATTTGTCAACTGTTGTTTCTGGAAATAACAGTTGACAAATATTTATTTATAGAAACCCTCTTGATGCAACAGAATGCGCTCACAGTGTGCAAAGGGTGAGAATTCTACAGTGACAATTTTTGTCTCCACTGTGCTAAAGGTTAATAATGTTTTTCTTTTTCTCATATTCTCTCACACTAAGTAACCCTCTTGCATCTTAGTGGCTTTATTGCCTTGCTGGAGTGAAAGGATTAAGAAAAAACAAGAAAATTTCATTAGAAACAAAGAAAACTGTGTTGAACTGCTACATAATATCTAATCTCTTATTTGGCATTGAGTGTTGGACAATTTCCTCACAGAGAAAGAAAAGTTGTGGTTCTTCCAACAAATGCTAAGAATACCATTGATAGAACATTTGAGTAATGAGGAAGGTTTTAGAAACGTATGAACATAAAGGACACATGAAAAGAGACAGTTGAAATTTTTGTGGCACATAATGAGAGAAAAGGGCAAAAAGGATTGAGTGCATGAACAGTTGCGACAGAAATTAATGGTGTGGAAAGTCCAGGAACTGTCAACGAATGTGTGGCATAAAACTGGCTTAGATGTTTCAAGGAAGGTGACACCAGATTCGAAGACAAACCAAGGTCAGGGAGACCTCCTGTTGTGGAAGTTGTGGCCTTGCTTGAAATGGTTGAACAACAGCCAAGCACAAGTACAATATTGTCAGAAGCTGGTCCTTCACAAAGCACCATCAATCGTCTTCTGAACAGCCACTGTTAAGAAATTCCTCATGAACTGACCAATGATCAAGTTCAACAACATATGAACATTTGCAAACAACTGCTGGCAAAACCTCAAGTCACTTGTTTTTAGCATCGAAAATGTAACTGGAGATGAAAAACGGATCTATTTTCATAATCTTAAGAGAAATGAGTGGCTTCATCTCAACCAGGCTTCAGGACCTGCTGTCAAACAAGGGCTGTTTGAACAGATGGTCATATCAAGTGATTGGTGTAATTTTGAGTGGGTTTTGGTCTCAGACAGTCATGCTGTAAATGCTGACCTTTATGCTAAACAACAGAAGCAAGTGTATGATGCTTAGAAAACATGCTACCCGGCATTGGTCAATTGAAGATGTGCACAGTACAACATGACAATGTCCCAGCACACAATGCCAATATGACCAGGTGCAAATTTGAGTAACTTAAAGGGCTGGAAGTGTTGCCTCAACCTGCCTACAGTTCAGACCTTGCACCATCAGATTTTTTTCAACCTAAACGAAGGGTCAACAATGTGGATGACTGAAAACAGGTAGAAGGAGTATTTACTTCTAAACCAACCAAATGGTATAAGCATAGAATTGAGCTTCTAGCACAACAATGGCAACTCACAATAAATTACGAAGGGATATATTTTGATGAATAAACGCATTTTGTATGTAATTTGTTTGAACTATTAATTAAAGCTTGAAATGTGAAAAAACTGACTCAACCTTGTATTTAGTAGACATATATTTGTGTGACACCTTAGAAGTGTAAGAGGGATGGTGACACTACCTTGGGGACAGTAAACTATGCAAGGCAGGAAATAAATAAAAACTTTGTGTCTTAGAAATATATTTTTGTTGTTACAATACTTCCTCGATTATCCATACGTCTTGGGACAAGAGTTGAAAAAATATGCTGGGATAATTCACATCTCTAGGCAAATGAATACCTAAATTACTGAATAAAACTTGAGGAGCTGGTAGTCCTGCCTCAATCTTCTGTCCTGAGCTTGCACCATCAAATTACCACCTTTATGAAGCCATGGCTTATTTCCTGGGCAGACAGAAATTCAACAATGTGGATAAGGTTGAAAATGATTGCAGGGAATTTTTTTGCTTTTAAACTGACCAAATAGTATAAGTTTGCAATTGAGTTCCTGGCACAATGATTGCAACAGACAACGGAATATGATGGGATATATTTTGATGAATAAACACTTTTCTTATGTAATTTGAACTATTAATTAAAGCTTGAAATATGAAAAAAAAAACTTTTAACTTAACCTAGTAAATTGCAATAATGCATTTTAGAATTTTCTAACTTATTGATTTTATTACACTTGACTGTGATAAAATAGACCAAAAGCTGTGTTTTTTCATTAGTCCAGACTATGTCATCCTCTGTATATGTGAGTATGTGTGTCAACTCAAAGCAGATTAAAGAAGGAATGTCTGTATATGATTAAATTTGTTAATCTTTGATTGCATTTCTATATAAGTTATGCATTCAACATACATTCTAAACGAATCAGAATTCCCTTTAACGATTTGAAAATGAGATTATTAAATAAAAACTAAATGTGATGTATCATTTGTTTTACAAATATTCTGTTTTCTAACCTAAGAATTAAATGATGATTTCATTTAATTAAACAATTAAATAAAATTAATTATTTCATCTAATTTCATAAGCAAATCATTTTGCCCATTAAAAATTAGCAAGTAAAATGCAGAGGAAAAATATTATAAGAAAGCTTATTAAAAATGAAACATTTATTAAACTTGATAATTATCAATTGATTAAACTTATGTCAGGTCATTCTGTGGGTGCTACTGATACCATATAACTCAGTACAACCTGCTGCATGGTTGGGTCATCAGTAGCTAAACCAATTCCTGACCAGGTTTATCTGGGAATTAGGATGGATAGGAACCCAGCAGAATTAAAAAAAGGCCTTTAAAAGTGCGGAAAAACTTCCTCATGTGGTCAACATCCATCTAGCACAAGGATTACTTTTATTATTATATGGCATTTACTAAACTTAGTTTGGATCAATGCCACTAATATGGGTCATCCAATGAGGATCTAACTTACTGCTCAATAGTAATGGTCAATAGAATAACTCAACCCATACCAACACACTAAAATTATTTAATAAACTTAACTAAGTTTAGCACATGGCTAAATAGTAATTAAATGTAACAAAATAATTCTTTTTTTTTGTATGAAATGCAAAAAACAAAAAGAAGATTTTTTTTCAGTTAATTCCAGTTACGTTTGTTTGTAAGATTCATCCTTGAAATATGAGTCATTTTCCTTGGAGCCATTTTTATGTTCTATTGTGTTTTCTTTTCTTTTTTTTTGCAGTTTACTTAATATCAGAATGAGTATCAATTTCTATGATCACAAATCCTGTAACACATTAGGATCATAGAGGCTTCACATGTACTGCAGCCATAGCAACAATGATGTTTCTTGGGCAAGATAGCCTCTCTAGGTAGATTTGAATTGAATTTTCCTTCACTTAGACTGGTTGTCAGTCAAGGTTATAGGACACATGCTATTTACCCATACATTGGGGAATAGGAGTAGAAAAGTTTGCCTACCATCTAGTTCACATTCCTCCCTGGTTTCTTGAACAGGAGTAGAGATTTATCTCTTGTTTCCTGTTTAGTATTGGGTCTCTGGTTCCATCTAAAGTCTACTTCAACTCTATACTTCTAATGTCTCTGCCTAAACTCTGAAATTTTATTTCTATCTATTTATTTATTTTTCCTCAATAGAAGTAGATAGGTTTGCCTATCACCCGGTTCACACTCCTCCCAGGATTTTTGAACAGGAGTAGAAGTTTATTTCTTGTTTTCTGTTTAGGATTGGGTTTCTAGTCCATTCTAAAATGTTTTCATTGTCTTTCACTCTCAATAACCCCTTGCATCTTAGTGACATTATTGCCTTGTTTGATATAATGAATATGCATACACCTGGGTTCCTCCTCACAGTAATATGATTGGCTGGTGTCAGCCATAAATACAGACTGATGTGGAGGTACAGGACTACGCCTATTGCCTACCACTATGATGAGGACCAGTCCCTTACGGTTACCTACTAGATTGTCCTACTTGGTTACAGTAGTCAACAACCAGTTTGCTACTTCGAACAAATATATCCCTTTCTGGGACATATCAGAGTTTATTGATTAAAAAAAATAAGATGAGTATTTGTGTATAAGGAATGCAACATGCTCAACTGGAATTCAAATTTGACTATCAGATTTTTGATCTGAGCCACTATCCATTACACCACAGCACATACTCAATTTTAAAGGCAACCCTAGATTTACAAATTTAATCCTATACAGACATTCCTCCTATAAATTTTATCTCATTTGAGTTAACTTAGCATCAATTTTATTCTTTTAAAATGAGTTTAGATCAGACCGATATCAGACACTATATGCTCTATGAAATTGAAAATGGCTCTTTCGCAATAGAAGTTGTCTGAAATATTCATAGAAATAAAGCTTTAAGCATCTGAACATGCCAATGAAGGTTTGGCCAGTAATGTTCCTCTCAATATGGATAACAAAGTCCTGTCAATATTGAGTTTTTGCAAAACATAGTTGGGGAAAATCCTAAAAACAAAATAGGTAGATGTGGACAAATGGCAATAAGACATAGTGTCAAAAGGATGGTTTTTCCAATGACACTGCTTTTTTAACTACCTTCACTTTTTGGCAATGTTTATATTGTTTTAAAGAGTGATGATTAGAATTGAATAAAACCTAAACATATGATGAAAATTTATACATATTTTTGTTCTTGAGAATTTACAACAAAAATATTAAACATTATTTATTTACAAGAATAACTTTATATTTACAACATTCTAAAAACTAATACAATTAGAACTAATACAATGCAATATTTATCATTTGCCAATTTATAAAGAAATAAATTTGTTATTCATAAATTTATAAACATTTACTAAATTGTTAAAATATGTGAACCAGTTATAAGGAAATCTTTATTATTCCCATTTTATAAAGGATGCATACAGTATAAAAACAGCTTGAAATAGGCACTCAAGTCACTAACCAGATGAAAGGGTACAAACATGCATCAGGACCACTTAAGGCATCTATTACTGCCCTCTCAAAAGCAGGCAAGTCTACAAGAGAAATTGCAGAAATTGCTATAACCTCACAATCAACTGTCTCTCGAGTGCTTAGAGCACATAATGCCACTCCTGCTCCAAGGAAGGAAACAAGGGGACGAAAGAAAAAGATTGATGATAGAACTGGCAGGGTAATCAAGAGAGAAGTTGCGAAGAATAGGACTATAACTAGCCAAGAAATTGCAGCCAGTCTAAGTGAAGAGCAAGGTGTTAGTCTTGCCTCTTCAACAGTCCATCAGAACAAGGTTACAAATCTTGTTAGAACAAGGCTACAAATCTTGTACACGAAGGTTTAAGCCACTAATAAGCAAAGCCAACAAAGCCAAGTGACTTGAATGGGCTCACTATTACAAAAATTTCACCGTAGAAGACTGGAAGAATGATCTCTTCTCTAATGAAACAAAAGTTGAGCTAAATTCAAAGGATAAGGCGAGTCACTTTTATCGGATAGCACTGTATTTTAACTCAATGGCAGAACTAAAAATATTTCAAGAAAATATTTATAAAATCTTAAAAAAATAATTCTATTACATAATAATTTCTGAAAAGTTCAATAATACCATTCAATTTATCAACTTTTTAGGGTTTAAAAAAATTAAAGTTTTTTTCTTCTTAATTGTTTAAATATCCTATTTCTAACTCAGACAAATTGTGTATGTATGTCTGCTTGTATGTACATTAAATGTTGTAAGCACATCTACATCACTCACACACAACTCGTACATCTGCATATACATTATATACACACATATAAAGTTGCTTTTTTATTGTTTCGTTTTCTACCAATAAGAAATAGCCAAACACAACATACCATTAATCTGTGTCTCTTTGCTTTTTATCATTTCTATCTTGATCTCTGTCGAAGCTTTAATAAATTGAAACATGTTAGATTAAAATCTGTTTCTTACTTGTTCTTTATCTTATCATATATATATATATATATTACTTTTGTATTTGCAGTACTTAGTGGAAAGTGCTCAATATCAGTGATAGAGCTAACATGTTCTGTCTATGGATATGAGGTTTGTCTGATGATCGCAAAAGCATGAAACCCAGAGTCACAAACTCATATCCATACAACAGAATATATATATATATATATATATAGTAGTGTATTTTGGCAGCAATCCCTCTTTAATACATATTTCATTGAACAAGACTGACAAGGTATTTTGCTTAGTTTTCTATAGTTTTTCTTGTCTGCATACAAGAAAAATATAAACAACTAAACAAAAATTTCTTAGCAGTCTTATCCAATGAACAATATATATTTTCAATAAAAGACATTTTTATTTTGCTTGGAACTGATTAATTAATATATATTCCAATAATGTATCCACTATAATTTGAACCTGTTTAATTTGTTTGTTGTACAAAATCACAATTTATACAGATTTTTAAACAAACACTACAATAAAAAAATGATAACATCTGGACTATTTGTCATGTTGACTAAAACCAATAAAACTTACCTTTGTTTTTATTTTCATGACTGTTCAACTTAAATCAGCATTGTGCTGATGAAATTATTCAATAAATAATTAACTTTTGTTCTTTCTCTTTGTTATTTGAACTCTTTTTTTTTCTTTTCAACAGCTTTGTTGAATATCTTTGCATTCTCTCCTTTATACAAACAACTGATTAAGGCTGCTGTTTTCAAAACTGCTTTTATTAACATGAGACACAGATGAGGTTTCCATTGCTTTGCATTGATTGCAAGTTATTTGACAAAACAAAATGCTTAATTGTATAATATATGACTCATGTATTCAGTCACAGCAAATGATCAGGCTTACCTCCCTTGCTTTCTTCAGGATGTTAGTGTTATAATGTCACTTCATTTTGGGGTATTTTTATTGTATCTGCTGTCTTAATTATTTTTATTTTATGACTCATCGAATTTGTGAGTTTCTCTTTTTGGCTTTTTCAGTAAAATAAAATAATTAACTGACAGAAATTTAATTGTTATTTTTTTCTTTTTGTTTGCTTCTTAAAGAAATTTTGGAAGACATTATCAGAGTTCTGAAAATGTGATGACCCAGTGATTAAATTTCAATATTTGTAGCATGAATGTAAAAATTTAAATCAGTAAAAACAAGAACATCCATACATGTGAGAAGAAAATTTGACTTAAAGCAGAATTGAGAAAATTTATTTATTATTCTATCGTGTTTATTGAGGTCTCTTGAATCTGTCTTGTTGTTGGTAGTTCATGAGAAAAGTTTAAAGAAATGAGACTGGGCAATCTATTTTATTTTTCGTATTTACTGTCAATGTAATTTCAGGAGAGGATTTAATAATAAGTTAAAAGCTGCCTAAACTTAATATCAAATTACTTTCTGTTTGCTGGTAAATATATATTTTACCAAATTTGTTTGGAGTCTATGATTAGCATTTCTTGGGCATGTTTGATATAGAGTAATGGTTGGTAAGCTTGTCTTGCTAGATCAATTAAGACCAAGCATTGAGTTCAATTTTCCCTGAGTGGTCCATATTTTCAGCCTTGTGCTACCTCTAAGCAACACTTAGTATATCACTATGATTAGCATTTATATCGAGCATAAATATGATATCTGGTAATAATTCAATAGATTTATCTAACACTGATAAGCAATGTGTAGCTTAAATTTGAGCAACTGGTAAAAATTCTTAGTGGGAGTTAATCCGGAGGGACAAAGGTTCTCCAGGCAAGTTACTCATTTTTCTCATAGTCTTGTTTACAAATCACAATTGGTGTGACTAGCATGAAACTTTACACACAAAAGCATGACTACTCAACTTGTCGGCATCTCTTCAGCATTTCTTGCTAGTCTCGCAAAATCTCTAAGTTCTGAGGATGAATTGTTCTTAAATGGTAGCTGCTAACAAGAAAAACCCAGATGTAACTGGTGTTGACAAACATGTCTGCATGCAATCCAAGGCCTCTTTTGCATCTGTATTGATGTGCATTCGCCACACTCCCTCCTCATCACCTGATCATAGACAATAGATTGGAGCAGGTTTCTTTCACCGAGTGCTTCTCTGAAGTGTTCCTCCACTTCGTTTCCATGTGATTCATCCTCCATGGGATCATCTGGCCTATCCATACTTACAAGGTGAACTTAGGGAAGAACAAAGGTCTATGATATGGCAGGGCATTCCATCCACCAACACTGATTGTGGATTAGCAAGTCCAGTATTTCATTCCTTTCCGAAAGTTCTCATACACCGGTTGTGTGGGGCCTTTATCCACACAGGGTCTCTACCTCGTACACATTGTGGCCCATCTCAGACATTGTTGGAGGCACTCAATCAATTCCTTTAATCTGAATATCATATCTGTAGACTTGATTTGCTGGTGCAATCAGTGGTGAGCTATCATCTTGGTGGGGGGGGGGTACATTATACCAGCAGGTGACCTCTTTAATACAACACATCCTGGGTATGATGATAAACTACATCCGTGTCCTGGGTAAGATGATAAACTATGTCCAACAGCAAGGCCTCTGATCAGGAGGTTTTGAGGAGCGTGGAACCACCTCTTAATTGCTGGTGTCCCCAGGTTCACTCTGACCCAGGGTGGTAGCACTTGTTAGGGTCCCAGCTATGGGCAAATAGTTAACACCCAAACTTGTGTAAAAATAGGATTTAATACCAGAAATACCAGAAATACTTTGTAATAAAAAAAATTATTACTAGCAATAATTTTTGAAGGAAAAATTATTATCAGCAATACTTTAAAAAAAATACCAGTAATACAAATAGCTATACATTCTTAAGAAGTTTGATTGTACTCAAAAATATTAGTAATTGAAAAATGGATCAAATATATATGTATACAGGCACACCTTTTTTTCTAAACTATTGCTATGAATCTATTTAAAAAATTTTGTTGGCATTAAATGACCCACTGAGGTTGATGTGCCATAAAACAAAACAACCAAACCAACCAACCAAATCTTTAGTACAACACTTCATCTTGGCCACAATCCTATTGACACTTTTGTGACTCTGCTCTGTTATTCCATTTTCTGCTGGGACATGTGCACTAGAACTGCAAATGCACATCCCATCCATGGGCAAAGACCCAAAATTCCCTGCTGCGGAATGCAGTGTCATTGTCTGTGAGTATCTCATGTAGTTGTCCCCTCTCACAGAACACCGCCTCTAGCTGACGTATGATACTCAATGAGCCTTGGCAGTGTTATGGCCGCCAAAGAGAAAAATGTGATGGGCCACAGTCTGTTAGTGTCAGGTAATGACTGTCACAGTAGTGAGTGATAGTCATGCTGAGATTGTGCCAAGTACTGTTCACTCCCAGTTTGCCCTTTTCCCAATGTACTGGTGTAGGATCTATTGTTGTGCACTCCACACAGGTCCCAATGGCTGATTTTGCCATGAACTTTGTCACAGAAAGACAAATTCTCCTCACAAAATATATGGTACATTGTACTTCTGTATGCTCACTGTGTTGACACACTTCCATTATCTGACTGGGACTCATGTTGTTGAGGGAAGCAGCACACTGCACAGGTTCAGCCTCCTTTTTGGCCATATCAAGCCAAATTTGGGGTACATGGGTCATCTTGTCTGCCAAGTTCTGGTTTTGATGTGACCAGCATCAAGTTGACAGGCAATTTATATTCTTGAACCAGTTCCTTCATTGTGCTCAAACTTCTTTGTACTAGCATCTTGCTACTTTGGTACATACTTTAGCTTTGCCTGTGAAGGTATCAGACAACTAGTGGTACACACATAAAGAATCCATTTTTATGCACAGACTCTTTGCCTGCCACTGGAAGCCCAAATTGAAGCCTTTGATTGCAATATGCAATTCAGCCAAGTTGATATACTGTGTGTTGTTTGTTGGCTGAAGCCAACTTGTGTTCTCCAACATTGTTTCATCTTTTCCAGCACTACAACTGTTGCTAGGGATCTTGCATCAACCCATACATTGATTTCAGATCTGTTTACACACCAGTCCCGCTGGGCAGGATCTACTTGTCGCGCTCTGTCCATGATTTCCTTAACCATCTGCTTCAAGGGGATGTCGTCAACTTGGTCATCCCATCCCTTTGTGACTTCATTTACCCACTGCTTGATGAACCCGGTCACCACACATAACCATCTACACATGGGGTGATGTTCCACCAGTTTCCCACATAGTGAGAAGACATTCTGCCAAGTCATAAGATCAGGGACATTTGGAATTGCACTTCCCTGCATTCCACCAGACTTCCAGTCTGAGCACATGAGCCCCATTCTTCAAACGTTCTGGGTCTTTGTATGTCAACCCATACTGGGCTAATTTTGCCTTGACATGGTCTGCAAACATGATGCTCTCATTGGCATACACCTCATTAACATATGCAAGTGTCACTCTCCCAACTGACTTCTCCTGTGACTGCATGGCATTAATGATGGTGCCACATTGAGGTTGAACCCCAACTACATTAGGCAAAACTGCTTCCCCTTGATCATCATGGTTTGTTATGGTCACAGTGACTCATGATATGCTTTTCACAAGTCAAGTATGGCCATTTTTGTCCCTTGTTGGTATCACAGTTTGGCTGAACAAATGTCCACATTTGTAGTGAATGCATCAACATGCTCATTGAGCTTGTGAGAGTTCATCACTGGGTGCACTTTTCCTTTGTTGTGCTGCCCGATGGCCATTAATGTCAATAACCCTTTGGGTGGCCCCAGTTTCTTTTTGGGGTATGATATAAGCCAATCATTGGTAATCTATGTCTGAAGTTCATTGGCACTCTTCACATCCTTTGAAACAGGTTACTCTGACACCCTGTTGTGTAACTGAGCTGGCACCTGTTGCTCACTTCCATTTTTCAGTCCAAATCCTTTGCTGGTGGTTGAATTCCACAGAAAAAGTCATGTTGGTCAATATGGATCACTGCACGTTGGAGTTTTTTTTACTGCAGAACTGTATGGCTCCAGTCTGCGTGATATGGACCCCACTTAATGCAGTTATTGCATCTATTCCAGCAAGTAAGTTAAAGCCTAGAGGTTTGTCACGCACCACAAGGACTTCAACCTTGGCTGAGTTTACACTGTCAGTGCAGATATTAACTTTCCTGACACCACAGCATGCCTGAATTCTGCCAATGATCATCTCCACATCTAAGTGCTTTCCAGTCCACAACCAGCATCGCTCTGCACTAACAATCAGCCAAGAGCAGCCAGAGTCAATGAAAGCTAAACACCTGTAGTTCCCATCGACCAATACATTGACTACAGGCAGCATTGCATCTATATCTATATGGGGAATGAGACTGGTGCTGATGTCCATTCCCCTGATCTGTTTCCTGGATATTTCCATGATATATGGCCCAGCTTGTCACAGCAATAGCACCATATTTTGTCTCCTTGCTGGCTTTCACTTTGCCCTGTTCATCAACTGAAACAATATCTAGCCAAGTGATTAGCACCACAACATCTGTGGCAGATGATATTGCTCTGTGTATCATTGGCAAAAATCAAGTCTGTACCCTGTTGCTCAGACTTTGTGGCTGCTATAATCAATTCCACCACTGATGTATCATCCTTTAGTATGGATCTATCTTGGTCTAATAGCTGGTTGACATCCAGTGTATCCATTTAAGAGGAAGTGCAAAGCAGCTTCCTGATGTGCTCAAAAGTTTTGATCTGGAAGAAAGTTGCAAAATTTATGTTTTAATTTTGACAAAATAACAGATTACACTACTGGGCAAGGTACATTGGCAGCATGAGGTAAAACAGCAAGCAGTAATTCAACACAATATAGTCTAATGTGAGTTCAAGTGGTGGTATAATGTAACTTTCGGAAAACGTTTTGTTCATGCTCATACTAAAGAAAAAAATGCCTTCCAATCAATTTTTTAAAAGATATCTTGTTATACTAAGGTCAAAGTTATTAAGGAAGACTTGTATTTAGTATAATAAATAAAACCATTGTGGTGCTTGTTTCATTAAAAATAACACTTTTAGGATGAGAAATAAAAAT
Organism: Acanthosepion pharaonis; assembly: GCA_903632075.3. Lineage (NCBI taxonomy): Eukaryota > Metazoa > Mollusca > Cephalopoda > Sepiida > Sepiidae > Acanthosepion > Acanthosepion pharaonis. Next base: position 552,098 of record CAHIKZ030005590.1, on the reverse strand, counting down.
TTTTGAGGGTGACCAAATACTTTTGACTGGTAGTGTATATATATATTATTTTTTTTTTCAAACATGTTTGGTTGAATAATATCAGCAAGTTCTGTCCATCCAATCTTTTCAAGCCTTGGACACTCTCACCAGTAGCCATTAACATTTTATCAACAATTCCAAACATGGCAACAGTTACTAATGCTACTTTGAATTTTTCCACACTTTATATATATATATATATGTTATAGACAAGCGTATGGTTGCAAGAAAGAAATACAACAACAGCAGAAATAGATTTACGTGGTTTATTTCAACAGGAACGTGTGGGTTTGGGACAGCTACCTTGTGGTAAAGTTCATAAGCCGGCTTCGGATCTAGGTCAATCTCTCATAGTAGTTCACACATGTTGACGGTGGTTGATGCTCTCCTGCTGTCAGCTGCTGACCGTGACAGGTTTCTACTCTGGGCACCTGTTGACTGCCCTGTTGAACTTCCGTGTGACCCCTTTTATAGTGATCTTTTATGGCTTAACAGGCTCGAAAAACAAAGCGAGTATAATTAGGAGGGAAGCATTTTTATTGGATGAAAAATAGAACACTTTAAATATTTTATTTTTCGACTGGAACACGTGTGTCAGGAACATTTGTAAATGAAGGTAATGGTCATTTTGTGACAGGGTTTTGTCCCGTTCACATCTGGCTCTCGCTCTTGAGTATTTACCTGTAAATCAGCCGAGATATGTCTTATTTTATTTTATAACATATATATATATATATATATATATATATATATATATATATATATATGTGTGAAAAACGTGTGTATATAAATATAAATATATATATATATATTAAACATGTTTGGTTGAATATATATTTGTTAAAAATGAAAACAAATCATGGCATAGACTCATAGAATATCACCCTAGAACTCCAAAACTTTATGGTGTCCCTAAAACCCACAAAACTGGTATCCCTATGTGCCCTATCATTTCAGGAATAGGCAGTCCTCCTTGTAAAATAGCTAGAGCCATAGAAAAAAAATATTAACCCCTCTTCTTGGAACAATAAGTCCATCACATATAAAAAAGGGAAATAAATATGACTGACAAACTCATGGCCAGTCTAGATATAAAATCACTTTACACTAATATCCCAGTTGAAAAATGCTTAAATCTCTTAAAAAATAGATAAAATAAAAATTTGCTGTTTCATCACCAATCAATGCTATTTCACATTCAATAACAATTTTTACAAACATTTGGATTACCAATGGGATCACCTCTCAGTGGAGTGATGGCATGTATTTTCTTGGAATTTCTTGTGTTTGGTTCTTTCCAAAACATTTTACCTAAACAATCAACTTACTTCCAATATATGCTCTATTAATATATTCCCGTGATACTAACTTACTAGATCTTGTAGATAAACTAAACAAAGTCAAACACACAATAGAAATTGCATACGAAATAGAAAAAAACATACTTTACCTTTCTTAAACATCATGTTACACTGAGTGGATAATATCCTAAAACTTAGTGTCCAATGAAAATCAACCAATAAGAATGACCTAATAAACTTCTATAAAAACAAAATAAAACACAGAATGATCACTGGATTCTATTTCAGGGCACTCAAAATTTGCAAAACTCAATATTTACATGAAGAAGAGAAATATATTGAAAATACATTCAATACCCTTCAATACCCTAACTATTTCATATTCATAAGCCATGACAGTCTGTTTCATGCTTAAGATGTAATCTCCAGACCAAAGATTGTGTTTAAGCATGAAACAGACTATCGTCTCTGGGTGTTGACTTCAATGCCCACTTTTATGTTTACATGTGTGGTATCCTTGATATTGAACACTTTAACTTATAAATATAACATATCTTAAAACTATATTTTTATCATATATATATATATATATATATATATATATATATATATATATATATATAAAAGGCACAAACTCTAATATTCCATGATTATAATTTATTACATTGGAATCGTAATCACGATCCAATTCATCAGACCTACAAATTCAAAAAGAAATTGGTAAATATAACTCCGGGTATATTTTCCAATTTCTTTTGAATTTGTAAATCTGATGAATTGATCGATTACGATTCCAATGTAATAAATTATAACCATGGAATATTAGTGTTTGGAGCCTTTATATTATATTCTTACTCTGTCCCGGACATTGAGTTCTACCTGGATTCTATCCTCTTGGGTTTTTATGTATATGAATATATATATATATAGAGAGAGATAGATAGATAGATAGATAGATAGATAGATAGATAATGTTAGTGGTCAATATATATATATATATATATATATATATATATAAGAGATATAAAATGAGAGTGGATACATGATTTTTGTTCTGCAGGACAAAGAAAGAAGCCATCTTGTGTATCAGATGGATGTAGTTACACTTTAAATTATATAAATACTCATATACTTGTACACCTAAATAAACACTTTATCCTTTGCGCACACGCACATACATTTTAAATTAGAAAATAAATCCTATCTATTTCGTGTATACACAAAAACTGAAAAATTTTCAGCCTGACTAAAAAATGAGTTATAAAAAGAAAAAAAAAAGAAAAGAAAATTCTGATGTTTAGTTATTTAATTAGATTAGTTTTTTGAAAAAAAAATTTTTTTTCAGTATTTTTGTGCACACACACATTTTAAGTGTGTGCAAAATCTTTCGGCGCCCTACAATAGAAAATACTAGAAACAAATAGAAGTTGCTGGAATTTTCTGCACACGTATCAAGTGTCAGTAAGTAGTTTATTTTTTGACTTTTGACTTAAAGGCAATTGAATTTAAAGTGTAGTTAGTTAGCATGGATATGTGCTGCGGACTTTTGAACAAGGCTTTAACTTTTTTTAAAAAGGGAGAAATTAACTGAGTTCTAAAAAATCTTTCTCTATTTTTAATTTAAAGTACTACCAACAAATTACAAATTAAAATATTGCTAAGAATTTTGCTCTTTTATTTAAAGTCCTGAATTTATTTTATAAGAAAAGAAAAAGAAACGCTTCAAAGTACTAAGTACATTTTTTCACACTAAAAAAACTAACAAGGAAAATGGTTCGAAAAGAATTGAGATAAAGATTTTTGAACTTTGTACCATGTGAAGACCCGCTATTTGAAAATATCACTTTCAGCGCGTTTGCTCCATCAGATTGGCCTCGTTTGAAACTAGTTGTTGAATTCAGCTCCCAAATCAACAGCCTTTCCACTTCATCTATCTCTCTCACCTTGCGCAACCTCTAATTTTACTCCATGTTAAACGCACGAGCGCGCGCGGACACACAGACATACATACATACATACACACACGCACGCACCTTTAGAGTTCTTTTTCTTTTCTTTTTTTTTTAATTACATCTGCTTCCGGATTGTGTAGCTCCAGATTTGCCTTTATTATTAATCCACAATTAAGAGTTTTTTTACGAAATCTATTCCTACTGAAGATTTTTCAGACATCGAGTTCAATAATAAAATCCTGACCTCCGTGCACGTGTGATGATAGAAAAGAGCGAAGTTGGATATTGAATCAATGATTGAAAGACCAACAATTTTTTTCTTTAATAACGTGTGTTGAGATCGCTTGAAAATTATACTGTAGCATATTTTGGGGGGAGAAAAATAGTACTTTTGCAGACAATATTATTCACACGCATAAAAACTACATTGTTTAATAAAAACTTTTGTACATTTTTGGTAATTTAAAAAAAAGTATATACCGGTTGGGTTACTCATAATGCTAAAATTAAATTACTTGAATAATTTCTTTATTTCGATATTATTTTCTATGTCTTTTAGAAAAGTATTGAGATCTGCTTATATTTTTAATTTTTTAAAAATCATAAAAAAGTAATCATTTTTTATTCGTCTAAAATAAAATAAAAATGAAATTAATAATGTTCGACATTTTTACTAATAGAAAATAAATAAAAACTTTTTATTGTAGTAAAAACAACTTCAACGATTTTAAATAAAATAATGAAAACTGTTTAAAAAGCAATCTAATTTCGAAAGATAAATTGATTTCTGTACTCTACTCAAGGCCATGTGGCGATTTTAGTAGCAGTGGTAGTGATGATGGGGTTTTCCACCAAATTGGAATTTAAAATTGTTCATAGCTTTTTCAGTAAATTTATGAGCAAACCATTTCTGTTATATATCAGTTTTGGAAATTTATCAAAGTATAATAAAAGTAAACTCGATTTAAAATAATTGCTCGAATTTATTTTTGTAGTTTTGAATAAATCTGGCCAAAAATGTATTTTTTCATAGTTCTTTTTATATTACATTACTAGCCCCGTTCTTTGTTAGTGTTCAATTTACAGAAACCGTTTAATTTTTACCAAGCATCTTTTAAATTTGTGAACGGATTTTAATGAGTAAAAACAAGATTTTAATTTTTAAACATTAGTATACACTTACATATATATATATATATATATATATATATATATATATATATAATATAAATATTATAAGTTATGAAATCAAAACCTATTTTTGTTTTCATTAAAGAAAAAAAAAAGAAATCTATTGTCTCCCCCTCTTCTTTGTTCAGTGCACGAATGACGAATTCTGATTGGTCGTCTTTCAACCAATGAAAACACAGAAACACCATGTGGTCTATTGGCTATTTAAATCGATGCAGCGCCAGTCTAATTCTGTCCGTTTTTAAGCTGCCACCGGGTCGTTTATCTTCTTTCTTTCTCTCTGTCTGTGGTAGTAGTTAAGCATTTATCTATCTACTGCATCTAACCCTTCCAGTACATCGGAGGGTCTCTTCCGTAAAGAGGTTAATTTTTTTTCCCGCGCTACAAGTACTCGTGCGCGTATAAGTTGTAGCCTTCCTTTCAGACATACCACAAAGGATTAGCAGATACCTTTAAGAGGTGAACTCCAAAAACGTCTTGTATCCAAAACATGCCAAAGAGAATGGAAAACGGAACATCAAACCACAATGACGACCCCAACGCTGAAAAATTCCGTAAATTGTTCATCGGTGGATTGAACTATGATACCACGGAAGAAGGCCTTCGCACCTACTTCGAACAGTGGGGCGAAGTTGTGGATTGTGTAGTGATGAAAAATCCGACTACAAACAGATCTCGTGGATTCGGATTTATCACCTACCAAAGCGCTGAACAACTGGACGATGCCCAGACTAACCGACCACATACTATCGACAGCAAGAAGTTGGACACTAAGAGGGCTATGCCCCGAGACGGCAGCGAAGAAACCCAGGCTTCAGTGAAAAAAATGTTTGTCGGTGGATTAGAAGAAACTACCAGTGAGGATGAAATTCGTGATATTTTCTCAAAGTTCGGTACTGTAGAGAAAATTGATATGATCAAAGATAAGAACACAGGCAAGCAAAAACGATTTTGCTTTGTCACTTTCGACGACTTCGATGCCGTTGATAAGTGCGTCATCCGGAAACGCTTTCCTCTTGGTTCCAAAAGCATTGAGGTGAAGAAAGCAGTCTCGAAGAACGAGGCTATGGGTAGTTCCATGGGAGGCCGTGGTGGCCGAGGAGGTGGACGTGGAGGCCGCGGTGGCTTCGGTTCCAACTTCAATGGATATGGAAGTGGCTGGAACCAAAGTGGCCCTGGTTATGGAGGAGGCTACGGCGGCCCCAATAGCGGTGGCGGCTGGTATCAAGGAGGAGATGGCCGCTATGGTGGGGACTACAACAATGACAATTATGGAGGAGGATTTGGTTCTAACTACGCAAATGGACCTGGTGGCGGACCCCAGCGCCAAGGCTTTTCCCAGAGGGGCTCTGGCCCTTACGGAGGTGGCTACGGTAGTGGAATGAGCAGTAGTAGCTACAGGCGTTAATTCCTAATCATCCTTAGGAATATAAAGTGCTAAGATCATCTGAAATCAAATTCCACTCAAAAAAAAAAAAGACTATCTGCTAGATCCTTTTTCTTTAAAAATCCCAACACAACCAACAAAACGGGTCTGGATAAACTTAGCCTAAACTGTGGCTTGGCTAAATGTGTAGTAAACTTTTTAAAATGAAGTCTATAAATCCGGGCAGTCTTCACAAGAAAAAAAAGCAGGGATATTTTTAAAACTGGGGCTCTGTCCCTTTATATCTTGGCAGGTGAAAAATGTGCTAATTACAGACTCACAAAGAAACCTGAAAATCATCTTTGCTGCCTAACTTGATTCTTTCATCTCCACTCAATTTTTCTATTTTCTCCCTCTTCTATAAACTCCATTTTTAATTCCCGCAACTAAACACTAAACAAGAAAATCACTTCATTCTCCATTACTTTCTGTCTTCAGTTTTTGTATCTTATTCACCCCCACCTGAGCGATTAACATGTTCTGTAAACTTCAGTTCCACTACTTTTCCTATAAGTGCCCCTTCATAAAACAAACTGGGACTGTCCATATTTTTTGTACATATCTTAATTTAAGAATTTTTTTATTTAGATATTTTAATATTTTGTAAGGGACTTTTCTTTTTTTTCCTATTTAAGACACAGAATTTGGGTTTATATTGCCTTTCCCTTCCTCTCCCTGATCTTAAAAACTCAGCACGAATCAAAAGTAATTTCTTTTCAAAGACTCTTTTCTTGTGGTGTGAGAATATCGGGTAACCTTTCCCGGCTCTGGCCCCAGTGTAATAATTTGCACACCCACACTTCATTAATTTGTCATTTTTCTGGACATTTTGTCTTTCTCATTTCATAAAATTCCTCATTCTTAAAAAAAAAAAAAAAATACCATCATGGAGGCCCTCTGCCTTTTGATATATGTAAGGGAAAAACTTTAATATTATAACACATTAAAGTCAACCGTAAATTATTTCGTCTTATGTTACTTCATTTTACTATTTAAAATTTAAATTTTTCGTTTTTTTTTTTTGTCTTAAATCTTAGGTAAATTATGAGAACCACGTGTAATAAGTAGTAGTAGTCTATTAGATTATTATAGTTAATACACGTGGTTCTTCATATTACCTACTGTGTCCATTCTGGACATTAAAAATCTTTCTTAGACTACAGGAGCAAGTAATTTATCATCAGAACTCGGTCAAGAATTTTATCAGAAACATCTCCATCTTTAGATGTAGCCACTTCACGAAAAGGTAAGTTACGGATTCGTTCTGGTCGATACAGCGACTAGTAATACTTTAATTATTTGTATATATTTTTTAATTCTTTATTTTGACATTGATATAAGACATCAGAAGTGAAGAAAAATATTTTATACATTTGTCTACGTCCCGTCCCAATTTTGTATCCCACGTGCTCTTTATCTAATGGCGCCATGTTGGAAGTCTCTTCCTAATTTTATCATTTTTCTGTCCTCGGGGAGGGGGGAAACTAAAGTCTCTTGACTTTCCTTTTCCTAGCAAATTCAACCTTGACTTCATCAAATCCGTTCTTATCACTATTCTTTGTTCGGTTGAATATAACAGGAATTCATTTTTTTTTTTTTTTTTTCTCCCAGCTGCCTCCTTTGTGTGCAAAGACTCTTTGTTCTAATTTCTCTTTCTCTTCTTCCCATGTGCTCTAAACAAGCCATGATAAGCTACAACTCCATTTTTACTTTTCCTTCTACAGTAAATAACTTCTCCCTTCCCCAAGTGTTCAGTCGTTGTAGGAATCTGTCGGGACTCTCTCCCTCACCTCATTGTCCTCTTTCTTTTTTCCTTTTCGGGGTGGGGGATTACTACTACCGACAACGATGACTAATCCATTTTCCACTGCCGGTTCTCTTCAAAATTCACTTCAAGCCTATTGGCTGACTTCTTTCTTTGTATGGCGAAAATGTTGTCATTCTGTTCCATCCATTCTCGATGCTTTCTAAATTTCATTTTTATTTTCCCCTAACTTATTCTCTTTAGCGATTATTTAAATAGTATTTATTTCAATATCACTTTTTAAACTAGTTTAAAAACCGCTAAAAAATGTATCTTGCAATTTAATACAAATTTTATGCCGCTTCAGGTGACTTTATCACGTCTGACTTGTATCGTGAGAATCTTTTTAATTCTAAAGGTACGCGAAAAAACCGGTAATGCAGTTTTACCATAACTAACCTCCGTGTTCGTCTTTCTAGGTCAACTTTCTTTTTTATTTTTATCTTTTATTTATTTCAATGTTGCTTCTGACGAAAGAAAAACAATTTTCAAAAATGTCTTCAGAAACCAAAGTAAGCATTTAAAAATCTTCCTCTTTTGTTTCTTCCTCTCTACGACTGGAAAGCAACGCTTGACATGGTGCCCGGCTTTAAACCGCTTCCTGCTTTCTCTAGGGAATATTTATTTTCAACAAAAATATTTATTAGATGAACTGGTGCTAAATTACTTGTATAACGTAACTTTGTACCTAATAGCCAATATAAGTTCCCTTTTTTTCTTCCCCCCCCCCAATTTTCAAGTCGTACTCTTTGCTGCCCATTCTTTACGCCTCTCTAGGATAATTGCTTATTTTCAAAACCATGCTCACTACTTTTTACATTTAAATTGTAATCAACTTAGATATTTTCCCCATAATGTACAAGGAAATCATCGTCCAAACAAAGCGGCGCTCTTTTTTTTTTTTTTTTTTTTTTTTTAATAAAAAGTGGGCTCATGACTTTCTATGGTCAAATCTTTGAGAATCAGTATTAACTTCTATAATAGCCGGCTTTGTCATATCGCTTCTAGGTAAACGCCTTGCAATTGTTTCATACTTACTGAAATATTTGAATTTTATTACGGGAATAATTATCTTTTTTTTTTTTTTTTTTTTTTTTTTTTTTTTTTTTTTTTTAAAGATATCGATAATTGACTTTGCAAGTTTTTAAACAGATTTTTTTTTCTTTTTATCCGTCCATTTAAAAATTAACAATTACTGCAGATATCATGTGATGCTGAAGCTGAGCTGTGATTGGTCAAATCCATTAAATGGAATTAATGTGCCCGCTTCCATAATTCGTCTTTATCAACACGGCATGAATAATTAACTTTCGAATTACGGAGGTGGAATACTTCGATCATTCATTAAGAATTGAACTTTTTAATAAAAATAAAATTTTCTTCACGCTCTTGATTTTATTTTTTAAATTTTTTTTGCCTTCTCGTATCCCAACTTCTTTTCGATATGGTATCTGAGTGAAAGCTTTGTCAGCCTCACCAATTTATTACCCTTTATAATTGCATCATGTTCCTAAGTATTGGGTAAATACCTTTTTTTTTTTTTTTTTTTTTTTTTTTCCTTCTCACGACCCAGCTTTAACTTTTATTTCGTAATGTTTTTATAGCTATCGAGAATATTCCTTAATTTCATCAATCTAGTCGCTTACATCTTTTATTCATATATTCTGGGGGGGGGACAAAGGGAGATGAGTCTGGCAGAACTAATGTTCAGGTTGTGATAGCTCTTTTTTTAACTATACACTCAGCCAAGAATGTTAAAGGATTTTCAAACTAATAGTGAAGCGGGACAGACTTACTGCTTGTACTTTACAATTCAGCAAAGTAGAACTGTTTCTCTAATGAATCCGTTATTTTAAAATAGCTTATTCTACCCTACTTAATTGATATTGGTAATAAATGTATATCTTTAATGAATGGCTATACAAGCTATTTTCGTTCTCCAGGAAGTTGGAAAGGAATCAATGTTGGTGACTCATTGTAAGAACGTCCACACAGTGACAGTAGGAGATCCTTGGATTCTATGCATCTGAGTCATCTTTGGGTATGGAGGGTAATTATTTACCCCTTTCCTGGAGGATGCTGTCCTATAGTGGACCTCTATTTTCAGTGTAGATGAGGGAGAACTTTTAGTAAGGATATTGTGGCACAAGTAATTATCTATAAATTTTAGTGATTTTTGGTAGTTGCGTTGGTGAAAGAATTATGAAAATTAAGCATTTCATGATGCTTATTTAGTGAGTGGGGTATGATCAACAAGCAAGTTTCTAGTGGGGAGCAGGGTTGTAATCTGAAATAATACTCATTAAGCACAATTCTAATCTAAAATGGAATTACATAAGCATTGGGGGACCTGATTCTTAAATGAGTTTGCTGACTATTTTTCTTACTGACCATATGGGTTCTTTCAAGATAGTAAATTTGGTTTGAGACGATTGTCTTTATTCACTATTCTATTCCGTATAGTTTTTTTTACTATAACTTCACTACTTTCCTATATTCTAATTTCATTTATTCAGTCCAAAATGCAAAATTTCTTTAATTTATAACCTCAATATTCATCTTTTGTAAGTATTGTGGTTTGATGTGATGTTTCAGATCCAACCACAATGCTTTTGAGATTTCTTGATAAATTAAGTTTTGTATCTAAGGGTGAGCAAGTGTAATTAAAATTTAGGAAAGTTAGTTGCTATTTATTTCTATATTCATCTTTTAAGTAATTTATATATACTTCAGACTTAATGAGTATGGATGAATTTACTATGTAAAGTGACTAAGGAATTGGCAAGAAAAATAATTTTTATCAAGATAAACTTTTTTTTTCATGTACTTAACTGTTGGCTAAAAGAGGTTTTGTCACTTAAAATTTTTATAGAAAAACTTTTTCAATCTGTTGCCAACTTAATCCCATCTCCACTTAAAAAGAAATGCTCTTAAACATTTTCTTTTCTTGCAATCTCTTCTCATTAGAGAGGCAACTTTGTAAAATTACAAAATTGTGGCATAAGGCCGAAGGGGGGGGAGCGGAGTCTGGTCACTTGCTATCTTAATCCTAGCTAAATCCACTTGCAACCCATTCATTCATTACAATTTACTCATTCACCAAAAGAATTCATCACCACTCAATTCTGCATACACCAAAATACTGCATATTCACAGGGACCTACAAAAAAGCCCCATGAGATAAAAATCCGTCCGTCTTTTCTCCTTTTATTTTTTCCCTTTCTCTCTCAATGTACTTAAATGTTGGCTTTTAAGTTTTCGCATTAAATTTAAAAACATTAACTTTATAGAAAAACTTTTTAATTGGTTGCCAACTTAATTCTCTCCACTTATATATATATATATATATATATATATTAAACATTTTTCCTGCAATCTATCCTCATTGGATAGCACCTTCCAATCGGTCTTTAGCTGTTCTTTCACTTGCCTGCTTTTTGTTTCTTTTTAACAAAATAACCTATTGATATGTGGAAATAACATCAGTCAGTAGCATAACTAAAATGATGCCATTTAGAAGAAAAAGTAATATTTTGCAGTAAGCTGGAGATATATATATATATATATATATATATATATATATATATATATATATATATATATATATATATACACACACTTGTTCAAAACCCTTAAATATTGTATATTTCAGGAAGGGATTAAATTTTCACCCAAAACGAACTAAAGTGATTTAAGTATCATTTTTCGATAGCAAAATACATAAAAGGAGTGATGAATGCAAACTAGGTACTGAAAAGATCTCATTTAAACTAAAATTCATTACCACTTTTTTTTTTTTTTTACACCCTGGTATTTGGTCAGGGACATATATATCAGCTTGGAAAGAAAGTTAAAATCAATATTTTCTTTCTTCCAAAAGTGATTTTTTAATTTAGGTAAATTATATTTGCTGAATAAAAAAAAAAAAAAAAACTTTTACACATTACCTCCTATCAAATTGTTTATCTACTTTCTAAGGCAAGTTCTTATCTCAATAGATATTTTAGCATTTAGATTAGTGTCACCAGATTCCTTTGGAAATGGGGTGAATAGTGCTAAATAAGAGCAAGAATGTGATATCACACCAGGCACAGTCAGCATAATGCTATTTATCTATCCCTGTAATATTAAATAATGGGTTCAGTTCAAAATGCCCGACAGGTTACCAGGGTTGAAATGTTCTGATAACAATAGCAAATATGAAGACAATAGTCCAGAGTTTAAATAACTCATCTCACAAATCTGATTTTAGCAATAAAAAGTGAATATAATGTATTTGTAGCCAAGTGGTTATAACAATAGCTTTGGCTGAAACCTAAGTTTGGATTTCATTGTACTATTTGTTGTGGTGAATATTGAACTGGACAGATACTCCCAGCATGTGGTACTCTTGCAGAAATGCCTGCAGATCTTGCCGTACGTTCACCCAAGTCTTGAGTGGATTTGGATGGACAAAGATGTTGACAATTGTGCTAGCGCTAAGTCACAAGTCATTGTGACCAAAGAGTTAATGCACTATTTTTAAAGTAGTAGTCATACTCTTCTAGAAACTAAAGCTTATAGCCATGTGTTGAAACGCTCATTCCCATACAATTACCAAAGTTAAGTAGCATTGAGCCTGGTCAGTACTGGAATGGGTAACCACTTGAGAATACTAAGTGGTGTAACAGCTCAGGTTGGAAAGTTGAATTCCAATTCTTGTCATGTTATATATAACTGCCGTTAAAAAGGCGAATCTACTTCTTCTCCAGGGATGAGGTTAATAGTAAGACTTTTATAAGTAAATCTTTTTCATTGTAAAAGGACAATATGAATAAAGACAAAAGGTAAATTTATCTTAGCTGACATTTCATCCTCAACAGCACAAACAATTAGACCTTAGCAAAGGAGTGTAATACAGAGAAAGTACTTGACAATACTGGGTTTGAAGTATTCTGTACCAGAGCAAAAATATGTCTATAAAATGCACAATTTGCCAAAAGAGTTATAAAATAACACTGAAAAAGTGCTCTATGCCAAAATGGAAGAGCATTACTTTGGGAGTGTAATGCACTCACCAGCTGCTTTTATTTATATGAAGGTTATACTGAAAAGTTCTCAGCTTCATCAAAATGTTCTTGAAAAACTGGCTTGATTGTGAAGCTCTCTATAACTGAGCAGTTAAAGCATACTGGATTAGATGGTGGTTTCTCCTGTAGAGGGGGGCAGATTTGGATCCCACTGGAGGTAACATTTCTCGAGTACAGGCCGGTAGACAGAAATAGTTTAAAAGCAAGATTAACTGCTCAAATGCAGTTATACACTAAAAATAACATTTGAAGTTGTGCGTGTGTGTGTGTATATATATAAATAAAATGTGAAGACATGTCTCATTAAATAATTTACACAAGTTTTGTCTACTTATTTTTAATAGGATCCTCTCATAATTATGGACAAGTTTCTTAGCATCTTTATTAAAAGGAGAAAAAATTACCATGCTGATGCATTTGTCTTAGAAAAAACAAGAATCTAATAACGACATTGTGCTAATGTCTAAAGTACTAGAAATAAAAATGAATATGCATCAATATGGTAATTTTCTTTCTTCCTTTAATAAAGACACTAAGTAACTTGCCTGTAATTGTGAGTGGATCCTTTTAAAAATAAGTAGACAAAACTAGTCTACATTATTTAATGAAGATATGCAGCTATATATATAATATATATGTTGGTATTTTTGTTTATATATATATATATAACAAAATACCACCTGAATAAGTATATAATATAACAGAAAAAGTGCTTTATCCTAAAATGGCAGAGTATCATATTTTGCATAAAATCTGGCGTTCTTCTGACCAAAATTGCCAGTTTCATAATCACTATGAATGCTGTCATCAGGCAGCCAATAGTGTTCTTTTGGTGACATGAGCAATTATATCCTGAAAAGAGTAGTTAGTAAGTACATGTGATGTATTCACCAATTAAAGTCGACAAGGGTGAAAATACCCATATAGCAAATGATGGAATAACCAAATATCACCTTAACTTGGGAAAGGAAGAAGCTTCTTTCTTTCTTTTTTTTTTTTTTTTTTTAGTGTTAATAGTGCTCAAAAGCACAAACGAACCTTGGCAAAGTAGCATAATACAGAGAAAGTACTTGACATTATTGGGTCTAAAGTATCAGTAAAAATATGTCTATAAAGTGCATGAAATCTCCCCAAAAGAGTTATAAAATGATACACTGAAAAAGTGCTCTACAGCAGAGCATTACTTAGTGCATTATGAACTCACCAGCACCCCTTATTGTAATATCTTGTGTCAGTCAAATGAAATTAGAAGTGTCCATATCACTAAAGACCACTAGCAGCCATCTGTGAGACTGAGCATAGTATGTACAAAACTAAAAGTCATGGTCAAATACCTGATTTTATTATATAAAATTATATATATTGCTTTTTGCATATGAGACCTGTGTTAGAATTTCATTCACGATGGTTGATTTATCAGGATAGAGAGGTGATCCCAGCATGTGATACTGTTGGAAACTATCAGAAAACCATTCCACAGTTTAACGAGTCTTGTGAGCGAAATTTTTCGGAGACCATTGCTAGCTGAAATAGCACAAAGTTGCAAGATGTTGTGACCGAAGGTTTGAGCATAATGGCATTGTTTGTCACACCAAATAATACACTTTCCTAGAAACTAACAAAATCTATTCAGCATAGTTGAATAGGTAGGCTCTGCAGGTGTTGCACAAACACAAATATGCCTCAGCCAGTGGTGTATGCAACTGGGATTGGCTAGCTGTCTTAAGGAATCAATGGATTATGTTAACCAACATTACTTATTAATGTTACTACTCCAATTATGAAGTAATGGATAGTGGCTCAGATTGAGAAATCGGAGAGCTGAGTTCGAATTTCAGTTGAATCCATTACATTCTATTACGTGCTAATATCCTTGGTAAAGGTATGAATCCTCCTCTTCTTCTTCCCCCTGCCCCAAGCTATGGGTAAATAGCAGGACAGACTAGGTTCTATAGCCTCAGATGGCAACTGGTCTACTGCAGAAAGAAATCTGCCTCATCAGTCATGTATTGAAAGATACATGATTGCCTGTGTATCGCACATAACTGATTGACTCCAATCATTATTTTTTGGATACCCATGTCCCTCTTACAAAAGGAGTTGGGGCACAAGTTTGAACCCTGCCAGACTGCACATTCTCTTGATATGTAATTCACACTTTAAAATGACATTTGGAATAGTAGGAAACATGAGATATGGAAAAACTCATTCTCTGATAAAGCTTTAATAAAAGCAAAACAAAGTTATAAATGTTTCAAATTTGTGTTTTATCCCATCATTCTGTCAGATTCCAATTGGCGTTTTATCCCAATTCATATATCTCTCAGTCACTGGGTGTTTATCTAAAAATAAATACATTTAAAATTCACCTTCATCCCTGCCGTCGCCAACGGCTTAGTGGTAGAATCCCCGACTGACGCCAATTCAATCCTAACTAGAGGCAACCGGATGTCTAGCCACACTGATGAGCTGTGATACAGCGAAACAGTCTGTCTGTGGATGACTATATATATATATATATATATATATATAAAGGTTAATGGTCAAAGTTGAATCAGACCAGGGAACAGTAGTATTAAAAAGTGATCAATACACATGAGAAAAAATATAAGTCAAAATAAAAATAACATGTAGAGCTTTTAAGTTTGAAATTCAGGCAGTTAATTAAAATACACAACCACAGTTTCAACCTGACAGCTTCTCTGGGCGATACTTTTAAAATGACCACTTTAACGTTTTCTTTATTTTAAATATATATATATATATATATATATATATATATATATATATATATATATATATATATATATATATATATATATATATATATATATATATATATATATATAAAGCATGAGAGGGCACCTCGGTGTGGTGTAATGGTTAGCAAGCTTGTCTCGTTAGAACAATTACAAATGAGTAGTGAGTTCGATCCTCACTGGGTGCCTCTTTCGGCCCTTGTACCACATCCACGCTACACTTGGAAAATCACTATATGAAGCATGAGTCAAAAGTAACCAATCATCTGAGAAATACATTAGACTAAGATTAGTCTGGCAAATGGCTTAAAATATGGAATGTTTATCATTTTTTTCTTTCTATTGTCTTTTCCTTTCTACAAGGGGTGCTGAAAAAGTTCTTAGCCCAATAAAGATAGAATTAAAAAAAAACTGATCTTTAGTCAAATTTTGGGGAGTAGGTTGGATCAATAACTTTTTGGTATCTCCAATTTCCTTTGGTTTTCAGCCCGTTTTTTTTTTTTAATTTCTATTATCTTTCCTTACAATTTTCAGCCCATTTTCTTTCCTTTCAATTTTCAGCCCATTTATTCTTCCTATTCAGCTCATTTTATTTCACTTTCCAATATCTTTCCATTCTAATTTTTACCCACTCTTATATCTCTCTCTGACTTTCTTGACAATAGTTTGAAGAATCATTTGGTGTAATACTTAAGAAGGTAAGTCAGTCATATGCTAGCAGTTTGTACCACCATTTTCTCCATCAGTCTGATGTGTGTGTGTGTATATATATATGTATATATATATATATATATATATATATATATGTAAATTGCAGCAACAAGAGTTCAATCAAACAAGTTTTATTAAACTCAATCAACAAGGTTTGTAGCGTGATGTTTAATTATTTTATTGTATTTTTTCTAATTTTTGAATAACCTCTTGCATATCTGGATCAAAATTGTGAATAAACTCTCAAAAATTTATGTTGTTCTGTTTTGACTGTCCTGGTCATTATAAAAAACTAAATGTCACAGTCACAGAAAAATTTTGTAATTAATATCCTGGCATTTTATTTTATAATGATCATTTGATATTGTGTGTGTCATAAATGATATCATGTATTGAACCATCTCACTGAGATTCAGCAGAAATAAATACAATATGGCAGCCATGAATAAAGAAAGACAAATGACAGCAACTTGGATCAAGCAGGCAGAGTAGGTTTAAGGCTCCAAGTTCATTACAGCAAATTGTCCTAGTGGATTAAAGCATGTTGTAAATTTGGTGACATTATGATTGTGTGGTCAATCCCTGGGTCAGGCAGTATGTACTTGCCCTCAGTAGAAATGATCACACAATAACTAAGTAGTACTAAACCAAAAAAGAAAAAAACTAGATTCAGTTTAGTTCAGAATTGCCTGCAGCTAACCCAGATAAATATACCCCTAAGCAAGGTACAACATCCAAAATGGTGTGATAACAACTACAAAGGTGAATACAATAGTCTGAATATAAGTAGTGTAAATAATTTAATTGAGCTTGAGTTTACCAGGATACACATTTTAAAATATCTCTCTTATCAGATATGAATGTTTCATGAGAAATCTGTGTTTATAAGGCACTATTCAATTTTACTTGATCATTGAGACACTTTGTGGCCGAAACGGTCTGAAGCATATCAGATCTTAACAATGGTTTCTCCTACCAAGCAGGACACAGATCCAAATTCTGCCTGAGAGCCTATTTTACTTTAATATGATTTCTCTAATACTCAGGCCAGTAGGCGAGAATAAATACACTGTTCAATAAATAAATGGAGTATCTCCTCAAATATTCACTAAAAATAATGTTTGAAGTGATAAAATTCTGTCAGATTGTTAAATAAAATCCATTGCCTTAGAAAAAAAAAATATATATATAGTCAAAAAAATAAAAGTTCAAGCAAATTTACTATTGACTAACTCCAGAATTTCATGCAATACCTCTCATCCGAGTCATATAAATCTGTTGAATTATTACCAATACCATATTTATACTCTATGAAATAAATGCTAATTGTAGACTTCAAATTTGAAATATTTACTTAAATATTATTTTTAGTGTATATATCTATATAAATATAGATATAGATATATTACTTAAACCTTATTTTTAGTGGATATCTATATGTATATAAATATATTATTTAAACATTTCTAGTGGATATATTTATAGATACAGATATAAATATAGTAAACACATTATTTTTAGTGGATACCTATATTTGAGTAGTTCTCTATTTATTAAACAGTATATATATATATATATATATATATATATATATATATATATATAAAACACGCAAGAAAAGCAAGCGGTTACCATACTTAGATAGACACACTGGAAAGAAGAGAGCTTAATGTTAGAGTATGTTATATAAATTATAATTTTTCCATGCAGGTCTGTCTGGCTACAGCTGTCACTTTCTTGTATGCATTCTTCAGTGATTTTATTCCCACCTCAGTTAGCCCAAGATGCTACAATAAGGGTAGTTGGTGAATACATATAATATACTGTATATTTCTGTGTTTATGGCAACCTATCAATAAAATGAGACAAAATCTAGGTAAATTTTTGGGATTTTATCTGATATTCATGAAATAAGACAATTGATTGGGATCCATGACAAAACTGTAAATGACAATGTTTATGATGGGTTCATGGTAACAATAATAATTTTGGAGGATTTGTGTATATGGGTATCTTACATTTTTTTATTCTGTAATGAGAAATAAAGATTTTATGGCATCTTAATTGTTTGGTTGTTAACTCAAAAAAAACCTGTATAATGTATGTTATTGAAAAATTATGGTTGCATGTTATATTAAATGTTTTTATTTAACACCACAATGATAATGAATTTTAATTGGAAATATAGATTGTATGTTATCTTAAATGTTGTTATTTAACACTTCTATGAGAAATAATGTTTGGTGTGAACACATCCATATCTTTACAAATCAGGAATGAAATATTTGTTTATGTTACTTGTGTGTGTTGCTCAGTGGAACTTTTGCAAATAACTAGTATAGCATTATAATGTGAATTGTAGTTATCATACTAAGGCAGTTATTAGCCTACTGCAATCCATGGTGCATACATACTAACCTACTTACCAGTGCCAATACATCACAGGATTTAAGGTTAGATTTTTGTAACCATTGTATTAGACAACCCCCTATTTTGGGGGGGGGTAATTTTTAAGATTTAAAGTTCACCTTGTATGCAAAACTATACTCTCACCAACTAAAATTACTGAGTTCAGAACATCCATAAATATCAGTGGCTTTATGACTATGGACATTCCCTCCTCTATGTTTCAGCTTTAAATGAACCACAAAGGTTGATAAATCATAAAACACTGATCAATCAATTCCCAAGTGTATTAGTACAAAGTCAATACAAATATCAAAGACTGAAATTTACATTTACTGTTTCTGTGTTCTGTGCCAATAATTGTTACACCACTTCATAACTTCAACATAATATATTTTAAAAAATTATGAGATCAGCCAATCATGCTGCTTTGGTTTCAACCTTTCGGTATCTTCAGGCTAAATAATTTCCTAATGCTTTATTTAAAAATAAGTAAATATGCAAAGCATAATAGATGGAGAGGAGAAAAGCAAGGGTATTGAAATTGTATCAGAGGTGAGGGTTATATGAAATGTACATGTTTTCATCATGCTTCGTACAAACTTAAAAGGAACATTTTAGTGACCATGCATCATGTTATTATTTCTCATTTCTCATTCAGAAGGTTTTTCTGGTCTGGAAATATTATTGTTAACTTTTCTTCCTGGCAAAGATTGCAGATATCACTATGATTGTTGTAAGATTTGGCTATCTTTGTTATTTTTTCTTTTAATTCCCAAACACGGCTGGCTAGTCTGGTAGAATTCCTAAATCTTTCTAGCCTGAATAATGACTTGTGATTATATCATCTCTTTTTGAAGCTGCTTTCAGTACACCCTATGTATATTTTGGTTTGGCCATTTCATTTAATATATATGCCAATTATATTTAATGAATATCTGTATTTGAGTAAGACATGACATTTATTTTTTTAAACACTATTTATTTTGTCTACTGCTTGTAAACACTCATACTTTATTTTGATAGGAGATTCCCTTTATTCATTTATATATATATATGTGGGTGGTCGAAATGAACCATTGGAAATGATTTACTTGCAGCTGGGTTTTTTAGCACACATGACCTGAGCTGGGCTCCCACAGGTATCACAAAACTCTCCTGCAAGTCTCCACACCAATGGTTTTAATAGCGTAATGTTAAATGATTTGACAAGTTAAGCCTTGCCATAATGTTTTCAGGCCAAAATATGTCCACAAGTGTCTGGAAGTTCTTGGTAGCACTGTATCTCAATACACAGCCCATCATGTGATCAAGAAGACGTACCAGAAATCTATAGCTTTTACAATGTTTTAGATTTCCAAAACCCTATATATTATCCACTAATACCAAGGAGGCTAAATTTGGTATCATTTGAAAAAGAAGTCAATTTTTTTAATCATTTCACCCCAAGCAAGGCAAGAATGTCATTAGTGCACAGGCAGTTACAAGGAGTGAGAGAAAAGACTGAGTATATGGAGGATTGAGAAAATGACAAAAGATGAACGGGATTCAAGAAGACGGAAGATGGTGATTGATGTTGCATTTAAATTTTTGAAAATTGTAGTTATTGGGGAAGCAAGTAAACAGAAGGAAGTTCCACCTGTGGAAAGTGTGGGAAAATAAACTGTTGGAGTAGAAGTGGTGTTGCATTTAGCTATTTAAACAGTAGAAGAGTGGGACCTAGGTGCCAATCTAGTAGCAGACTTAAATTCATGTATTTGGGAAACCAGGGAAAAAAGTTCTTCAGAGTAGTTGCCATGAAAATTTATCGTAAGAAAAAAGGAAGCCATGTCATGTTGATAAAGACTGAAGTCAAGATGTCTGGTAAAGATCAATTACATTACAGATCCTTTGGACATTATTGACATTATTCGGACTATTGTCCTCATCTTTGTCGCCATATTTATTATAACGTTTTGGCTGTTGTATGCTCTGGCTTTCTTCAGGTGGTTGGAATGTCGAACTGAATCCTTTATTTCGCTCACTGGGGTAGACTGTTCTAGTTCCACATGCCATGTTTTAATGGATGTCAGTTATCTCTTGTTAATTTCCCTTTGAAAGTTCTCCACTGCCTTAACCAGGTATTGAACTCACACTCTTTGGTTCCTGTCACTGGATCTAACCAATGCCTTTATCCTCTGTGTCATGTGTCCTCAAGGAAATATAGACAGATCCTTTGGATTTGGGATTTTGTCAAGAATCTTGAGATGAACAGCAGGAGCACCAGACCAGATATGGCAACAATATTCAATCCACAGATAAATGGTAGATTTGTAAATGGTAAATGTACAAGATGGATTCTGATGAGAAAGATTTTCTGGCCCAACACAGTGACCCAACTTTCCCTACAGTAGATGCTGCTATTGATTCTTTCATATAAAATTGACTTGTAATACTTGATTTTCAACAGCTTTTGAGATATATTAATTACACTAACATCACATATTCAGATTTATCAACAATATTGATCAGGATATCAGGGATTTAATAAGTGCTGATAGGGTTAATGCAAGAAGTGACTGTTTGCAAGTGTGTCATATACCTTGGCAGCAACATTTTTTTAGAGTTTATTCAGTCATAGTATACAGGTCAAATACCTGGCATCATGGTGTGGGTTACCAAATGTTTCTCTTGTTTGCCTTCAGCTTATGTATACCCAGTATTCTGCTATTCCTGAAGAAGAAGAAATCTGCTACTCCAACAGGATAATATCTGCCTACATGATGCCCATGCTACTCAACACACTCTTTAAGATGTTTGATAACTTTCCTAGCCAGCATGATCACCAAGGCTGTTCTGCTTTGGACATGATGGAACAATACCTGACTCATTCACTTAACCCACCTACAACTATTGTTGTATCAACCATGTGTAATCGGTATGGTTTAATGTTTTTCAGAATGGTCCCTATCATTTGTACAATCATGTTCATGCAAGAGTATAGGACTCTGTTAATGGCCAAGGAGGATATATAGTTTATTTGTATTGGATCTGAGTATTGTTAATGTACCCCTCCTTTTGGAACCTATGTATGTATTGATCTCTAAATAAGATCATTTCCTGTAATCTAACTATATTAACTGTACATTTAATCTTGAGTAAACTGAAACATATTTTCATTCAGTTTATAAATAAGTAATAAATATATAACTTGCTCTGAGAATTGCACTGAAACTGGTTTGTCAGTTTCATCATAAAAAAACAATTACAAATACTAGAAGCCTCAAACATAAAATACAAACAACCCAACATTAATAAAATGTTATCAAATTTAGGAACAAACCTAGCAGTTGATAAAAAATGACTCCTCACAAATTCTTTAGCCTTGGATGGCAACCAGTCTATGAGAAAGACAATTTGGAATTGAAGGATAGTGGAGAAACATGATCACCTATCCCATTGAAATATTTAAACACTTCATTTATCTTCCTCAATTTCCCAAGAAGTCATGGCAATTCCCAAATAATAATGAAAAGGAATCCGTGGAGAGCCATGATCACCTATATCCTGAAGGGACATAGAATAAAAAATGTTGCCAGGAAAGAAGATAGACATTTAAATATAAAATAAGCAGATATATTGTGTCTGTTGTTCTTGTTTTATGACTAGGGAGTTATCTACCTATCTATCTACCAAACCTGAAAATGGATATATATATATATATATATATATATATATATATATATATATATAGAGAGAGAGAGAGAGCTTTGATGAGTTGCATTAAGTGAGAGTTCTTCAAATAAAATGCATCTTAAAGGATGGAAAATATGGTAAGTCATCAGTTTCTTATATTTCTTATCAAGAGAACACTTTCTGTCTTCCATCAGCATGGCTGATGCTAACCTCAAGGAGAGTGATTTATTGTGACTTTTCAGGCTAACTTCTTCTGCTGACATAAAATGGGGCAGATTATATTGAATTAATTGCTCGGTTTGTTGCTAGGACATTTGGTTCATTATGTTGTGCTTGATTTTCTCACCTGAATCTATCTTACATATTTATAAGTCTACCATTTGTCTATGCTTTGAATATTGCTGCCATATATGGCCTGATGCTCCTGCTATATATTTAGAGATTCTTGATAAAACCTAAAGAAGAATCTGCATTGTCACTGGTCTTGTTCTGGCAACCCAGTTTCATTCACTTTCCCACTACTATTATATGTGCCTTTTCTATAAATACTTTCATGGTAAATGTTCTATTGAACTCTTCTGTATGTTACCTAGACTCAATGAATTTAAGCTCAGTACTAGATTAGCAGCTAGGTCTCATCATTTTACAGTTGAAATGGCGAGATGTACCTGTAAGTTCTATGTTAAGAGTTTCTTTTCTCACACTTCTCACTTGTGGAATTCACTCCTGGTGTCTTGCTTTCCAGTCAATTTTGATCTTCAAAAATTTAAATGCAGTGTCAATCATTATCTTCTATCTTCATAATTCCTGTTTTTTTTAATCGTTCTCGCTCCTTAATATTTTCTTTTTCTTATATTCTTTCACACTCAGCAACCCCTATATCTTAATGCCATTATTGCCTTGCTTGTGGTGAAATAGATAATATATAATAATAATAGCTGGCCACTTGTATTCAAGGATACTTGTCTACTAGGGTGGCTAGCCAATCCCTGTTGTAGATGCTCACTCAGGCACATTTGTGCTTGTTCAACACCCACAGAGCCAACCTGTGTTTTATACTGTAACTATGCTGAGCAGACCTTAGTTACAGTTTCTGGGAAAGAGCATGTTATCTAGAATGATCAACAATCTGAAAAACACCAGCACACTCAAACTCTCGATCACAATGACTTGTGACTTTGTGCTACCACAGCTATCGATAGCCCTAAGTGTTCTGTCTACTCAATTTCACTCACAAGGCTTGGGTCAACCTGTGGTACAGTTTTCAGGCACTTTCCAAAGGTGCCACACTCCAAGATTGCCCCTCCCTCCAGACCAATAATATCAGGAAGTCTCCTTCCTAACAAACTGACCATGGTGAGATTCGAACCTGGATTGCATGGTCAGAAAGCAAACATTCTAACCACTTAGCCAGGCATATATATATATATATATATATATGAATGAAGAAAGATTTGTATGCCTACATATTGAAGACAAATACCTTCCAGCCTCCCCTGCCCACTGCCTCGTGCCGTTCGTCTGACTGAAACATTGAAGTGGATAAATTCTGTATTAGTTTTTTAACTGGTGTTTTTATTTTTATTTTCGTTTTCACAGTTAAATTTATCCATAACAGGTTTGGTAAGAGAGACGGTTGATATTTTCATCTGCTGAAATAGACTATTCCCCATATGAGGTAATTTGTGATTTTTTGTTTATTAATTATATATGTATATATATATATATATATATATATATATATATATATATATATATATATATATATATATAAAAAGGCTTAAACACTAATATTCCATGGTCATAATTTATTCCATTGGAATCGAATACGATCCAATTCATCAGACCTACAAATTCAAAAAAAAACAAAAAGAACAACTCCGGAAATAAAAATAGAATTTGGAGAGAGTGTAAGTATGAGAGAGTGTGGGACGAATGTTAGTGTTAAAGAGAGGGGTAATAGACGGAGAAGGTGGGAGACTAAGCCTTTTTATTATATATTTTTAGTCTCCAACCTTCAAATTCTATTTTTATTTATATATATATATTTTTTTTTTTTTTATTCATTTATTTACAATATGATGGACAAAAATTTCATCTCACAATATCATTTATTGTAAATATCTCTAATTAAAAAGATATTACAAGATTAAATCTACATGGTATGTTTATATAAACATAAGAATATTCTGAAAAATTATATATTAGTTCATTGTATATTTTTGATCTTTTTTTTTTCTGATGATCTGTGAATGATCTTGAAGAATAATCTTTCGTAGCATTTTTTGCTTCTTAATAACTCTGGTCATCCTGTAAAACTGTTGTCTAATGTTATTGAAATTTTATTTCAGATTAGCATCCCTTTCAGATGGAATGCCAAGTAGAC
The DNA here is from genome assembly GCA_903632075.3 of Acanthosepion pharaonis. NCBI lineage: Eukaryota > Metazoa > Mollusca > Cephalopoda > Sepiida > Sepiidae > Acanthosepion > Acanthosepion pharaonis. Next base: position 527,397 of record CAHIKZ030005590.1, on the reverse strand, counting down.
AAGAATAAGAACATTTGACATCTTCCCTTTGCTTTTAATCTAGGTCACAAAGCTGCTCAAAACATTTGTGCTGTGTACGGAGATGATTTAATTACTGACAGAATGGCACAGAAATGGTTTTCCCGTTTCAAGGAAGAGAAGTTCAAACTCACAGACTCTCCAAATTCTGGCCGACCTGTTCATTTTGATTTTAATTGCATGTGCTGATTAAAGAAGAAATGTACCCGACCACTTGGGAATTTGCTCAGGAGATGGCAAGCTCTCATGTTATGGTCGCTTGTCATCTCCATTCAATGAGTAAAGTCTAGAAACACAGCGCATGGGTGCCACACACATTTACCAAACAAAACAAACTCCAGCACTTCTCCATTGCTGTCTGTTTACTTGCTGAACACCAGGCTACTCATAGAAACAAAGAGCCTAGTTGGGAAGTTCTGCCACACCCACCATGTTCCTGTCCTGGGTATGACGGTAAACTATGTCCACATCCTACATCTAACAGCAAGATCAGGAGGTTTTGAGGAGCATGGAATTACCTCCTAATTGCTGGTGTTCCCAGGTCCACCTTGACCCAAGGTGGTAGCACCTGTCAGGGTCCCAGCTATGGGCAAATAGTTACCCCCACCCCAAAAGGGCTCAAAACACTATGAAAGTATAAAAATGGGTTTTAATACCAGTAATACTTTTTTGGAAAAATTATTACCAGCAATACATTTTTGAAAAAAAAAATATTAGTAGCAATACATTTTTGAAAAAATATTACCAACAGTACTTTTTGGGAAAAAAATATTGCCAGCAATAAAAATCTTATCGGCATTAAATAACCAATTGAGGTTGATATGCTGTAAAGCAAAACAAACCAAACCAAACCAAACCCACCATATTCTCCTGATTTACCCCATTCATACTACCCCCTTTTTCAGTTGCTTTCTAACAATTTGAGCAGTGTTTCATTCAACAACAATGTGGAGCTTATTAAAGATGGATGATAATTTGACAGCCTTTTTATATATCTAGAGGATTCATTTTCTTCTTTAAACTGTTTCTATTGGTTTTTCTCTAAGTTTAATGTTATATCTAAAAGATCTACTCTCTTTCTGTATGTGTGTATGTATTGCTTGAAATTTGATATATTTGTGAAGAAAGGGTGCTCTTTTTTTTTGTATGTGATTAGTTAGTTTTTGCATTGTATACTGGAAAGAAATCTATCCTTTGAAATGTATTAACATGTGTCCAGGTGACTAACATCTTGATCCTGAAACTATTTAACCTATTAGGGCAGGATGTCCAATTTTTAGAGTGGGGTTACCTAGAAATTAAATTTCATCAGTCCTAATATGACCATTATTCAGCAAGGTAGATTCGGCAAGAAGTGCTAAAATTTTATGGAAACTTTATGCAATAATAGGTTAATTTTGTTATTATTAATGAATATATGAAAAAAAATCTAGGAAGTGAAAGTCACTCTGCCATGAAGTGAGCTAGTAAAATAATTTTGAAAAAGTAGGCAACCTTCAATTTTTAAGTAATTCTTTGAAATCCAAAGGGTTGTCCCAAACCTTTGGTCTATAGTGCATATATACTGTACTCTCTTGTCACTTTTGCTGTATGAGGGTATAGCAGTACAGTTTTTAAAACCTAACAGCCAGACAACATAAGTTTTGATTAAAATGGTGAAGGCTTGTACAGAACCAAAAGACCCTCTCCAAAAGACCCTCCTCAGGTTTTAAATTCAGCGTTGGCCTTTTTCTAGACTGATTGCCAATCAAAGCTATAGGGCCCAGTTTGTCCAGCTATTTACCCATAGCTGGGGGAGAAGAGATGGATTCATAGCTTTTCCAAGGTTATTTGAACATATGTGAATTTAATGCACTTGACTAATTCTAACTCAGCTCTCCAATTTCTCAATCTGAGCCACTATCCATTATACCACTATGAATGCATTATATATATATATATATATATATATATATATATAAAAGAAGTGATAGATTTTTTAATTTATTTTGTTTTTTTGTTATTTTTAGTGGATACTCATATTTGAGGAGATGCTCTGTTTATTTATTAAACAGTATATTAGAGCAATTATTTTTCTTCGATAAGATTTCTTGAATATTCAGGCTGGTAGATGAAAATAAATAAATATACTGTTTAATGAATAAATGGAGTGTCTAGTCAGATATGAGTATCCACTAAAAATAACATTTAAGTAATAAAATATATTTATATAGGAGTGCAAATATAAATATACACATGTTTAACAAATATGTAGAGATAGATAAAGTGGATGAGAAAGAGGGTGAGAGAGAAGTGTATTTAATTTGTCCAATGAAATGTCAATGTTTTGACCAATGAAATGTCAGATAGCAGTAAATAAATAGGATAAAAGGTAATAAAAGGATTAAAGGTTTGTTTTATCAAGTGGGGCTTTTAAATATTAGCTACAATATTTTGAAGTTTGATATTCACAGTTTTTACTTCCTGTCTGATAAAGAAAAATGCCAAAAGTTTTCTGAGGAGTATCAGCATGCATAAATGACCAGCAAAAGTGTTGCATCTGAGCTAAACATACTGATCCAAATAAATAATGTAGTCAGAGAATATTGGAGCTGTCAGAAAGTATTAATATTTAAATATCTAGGTAGTGTCTTAATTGCTGACAGAAAAATCTGATGCCAAAATCCAAATTCACATCAGAATAGTGAAAGATATCTTCCAAAGGCTAAACAAAATATTAAGAAAACAGAAAATTTTCACTTTTTACATTGGACTATCATCCATATTTATCACAATGTTTCGGCCATTGTACGCTCCAGCCTTCTTCAGGTGGTTGGAATGTCAAACTGAACCCATTATTTCACTTGCTGGGGTACACTGTTCTAATGTCTAATGGATGTCAGTTATCAGTTATCTCCTGTTAATTCTCCTTTCCAAGTTTTCCACCGCCTTAACTAGGTATTGAACTCACACTCTTTGGGTCCTGTCAATGGATTTAACTAACACCTTTATCTACTGTGCCATGTGTCCTTGAGGACATCTGTGTATGAATTTCTGGGTATTATAAACCTAATGTCTTCAGCAACCATTTTTTACCAGTGCTCATATTGCAATTTTAGTTAGTTAGATCCAGTGACAGGACCCAAAGAGTCTGAGTTCAATACCTGGTGAAGGTGGTGGAGAACTTGGAGAAGGGAATTAACAGGAGATAACTGATAACTGACATCCATTAGACATGGCATGTCGAACTAGAACAGTCTACCCCAGCGAGCGAAATAAAGGGTTCAGTTCAACATTCCAACCACCTGAAGAAGGCTGGAGCATACAACAACCGAAACGACAAAGATGTGGATGTTAGTCCAAACAATGTAAATAGTGTACATAATACCTCATCTCACAAATATAGACAGATACAGAAAATTTTGTTAGTAACAAAGAAAATATTGCTGAACACTTATATAATATTGGCTCTCGTATATAACAGTGAATGCACAGATGAAGAAGAGACTTGAACATAAATGTGGTTCTGTAGAAGGCTGATGAGGATATCATGGACTGAGCAATGACAAAATTTTATGGGAAATGGTAACAAAAAGAACACTTAGAATCAGAAAGAGAGAGAGAGAGAGTTGAAATTTCTAGGGCGAAGGAGGGCTTGGAGAATTTGGTACACACAAGATATGTTAATGGCAAGAAGCCACAGATGAATGCAGCAGATAATCTACTTAATGAATGGTTGGAAGGTACAGGGGTTAGGAGGGATAGTAAACAGACAAACCTTATTAAGAGCTACAAATGAAGTTGTGGAGAGCCGTGATCGTACATGTTCTGAAAGGACACAGCAAATAGAAGTCAGAGAATACACAAAAAGCTTCAACTTTTTTTTTGCCTATCTGCTTCAAAAAGATAATAAATACATAAAAAAAGATGAGACATGTGAAAAGAAATACTTGTCTTCCGTCTTCTGTAATGACATTGTGTCAAATTGCTCATCATATTCAGAGTTAGTATTTATAGCAATTATAGATCAGAGGTACCACTCACAGCTCTGATTAACCACTGCCTTCTCACATCAACTGTCAGCCTACACCTTTGACTCCCTTACTGCTACCAGTTTAAAATAGACAATGACAATAATGATTCAGGTTTATCATATAACAAGTCTTCTGTGCATGCTGTAGAGCAGTAGACCAAACATAATCAATCACAGAGAATTGGTTTTAACAATGAATTAAAAAGAGAATAATCCTTGTGAAATTTGGCCATTTCAGTGGTGTTGCGCAATAGATTCTACAACCAAAAAAATTCAGCATTTTCAACATTTTAAAAAAAATATTATTATAGATTAAGTACTGCAAATCATGAATATTTTTTTAAAAATTAATTCAGTTGTATATTAATCCACCTACAGAAGCCAAAACAAAATATGCTCACATGATGTGGTTTCTTAAAATTAAAAGTTAAATTTTGTTTTAAATTCATAATCTTGAGTGCTTAATCAACAGTAATATATATATATATATATATATATATATATATATATATATATATATATATATATATATATATATATATATATATATAATATATATATATATATATATATATATATATATATATATATATATATATATATATATATATATATATATATATATATATATATATATATATATATATATATATATATATATATATATATATATATATATATATATATATATATATATATATATATATATATATTTTATATATATATATATATATATATATATATAGAATATATATATATATATAAATATAATATATATATATAGAGAGATATATATATATATATAAAGAATATATATATATATATATATATATATAAATAATAATATATATCTAATATAAATTATAT
>CAHIKZ030005590.1:462500-520000 GCA_903632075.3 Acanthosepion pharaonis | reverse complement strand
AGTCATCTGAATCCATCTTGAACTGGCTGAAAAATGTTCCTCTGGTTGAGAGGTAATAAGACAATTATATTTGGTCAAAGAAAAGGAACAGGAGGAGGATGTCTTTGTTCATATCTTTTTATATCACCCTGTATCTTTTTGTGGTATATTCCTTCCTCTATTCTTGTGTATTGTGTGTGTGTTTTTGCCAGTATGTGTGTATATATTCTTTCCAATATATATATATATATATATATATATATATTTATATATATATTGAAACCTATATATATATATATATATATATATACTTTGTATAATGTGTAGGGTTCCTTTGTGTGTGTGTGTGTGTGTGTGTGTAAATTTGTTTATGAAGTCTTTTTCTTGTATTTGGTGGTAAGATATATTGGCATAATTTTAAAGTTACCCTTGTTGCATTTGTGGATGTATTGTGACACAAAGAGTTTTCTGTTGTCTGGTAATTTAATGTTACTTTTGTGCAGGAAGACTGTTGTTTTGTGCCTGTAAGATTTGTTGCATTTTGTACACCTGAGTGCATAGATTACATTTTTAGAGTTACAGTTTAAGTTTTTCTTTATTGTGAATGATGTTGTGAGGTATAGGAGTTTCCATTTATAATTATACGACAAATGCCACATCTTTTCTAGTTGCATTTTGTGACCCCCTTGTATTGTCTGTTGACTAAATTTGGAGGAGGTTAATATATGTTTTAGGCTTTTTGATTGGTGTTTGCTTTTAATTATTTTGGCTGTTTTTAGCATATCTTTCATTTTATCATTCTTGTTAAGTAGGTTTAGGTTTCTTGTTATTTCTGTAAATAGTTCTGGATTGCTCTCGTTGTATGTTGAGACGTTTGCTAGAATTTGTTGTTGCATTTCTTTGGGTTTCGTAGTTGGTCTAAAGGTATTTTACTCCAAGTTCAAAACCCTTGTTTATTAGTGGTGTGGCGTATCCTTGATTTTTGAGAGTTTTACATACATACACACATGATCACACACACACAGAGAGAGAGAGAGAGAGAGAGAGAGAGAGAGAGAGAGAGAGAGAGAGAGAGTATGTATGTATGTATGTATGTATGTATTCTTTTGAACAGGAGTAGAGGTTTATCCCTTGCTTTCTGTCTAGGATTGGGTTTCCAGTATCTTCTAAAGTCTTCTCATTCTTTTTTTCACTCATAGTAGTCTCTTATGTCTTAGTGGCATTATTGCCTTGCTTGGGGTGAACTGATTAAAATATATATATATATATATATATATATATATATATATATATATATATATATATATATGCATGTTTCATTAAAAACGACAGACAAGGTACTACGGTTGAGCTTTTTATTTAATTTTTCTTGTGTTCTAACAAGAGCTTTCTTTTCTGGACAAAGGGTGTGTAAGAACTGTCCGAATGTTTTATATTTCCGGGCACTTTCGGCTATACCTTTAGCCATTATCAAGGATGGTATGGGTTTCAGGCAATTTCCAAAGGTGCCTCACACTGGGACAACCTCACCCAGCTTGATAAGAAGTTACCTTCATAACAAATCGACCATGGTGAAATTTGAACCCAGGTCCCATGGCCAGAAAGCAAACATTCTAACCATTGGGCTATATATATATATATATATATATATATATATTGTCCCAGTGTGAGGCACCTTTGGAAATTGCCTGAAACCCATACCACTGGTTGACCCAAACACTGAATGAAATTGCATAGATGGAACTCTTTGGGGAGCCGTTGATGGTTGTGCTAGCATGAAGTCACCAGTCATTGTGACTGAGGGTTTGAGCATGCTGGCCTTATTCAGACTGCTGATCATGCTCTCTCCCAGAAACTGTAACTAATGTCAGCTCAGTATAGTTGCAGTATAAACCACAGATAAGGCTTTGGGTGTTGAACAAAAACCAGCATCTGCAATAGGGGTGGGGGCTAGATGCCCTAGTAGATGAACATCTTTGGATACAAGTGGCCAGCCACATATATATAATAAGCCTAAATTAAATGTACCCCTGTAAAAAAATTGTGACTTTTAATTGAAAGAGTGCTTTTTTTAAACCCGAATTTACATCTGAAGAAAGAAAACATGTAACAGATACAATACATAAGATCAATGGAGAAAAACTAAATCCCATCCAGGTATTATTTACAATTTAATTAAAGGATTACTTGTATTATTTACATTATTCGGATTGTTATCCCCATCTTCATTGTCATATTCACGGAGTTTCGGCTGTTGTATGCTCTGGCATTCTTCAGGTGATTGGAATTTTGAACTGAACCCTTTATTTCATCCATGGGGTAGATTGTTCTAGTTCCACATGCCATGCCTCTTCCGGATATCTCAGTTATTCCCCTTTAATTCAACTTTCTAAGTTTTGGTTCACCACTGCTGTGGCTTGGTATTGAACTCACAATTCTTTGGGTCTAGTCACTGGATCTAACCAATGTCTTTATCCACTGGGTCATGTGAAATATAGACAGATATTGATTTAAGGAATGTACAAATTTTTTACATATCAAATTTTTTTGTTTTTTCATATATGACATATCCCTTTACAACATAAGCAGTCATGACTCTCCACAGATTCCTTTTCTTTATTATCTGCTTAAAAAAAATAGTAGATTCCTATTGCCTTCTCCACAGTTTTAGGGATTCAGAGTTGTCCCTCTCCTAGACTGGCTGCCACTCAAGGCAAAAGAGCCTAGTCTATCTTGATATTTTAACCCAGGTGGTGGAAGGAGAAGTATGTTTTCCAAGGACATTGGTGTAAAAGTGAATGCAACAGTCTAGGGTGGAATTTTGAACTTGATTCTTGTAAATTCAAAATGAAAATAGAAGAATGGATTTAATTTTGAGTCTAACACTTTTTGTATGTATGTAGTGATTTTCCAAGCGTAGCTCAGATGTGGCACAAGGCCAAAAATATGTGGCGCCAAGTGAGGATTGAACTACTCAGTCATAATAGTTCTAGCATGACAAGCTTGCTAACCATTACACCACCTCGAGATGCCCACTTTTTGTATGTATGTATACTATAGACCAAATGTATACTATAGACCAAATGTTTGGGTACACCCCTAGATTTAATAATTGGTCTCATATTCATTTTGGTTTAATTAATTCCTATAAAGCTTGGATACTGAAATGTTGAATTTTTTTTAGAGAGGGTTTAGATAAATTTAAAATCCACCTATCCTAAGATTACCATTAGCCAGCAAGGTAGATTAGGCAAAAAAAGCTAAAATTTTAAGGGAAATTTATGCAATAATTAGTTAATTTCATTATTATTGTTATTATTGAATATATGATAAAACTTTATGAAGAGAAAGTCCCACTGGTGAGTGATTAAAAGTAGTTTCTGTTTTTGGTCAAATCGTTGAAATCCAGAGGTCAGTCACAAATTGTTTTTGTCGGCCATAAACTTTTCACTTAAGTATTTTGGGCTAAGGTATTTTTAACAAATCTTGATTTTATTTTTTGATTGTGGTTGCAATAGAAATTAATTAAATCATTTTTGTTAGAGTGTTTACAATAAACTCTAAAACCAGGATTAGTCATAGGATTCTACCTCAGAGACCTTAGGATATATAGCCCAGAATACCTATGTGAAGAGAAATACATTGAAAAAAACATTTAGACTTCTTCAATACCCATATCATTTCATCTTCAATGCTAGAAAATGAGCTTACAAAATCCACAAATCCCCAAAACTAGACCCCACTTATTACAATAACACAATATATATATATATATGATATAATGATATTTTCTATAATTTTATATATCAACAAACAGTATTTAGAAAAACATGACAAACAGGAAAGTTTTTTTTGTCTCTCATTTTGTGCGCGTGTGTAGACATGGCAATGTCAATAAAGCCCAGTCTGATGAAATCCTAATGTGGATGAAATGTGTCACAAAAATATACTTTTCAGTTTGTCATATCTTTCTAAATATATATATATATATATATATATATATATATATAGTTGTTGTTAGAAGTGCTATCAGTGGTGTCTAGTTTATATATATATATATATATATATATATATATATATATATATATATATATATATATATATATATATATATATATATATATATTAATAAATATACATATTATCCCTCATCGATAGTACGACTCAGAGTTTCATGCACAACGTGAACTGAATATACTCCTCATAATGAGAATAATGTCTGCCTAGAGATAAAAAAAATCATAATAATGAAAGTGTGCAGGAAATGAAACTGTATCTTCTTTTTAATCTTGGAAACCTTTCATTCTATTTTTCCTTTTGTTTTCTTTTTTTCCTTCCTTCTTTCTTGTTATGCTCTTCAAGGTTTTTATATTTCCTTTTCTTTTCTTTTTATTTCTCTTCATTTTGTTTATGTCTTTTCCATATTATTTTTTCCTTTTTTTATCTTTGGAATTTTCTGTGTTTTCTTTTTCTTATCTTTTATCATGTTTTGTTTTTCTTCTTTTAGTTTTTATTTTTTCATTTATCTTTCCTTCTATTTTGGATTAATCTCTGACTTTTATTTTTAAGCTTGATGTAAAAAGCAGTTCCTTTGGAGATGGGAAATTTATCAAGTAGCTATAGTAGTTTAAATATATATATATATATATATATATATATATATATATATATATATATATATATATATATAGACAAAATCTATAAAAACACGAAAAACAGGATGTTTGAGGGTTTTATTCCTTCTATACAATTTCTTTCATTTATTTTGACATGTCAACTTTTATTCTGTCATTCTCTTGTAACTATTTTTCTTTTCTTTCATCTTTTGTTCCTTATTTCCTTTGTTTTTTCCTTTTCTCTATTTCCTTTATTTTATTTTCTTTTTTTTTTTTTACTGTTTTTTCTTTCTATGTCACTTTCATACGTTCTGCTTCTTTTCCATTTCTTTTCCCTGAAGGAGAAACGCTTCCTAGGTCTATGGAAAGTGCCAAATGCATACCCAGTTATTTTTTTAATCCTTTCACTTTAAGCAAGGCAATAAAGCCACTAAGACTCAAGAGGTTACTGAGTGTGAAAGAATGTGAGAAAAAGTAAACATTATTAAGGAGAGAGAACAATAAAAGAACAGGAATTAAGAAGACTGAAGATAATGATTGACATTGTATTTAAGTTTTTGGAGATCAAAATTGACCAGAAAGCAAGGAGTGAGTTCCACAAGCAAGATGTGCAAGAGAAAAAACTGTTAACATAGAACTTATGGTTACATTTTGCTATTTCAATTGTAAAATGATGAGCCATTGCCACAAATCTACAAGTTTACAAGAATGCAGGTGAACGCTCATCTCCATAGCAATATCACCCCATCAGCTTTCTCAACAAACTTTTTGAGACTGTCATCAATAAGAAGGTTGTCAATCACCTCAACAGTAATAACCTCCTGAGCAACAGTATTTCACTACTCAAGGTCTACTGCTGATGTCTTATCTATCATTATGTATAGAATCAGTGAAGTGGTTGATAATAAATACATCATAAGAGCAATTGCTTTAGATATCTAGACTTTTAACAAAATGTAGCATAGTAAGCTGATACACAAACTGCCCAGCATGGCATTTCTGGAAAAATTTGCTTGATTATCAATTCATTTCTATTGTGTAGGTCTATGAAGTTTGTTGTTAATGGCTGGTCCTCTAAGATCCATGTAATGAATGCAGGTGTACCCCAAGGCTCTCTACTCAGTCCTACTCTTTTTCTGCTATATATTAATGATCTGCCTACAAACATTCTGATCACTAGTAAATATATATACACTGCGTGCCAAATTATTATCGAGATAACTTTTTTCTAATATTTCAAAAACAGTCTAATCAATTCACATGAAATTTTCACACAATGTTGGCAACACTGACTTGTGCAATCACTGAAATTTTCGTACTGATCTGTGCAATGTAAACAAACTGGCGCTATATTTATTATCAGCACGGTGATTTGAGCATACCAAATTATTAGAAAAGTGTAAGAATTTAGTGAAAAGATGGGCCGTAAAAGCAGTTTAAGTGATGCTGAAAAGAAAACTATCACCTCAGAACTCTCAAAAGATAAATCTACCCTAGAAATTTCTAAAATGTTAGGGAGGTGTCATCAAACAGTGAAAAAGTTCACCACTGACCCTACACAAGTACTCAAAAGGGCAGATAGAGGCAAGCCAAGTGTTATTTCATGATGGCTCATGTCATGACTTAAACGAGAGGCCATAAAGAACCCTGGACTTACCAGTCAAGAGCTTTTCAGTTGCATTGGGGATCCTACTGTGTCTAAAAGTACTCGGTGTCGATATCTGAGGGAAATAGCAACAACAGTCCAACTTGTATCGAAGCCTCCGTTGACAAGAAATCACATTCAAAATCAACTGAAATGGGCCGAGGACAATATAAAGATTGACTTCTCTAAAGTTTTGTTCACAGACGAAACTCGAGCAACACTTGATGGGCCAGATAGATGGTGCAAAGGCTGGGTAATGAATGAACAGAATCGCCATCAGCGTTTGAGACACCAACAAGGCGGTGGAGGCATAATGATCTGGGGTGGTATTATTGGAAAAACATTAGTGGGCCCATGGAGAGTAGCAGATGGCGTCAAAATGACTGCTGATGCATACATAGCGTTTATGAAGGAGCATCTTGAACCATGGATGAAAAGGCAAAGAGTTGCCTTCAGAAGGGCCATTGTTTTTATGCAAGATAATGCTCCCTCACAAGCTGTTCACAAGACTACTGAATATTTGAAACAGTTAGGCTTCGATGGACCTCGAAAAATGAAATGGCCAGCAAATTCTCCAGATTTGAACCCAATCAAAACCTTTGAAGTATCATGAAGCAAAGACTGTACACCAACGGACGACAATTCAGGAGCAACGCTGAGTTGTGGGAAGCAATTCTTGACATATCTCGCGGCATTACAGCAGATGACATCCTACAATTAACAAATTCTATGGATTGTCGACTTCTTCAAGTAATTTCAAAACAGGGAAAGCACATTCCCTATTAATTTGCTTAAAACTGTGCCTTTGTATCTGTTATTATTTGTTTGATTATCTTATTTATTAGCTTCTTTTGATCATAAACATTCACGTGCAACATTAATAAATGGTTTGTTTTCTCAATTCTGGGAATTTTACTAAACCTTTCTAATAATTTGGCACGCTCAAATCACCGTGCTGATAACAAATATGGTGCCAGTTTGTGTACAATGTGCAGATCAGTACGAAAATTTCAGTGATTGCGTAGGTCAGTGTTGCCAACATTGTGTGAAAATTTTGTGTGAATTGAAATATTAGAAAAAAGCTTATCTTGATAATAATTTGGCACACAGTGTATATATATATATATATATATATATATATATATATATATATATAAGATACCATGGTTTATGAGGACACTACTAATAATCTAAATGACCTGAACTTGGCAGCTAATTGCTCTGCTGAACTAGCTTTCACAGCTCAATGGAGCAGAAACTGGTTCATAACATTCCATACCTTCAAAACCAAGTTAGTATCATTTCATCATCACAAAGCAGACCCCAAGGTAACCACAAGTGATGATGAACAGTTGTACTCTCAATGAGGCTCCTTCTCTTGAACGTCTATTGGGACTACAGTTCTCCCCAGATTTTAATTGGAACTCATATATAGATTCCATCACTAAAGAGGCTGGGAAATGGTAAGAATGACACCCTATATCATGTTCTATCATTACAAGAGTCAAATCAGACCAAAAATGGAGTATTGCAGTCATATCTGAACAGGAATGGCTCATTTACTTTCGAGCACTGATAGAGTTCAAAAGCATCTAAGCGGCCTTTTGGGTGATGAATTATTTTCTACCCATCAATTCCTCACATTGCTAGTCTCTCACAACTTTGTTCCCATGGCAAAGAACATTCTCTGATCACTAGTATATATATATATATATATATATATATATATATATATATATATATATATATATATATGTAGCTGATGCCACAGTTTATTGGGGTAGCACCAATAATCTAGATGACCTGAACTTGGCAGCTAATCACTCGGCTGAACTAGCTTCCACAGCTCAGTGGAGTAGAAACTGGTTTGTAACATTCAATACCTCCAAAATAAAGCTAGTAATGTTTCATCATCACAAAGCAGACTCTGAATTTTCTCCAATCATGATAAACAGTTATAATCTCATTGAGGCTCCTTGACTTGAACATCTATTGGGACTCATCTCACCCCAGACCTCAAATGAAACACATATATATGATCCACTATTAGTGAATCTGGAAAAATGATTGGTTCCTTGAACCATGCCAAAATGTACCCAATCTTATCTTTTTCGGCTTTGACAGACTTTAAAAGTGTCTATGCAATCTTATAAGTGATGAAGTATTCTTCACCCTACAACCTCTTTCCTCATTTCTTCCCAGTTTTCAATTGAACTCGTATATGTTTTATCACAAAAGAAGCTAGAAAATGGTCAGAATGACAGCTTGTACCTTGCTTTATCTTCACAAGAGTCAGCTCAAACCAAAAACTAGAATTGCTCAATCCTCACTTTTCAGCATTGACAGAGTTCAAAAGAATTTAAATGACCTTTTAGTGATATAATGTTTCATCATCACAAAGAAGACCCCAAGTTAACCACCGATCATGATGAATGGTTGTATTCTCAATGAGGCTCCTTGCTTTGAACTTCTATTGGGAACAGTTCACTTCAGACCTCATGCTGAACTCGTATATGCGATATATCACTAAAGATGCTGGAAAAATGGTCAGATCTTTGTACTGCTCCAAAAAGTATCTGACATCTTCTACCAAGTTCTATCTTTACATGAACCAGTGTAAATTGCTGTCGAGTAGTTTGTAACACGTTTATTGTCCAACAATCTAAGGACACATGGCACAGTGGATAAAGCCGTTGGTTAGATCCAGTGACAGGACCCAAAGAGTGTGAGTTCAATACCCGGTTATGGCAGTGGAGAACTTGCAGAGGGGAATTAACAGGAGATAACTGATAACTGACATCCATTAAACATGGCATGTGGAACTAGAACAGTCTACCCCAGTGAGTGAAATAAAGGGTTCAGTTCGACATTCCAACCACCCGAAGAAGGCTGGAGCGTACAACAGCTGAAACATTGTAATAAATATGGCGACAAAGATGAGGACAATTGTCCGAATAGTGTAAATAGTGTACATAATAGAAATATAGACAGACAATTGTTTTATGTCTTAAAACCAATGGTATCAAAATAGATTACATCATAATCGGTACCTCCAAAGAAAACTAATACCTAAGATTTAAAATGCTATCAGTGATGAAAGATGAGAAAGATATGTGATCATTCTAAAATCTGATTATAAAAACGATCCTTCCACCACAAGTGATGGCAGTCAGTAGAATAGGGTCTGTAGAGTAGAGAACAGTAGAGTAGCAGTAGTAAAAAGACCCAACACAAACATATCCTCATCCCTCTGGAAAATTGAAAATTGACTATCTCAAACATTATCCTCACTAACAAAATTCTCGGAACAAGCAAAAAAACAACTAAGCACAAACTTTTAAAGAAACGAATGAGAAAGTAACACACACAGTACCAATATCTGTAATTCACATCACAAAAAAGAAAAATACAAATTCTTGTTATTAATGTCAATACCTGTCTTGAGTATTATTGTTTATGTTATTGTTGTACATTTCAATTCATTTCATTTTCAGTATAAAAAAAGTGAAAAGGATTTTTCTATCAACTACTACTACAAATACATATGACAATAGGGTAACTTACACAACACAACATCACCCCCATTATGAACACAAGAATATGCACAGATATTTAATAGTAACATACACAGCTCTATTTGAAGATGTGTTACTTGAAGAGTATAAAATTTCTAATAACTTAAAAACTATACATGATTAAAATAATTAAAAGTTGAAACCTGACAGACTAACAATTTAATATATGTTCTAAGTACCGTGTAATTTTTATTTTTTCCATAAATTATGAATTAATTCCATTTTATTGTAAGTTATTATCCACTCAATAGGGATATGATATCTTAATAACTTTCTATAAAAAGGCATTTTTATTTTATTTGAAACTGATTAATTAATAGAATATGTTTCAAGCAAGGTCTCATCTTCCACAACAGAAGGTCTTCCTGACCTTGATCTATCTTCGAAGCTGTTGTTATCTCCCTTGGAATGTCTGAATCAGTTTTGTGCCACAGATTCATTCACAGTTCCTTGACCTTTCATATCATTAATTATTTTTGCCACTGCCTTTGCACTCAGTCCTTTTTCCATAGGTAACGTAAAATGGCTCTAATTACAATTTTTTCACCACTCATTATCAAAACTGTAAAATAAAGAATAAACAATTAATGTTTAAATGTTATATATGAAAATAATGAATAAACAATTAAAAAACAATTGGGCAAACTCAAACAGATGTATGAAATTAATAATACAGCATGGAGATACAAGTTGCTAAAAATCATTGAAAATACAAAATATCATTTGAGTCAACTTGATACACCAGAAGGAGGATTTCTTAATAATTTCAACTTGAACTGTTACATCTGGTTGTACCCGTATTATCACACGCATTACTTGGACTCCGATTCTAACTGATGACTTGATACATTGTCCTTTTATTTATTTATTCCTCATGTAAATGGGTGTGAATTAATTTTTATTAAAAGACATTTCTGTTTTGTTTGGAACTGATTAATTAACAACATGTTTTAATAATATGTCTGTTATAATTTGAATCTGCCTATTTTGTTCATTTTATCAAATCTTAATTTATGTAGATTTTTAAAGTTTTTTTTTTTCACAAGCACTCCAAGCATAACAAAAGTGATGTAGACTTTGGATAGCTAACAAAATTTCACTATAATTCTGGTGAATTCATCCAATCAACATTCTTTCAAACCAAATATCAAATGTTTCTGTCGCTCCTGAGATGTATAATTCTTCATTTACAACAGCAACCATAACTATTTTTCCATGATTAGATTTCACACTAAATATAAGGTTGACTCATAAGCATCTGCCATTTTTGTGAACCAACTGTAATGAAGAATATTTCATCCTAACTAACAATTCCTTAAATATAGGTACTGTCTCTTCTGCACTAAAAAAGAGCATATGGTGAAGAAAAAAGGCCCCCAAACTTGATAAAAAAACGTTTTATGGTCAAAATGTTTATATTATTATTATTAAGAGGAAAGACCAAAGTATCTTTTTTATTATTTTATTAAATTTTTTAATCCTTTCTAGCATGTTTAAAATTTTGGTTAACAATCTTGTTTTTTTGGACCAAAGATTCCTATTGGAAATTTAGTGCCTTTTTTCTAGTAAAAAAAAACATTGATTTGGACATTCTTGCAAAAATCAAATAATTATCAGATTTTAATGAAACTTTTAGGACTTATTCACAAATGAATGGAATTATTTAAAATTTTTTTTTTTTTGGACAATCTTGGTAAAAACTTTTTTTTCATCTGTTAACCACCCCCACCACACACACGTAATATTGATCGCAAAACATTTTTATTAGTTAAAAGCAGGACTTCTTGGAGAATGCAAATCATAATTTTTTTTTTCAAACAGTTACTCATTTTCTGAAAATCTCCAAATCATAAAATAAAAAAATGCAATAAAATTGACATTATTTAAGTAGGAAAGGTTTTAATTACTTTTATAAATACAATATATTAAGCATACTATTGTCTTATGCAAAAAAGTTTTTGATGAATTGAATTTTTACAAGAATTATTTTCATTCTTTTAATTTTTAAAAAATTTTTAATTATAATAATTTATAAAGTTTCAAATCTTTTAAATTTCTGCATTACTTTGGTTGCGCTATGTGATAGTGTTATTATATTTAGTAATCAAAAATTGAAAAGTTTAATACCTGTCTTTAAACATCAAGATTTTTAAAAGAACTTTGAATATTTTTATTTGTATAAATGTACCCATTTTGGAAATATGGTCAACCATACACAGCATTATCATAAAATAAAAGCAATGACTATAGTAAATTTAAAGTCAACATTTGTAAAATTAGATTACAGAGAATATTTTTCAACATTTTTAAGATTACTGAGTACTTAAAACTTATATAAAAAGGCGCCCAGGTCATTTTCTTAAATTATGTTTTACAGATAAAGTCTCCGTAGAACAACAATAGACCTGTCATCATCTTGTCAAACATGCAAACCTGGCTACTGTTGGTTAAAAACACAGCTACTGTTTGCATTAAAAATGCAATTCTGTGGTATTTTAAACTTAAGGTCAACACCAAGTAGTAACAGTCTGAATATTGCATTCAAGCTATAAGAAACAACCTACATTAAATGAAATATCTTTTAACACAGGAGATGGAATTTGGAAATGTTTATAAATATTTAAAATACAGTGCTCTCTGTAAAGAAAGACTCAAAATACTTGAAGCTCTTATTATCCAAAAGAAACAACCTTCATTAAATAAAATATTTTTCACCACAGGAAATATATCTTGAAGTGTATATAAAATATTTCAAAGGAATACAAAATCATATTATTATGCAATAAACATTTAATACATTCTTTTCAGGTGTATTTTACCTCTGAGCATTCATTTTGGATTAATTTGAATTCCTGCATTCCAAAGAAGTGTCAGGATGTAGCCAACAAACTCTTGTCTACCACACAAACTACACCTATTTATTGATAATGACTGAGTACTTGAACAACAATAGAAGAAAATATAAACATTGGACAGTTTATTCACAATTTCAATATGAATTTTAAACTGTTTATCCACAATTTTGATCCCATTGTATAACATCTGATTCAAAAATTGGAAAACTACAATAAAAAAAATTAAACAGACATTGTCAGTTGAATTTAACAAAACTTCTTTGGATGAATTCTTGCTACCTAAATATACCTTATATATATATATATATATATATATATATATATACACAGTTATGAGATAAGAACAAATGGAATATAATTCCACTGTCTATAGCATTTAATTTTAAAAAAAGGGCTCAACACAGAGTAGAGCTTAATACTATTTATTATATGAGATTAAAACAAAAACATGTTAAAAATCGCTACACAATAGCTTTCATGTTTCAGCTCTAAGTTGTGCCTCTTCAGGTGAAGGTAAATAGTTACCAATGCCTGAAGAAGCACAACTTAGTACTGAAACGTGAAACCTATTGTGTAGAGACTTTTAACATGTTTTTGTTTTAATCTCATATAATAAATTATATATATAGGTTGCCCCCCCCCCAAATTGACATCCTTTTGTATTTTGATAATACTGCCAATTCTCGCTCAAATGATCTCAAATTCCAAGAAAATGCGTAAAAACCAAGTTGACTATGCAGACTTATTTCAATGAGAATCTACCAGGAAGATAAATCCAGCATGCCAATGATAATGAGACAATGTGCTGTTGAAATGGCCCCCATGTTCACCTGACTTGATACTGTGTGATTTTTTTCTATGGGGCTACGTGAAAGGATTTTTTCTATGGGGCTATGATGAAAGCTGGAGGGTACAACAAATGAAACATGATAGCAACAACAACAAAGATGAGCACAATAATCTGCATGTAAATAATTTATCCCATGAATGTCTGCACTCATATGAGTAAGAGTAGTGTTGGCCAAATGCTATGAAGAATGAAGATAAAATTCATATTGATAGTTCCTTCTCTGGAAAGTTGGCATGCTGCAAAAGCTCATAAAATACCTGAATATAGGGTTCTATATTCTTGTCAGGTTATTGGTGAAATATGGCCCTTATGTGAATAATGTTGACTTTTGAATTAAAATGATTGTTCAAGTTTTGAATGATGATGTTAAAGGAGTCTTCTGGTTGGACAGGGACTCTATCAGGGTTGAAGGGTTCATATATTTGTTTGGTTTCAAGTCCCATATGGTGTACGAGGGAAACAATTTGAATATCCAGTGTATTCCTACCCAATTTAGAAGTGTTTCAATAGCGTAAGATATCATTGCCTCTGTACAGCCACTGTTCGGGCTTTGAGAATGTAAAATCTTCTGCTGGTTTAATGCCATTCTCTTCGTTTGGTTTGGTTTGGTTTGGTTCACCGTGGTCATTTTTTTTCTTCTACATTATCCCACCTCAGCCATCATGTAGCAAACAAATTCAAGAAGGAAATTCGAGGCCGAAGAACACTGAATACGGTTTATTGGCAAGCCAAAAAATTACAAAAGGACTTTTCTTTTGAATAGAAATTTTCTATTTCTTCTTATAGCATTTGGCCAGCACTATTACTACTAATATAGGTGTAGGCATTGTATGGGATGATGATCTCTTTACAATATCAACCAGTTAAGTACCATATTGTTATGGCGGGTGAATTTTTTTTTTTTCTCTGTATGAGTACGAATCCCTTGTCGCCAGATTTGTTATATGGCAAATGAATTTTTTTTTTTCCTCTGTATGAGTTTGAATCCTCGTCGTCAGATTTGTTGTGGAGTATGAATTTTTTATTTTTTTTCTCTTCCACAGTATGAATCCGAATACTCGTGGCCAAATTTGTTATAGAGTGATTTCACAGTAGAGGCTTGTATTTGTACTGTCGGTCCTAAAATAGGTTCGACATACAAAACGTTAGGAACTTGATATAATAGGTAATGACACAGAGAAATCTAGTTGTGGTCACTGATAGTTTAGTATTCGACTAACTGTCGTCCGGCATCAACTGACTGACCAACCCACTGAGCGACGGATCAGTGTTACTACTCCTACTTATTATAGGTGGGAAAGTCTATTAACTATAGAATAGGTGTGTTCCACTATAACACATATGTAATACATAATTGGGTGATTATATCTTTTTTGATTCATAACTGACTAGGCAGAAAATTTTCTCACAGTAGATTGCCATTATTTTCTGTGACAGACTGGTGGCTGATGAAAGCTACATAACCCAGTCCGTCCTGCTATCCAACCCATAACTGGTGGGAGTAGAGATGGATTTGTAACTTTCCCAAGAGTATTTGCATGTAACTGATTGTAATGAACCCAACTGGAAACCAAATTCAGCTCTCTGATTTCTCTTTCTGAGCAATTAAGCATTACATCATGTCACACATCCTCTTTACAATATATGTCTTCTTTAATAACGGACCACAAGTTTGCTGTTGAATTAATATCTGAAGTGAATGGGAGCTATTATGTTAATTTGGTATCTGAATTTTTTTATGTTGTAGAATGTTAAGGATCATTGTCTTATCTATAAATACACTCTTTAGTTTAAAGTTCCTTAGTTATAAAAAAAAAAATCCTATCTAAGAACTTACAATAATTCTTTGCGTTTATTTGGAACCATCATTAAATTTGAAGAGACTTATAATTCCACTATTTATAATACTAGCTCAAAGCAGTAGTCCACCTTATTAGTGTTGTTTTCGGGACTAGATTAACCATGAAGTAAAATAAGCATGTGCTTAGGGCATGAAGGGAAGTGGGTATCACAGAAATTGTAATGATATGATGTTGTTGTACACATCTAAAGAAATAAGTCAAACATGATTAACAATTGAATGAACTGGGTGCCATTATGAAGATGGGACAACTGACTTGCAGTAAATCTTTATTGACATTCTGATTGGTTAATAAGGGAATGAGCTAAGGGAGATAATGAGGATTGTATTTACTCAATACAACACATCTCCTCTCTTGGATAAGTTAGTATTACTAATTAACTAAATGGAATTTCATTTTATAAACAGAGGTAGACTACTTTCATGCTCATTTGGCATTATTGAAGCCATATTTTTATGCAATTCTGTAACACACTGGTTTGTTGATGACAGGACCACTTCTGGTCACAGTTCTTTTAGAATCTGGTTGTGGCTCATTTGACAGTGGCTGCACAGCTGTGATTGTTTCTTTCTTGGTTGGTGTTGTTCTGGGTTGGAACTGATGGTTAGCCTCTCTCGGTGGTCGTATGTGCCTTCGGTTCATTCTATATTTATTTCCAGCTAGCATTTCCATGATGCACATTCTTGGTTGATAGCCTTTATTTATTTGCACTACTTATTGAGACTCCATGCTAGTATACTTAACTTGCAGGTATATGGGGGCCCCAAAATTTTTTAAGTGCTTAGGGCCCCTATGGGTTTTAATCCGGCCCTGATTGTTTTCTATGCAATTCTCTCAGTTTGGTTCACCTTGATCATTTTTTTTCCTCTACATTATCCCGCCTCTGTCACCAGTGAAGATGCAGTGAACAGCCTTAATAAAGAAGCAGAGCAACACTGAACATGGTTTATTGGCAAGCCAAGAAATTATAAAGAGTCTTTTCTTTTTGGTCCAATGAATTTGAACTCTCTTTTTTGAGCTGCAGTTTCTTCTGGCCTTAGAATGACAATCTCTTCAATTCTCTTCTACCTTTTCATATTCTTTGAAGACAAAGCTCCTACTAGGTAGGAACATATCTGAAATTGCAAATATTTCTTTCATTTCTTTCCTTCTTCAAAAGCCAAACATTTAATACTAGGTATTGTTTCCTAAGTTGTGTTGACTATGTCTATAAAAGATCTGACCTATCACCCAGCCATCAAATTCATCTAATGTAGTTTTATTTTCATCACTGAAAGTTAATGTGGCAGATTTCATCTACTACTTCAACTGAGTTGCATGTTTCTCTTTGTGATGTTTATTTAAATATTATATTTTGCTTTCATGCTTTTAGTCAGTGTTCTTCATATTTGGCAACTTTTTTTTCTCTCTGTTTCCATTCAACTTCTTCAAATAATTTTCTTTCTGGTTAATCTACATTCCTTGCTTATTACAGTTTCCATTTTTCTCCAATTTCTTTTTGTGACATTCTTAAAGCCAGTTTTTTTTTATTGTTCTTATCTTGCCAATGTTTTTGCTCTCCTCTTTGATTGTTATTTGACTTCTCTTTAACTTTTTTGCCAAGTTCCAACGTTGTGTTCCCATCATTCAATAACTATGCAATATCTTGTTTGTCTTTTGAGCTTAAGTCTTTCTGACAACCCATGGCAATATTTATATACAAAGAAACGTCAGTAACTTTTTTTTTAAGCATTTCACCCCAAGCATTGCGAGAGTGTCACTAGCACGCAAGGGGTTACAGAGAGTGGGAGTAAGAGTAAAGAGGTGTGAGAGAGGAAAGGATGAAGAGAAGGACGGGGAATAGATAAAGGCATCTGGATGTCAATTGACATTGCATTTGAATATTTGGAGATTATACCTATCAGGGAAGCAAGTAAGAGGAAGGGAGTTCCACAGACGGGAAGTGCGAGACATGACGCTATTGGAGTAGAAGAGATGGCTACATTTAACCGTTTCGACAGTGAAAGGGTGGGACTGAGATGCCAACCTAGTAGCACATTTAAATTAATGCAGTTTGGGAACCAGTGAAAGTAGCTCGTTGGAGCAGTTACCATGAAAGTATTTGTAGAAAAGACAAAGGGAAGCAAAGGTACATCTGTGAGAGAACGACTGTAAGCGAGATGCCAGATCAAGCCCAATCTCATTGCATATCTGTCTCTGGATTTTGTCGAGGACCTTAAGATGAACAGTGGGGGCTCCAGACCATATATTGCAGCAGTATTCCATGCAAGGGTGAATGGTTGATTTATAGATTTGAAGGATAGACTCAGGCAAGAAAAACTTTCTGGCATGACACAGTAACTATACTATTAAATATATGTATTTACATATATATGTATTATTAAATATATGTATTTACATATATATGTATTGTTAAATATATGTATTTACAATATGATGAACAATTCTTGGGTTATATAGTAAAATCTCACACAACCAAATCAGTTATTGTAAATATTTCTTATAAAAACATAATCTGAATTCATTTGGTATATTTATCATTTAAATGAAAGTAAATACTGATAATGTTTGCAGGTGTAGGCTTTAAGAAAGCTTTATTCAACTGAAAATACAAGGTTCGTGTATAGTGTCCTTTTATAGTCCCAGTAAACAGAAACAGCTCTCTCAAAGAGGAGAGTAACAAAACATGGGGAAACCACTCTTGATTATTCATAGCAATGTTATCAATATTGGTTGGTTCCTTCAAATTTTATTGTAAAAATATTCTTCATTAAAATTCTTGTTGAGAAATCAGTTTTCATGTACTTCTTCACCCAACTGACATGTTTCTTTTTGTAATGCTTATTTAAAAGTGATTGTTTAATTGCTTCCATGTTTTTAGCCAATGTTCTTAATATTCTACAATCTTTTTTATTTACATTTGTAAACAAATTTCTTCAAACATTTTTTCTTGCTTATTATTATTTCCATCTTTCTTGAATCTCTTTTTCTGATGTTTTTACTTGTTCTCGTTTAGCCAATGTTTTCATTTTTTATTTTTGATGATTCTGTGATCTTCATTGAATGTTTGGAAAATGTCCTTTTGCTCCTTCAATAACTTTAAGAAAACTTCTTTACCCTTTGGAGCTTAAATCTTTCTAAAAATTCATAGCAATTTTTATAAATCTGAAATTAAACAAATAGATTTGTCTGTTGTCTGCTTCATACCCCTCCCCACTCTTTTAAACACGAGTAGAGATTTATCCCTTATTTTCTGTTTAGGATCGAGTTTCCAGTTCCTTCAAAAGTCTTTTCATTCTTTTTCACTTCCAGTAGCCCTTTGTGTCTTAGCAACATTATCAGCTTGCTGAGAGTGAATTGATTAAAAAAAATATAAACAAAACTATACTAATTATATATCTGAAATTAAACAAATAAATAACAATAACTATATTATTACAAATATTTATTTACATCATGTTGAATAGCCCTCTAGTGAAATTATAAAATCGCACACCACTAAATAAGTCCTATATGACAATAGCCTAGTGGTTAAAGTATTGGTTTGGGAATTTGGTGTTATAGTAAGTGAGTTCAATCCATGGGCCTGTGAGTGTGTATTTAGACACAGTGGAAACACAGTTTAGTCTTGATGGGACAACCAATCCAAGAAAAAGAAAATTTTGATTTCAAAACCATTGAGAAGACAATAGGAAACTCCTCCATTGATTTTCCCCAGAATAGTCATGACAATCTGATTGATTTGTTTTTTTTTTAC
The DNA here is from genome assembly GCA_903632075.3 of Acanthosepion pharaonis. NCBI lineage: Eukaryota > Metazoa > Mollusca > Cephalopoda > Sepiida > Sepiidae > Acanthosepion > Acanthosepion pharaonis. Next base: position 500,861 of record CAHIKZ030005590.1, on the reverse strand, counting down.
TGATTATCAACCTATTGCAGGTTATTTCAAACCAGAAAATATTTTTAGGTTGTAAGAATTTATTTTTTTTAGATAATAATGGTTTAGTGACACAAGTCTTACTAATTAACCCATTGTTGGGGGGAATGTAGATTAATACCTTTCTCAAGGTTATTTGTCTATAAGGGAATATAACTAATGCAATTGGAATTGGAACATGGCTCTCTAGTTAACAATTCCAAACCATTATCCATTACACCACCCATATGTCCAAGTTTAGAGTATTTGGTATTCGCAAGTGGTCACCCATCTAGGTACTGACCAGGCTCAACATTGTTTAACTTCAATGATTGTATGGGAACTGATGTTTCAACGTGATGTGGTTGTAAGCCATGACAATCTAAATTTCTAGGTATTAAAGAAAAAAATGTTATGATTACCAATATACTGAAAGAGCATGGTATTAAAAAATAACAATATTGTTTTCTTTTAAGAGAGGGAAGGTATTAATAAGACAAAATGCATGGTTGTCAGCAAGAAAGACAGCTCAAGTTACAAGGTACATATCTACCTTATTTACATTATTCGGACTATTGTCCTCATCTTTATCGCCATATTTATTACAACATTTCAGCTGTTGTACGCTCTGGCTATCCTCAGGTGGTTGGAATGTCGAATTGAACCCCTTATTTCACTCACTAGGGTAGACTGTTCTAGTTCCATGTGCCATGTGTTAATGGATGTCAGTTATCAGTTATCTCCTGTTAATTTCCCTCTGAAAGTTCTCCACTGCCTTAACCGGGTATTAAACTCACACTCTTTGGTTCCTGTCACTGGATCTAACCAATGCCTTTATCTACTGTACCATGTGTCCTTGAGTTCAATACCTGGTTAAGGCACTGGAGAACTTGCAGAGGGGAATTAACAGGAAATAACTGATAACTGACATCCATTAAACATGGCATGTGGAACTAGAACAGTCTACCCCATTGAGCGAAATAAAAGGTTCAGTTCGACATTCCTGACACCTGAAGAAGGCCGAAGCATACAATGGCCGAAATGTTATAATAAATATGGTGACAAAGATGAGGACAATAGTCCGAATAATGTAAATAATGTACATAATACTTCATCTCAGAAATATAGACAGATACTGAAGGTACATATCTGTAGAATAGAAATAGAAGATCCCATTAGATAATGAGAGACATCCACAGGCAGACACTGAAGAACATAAGTTACTTCCTCTAGTGTTATATAAACAGTTGAATGGCCATGTGCCTTATTTTTATATTTGTATCTCGTTGGTTCGATAATAATGTAATTCAGAATTATTATTGCCATTGTCATTGTGGTTATTTTACATGGCACTGTGAATCTGGTGAATATGTGGAACTATCTTAACAAAATAAGACATGGCATCTGCACCAGGTAAAACCCTTGATTTGATTGCTCAACTCAAGCAACAAATGATAGAGCTACAAAGGGAAACTATTGCCCTTTGAATAGACGGAACCCCTAATGCGACACAAACACTCAACACAAAAATAACCCTAGTCCCTGTCCACTCAGCTGTTTATATAACACTGTAGGAGGTAACTTATCTTCTCCCATGTTTGCCTGTGGAAGTCCCACATTATCTAATGAGACCTTTCATTTCTAATCTACAATATGGAGGATGTTGTCAAAATCAAGTAGGTGTAGAAAATTTATCTGTAATATGTATTAATGACAAATGTGGCACAAATGGCTGGGTGATAGGTCAGATCTTTTATAGACATAGTCAACACAACTTAGTATTGAATGTTTGGATTTTGAAGAAAAAAAGGTATTAAGATATAGGAAAAATTTTTTAGAAAAAAAGAAAAGAGTGCTGAACTGCTATGTAATGTCTAATCTCCTATATGGCAGTGAATGCTGGATGGATTCCTCATAGATGAAGAAGTGACAGATATGGTTCTACTAACAAATACTGAAAATAACATGGACAGAACATGTGAGCAATGAAGAAGTTTTAAGAAGAATAGAAACTACAAGGAAACTGTTGCTAACAATCAGAAAACAAACAATTGAGATTTCTAGGATACATGATGAGAAAGAAAGCTATGAGACTAAAATACTCATATGGAATATTGAAGGCAAAAGAAATGGAGAGTAACCTACTTGACAAATTTGAATGAATAAATTGCAGGACAAGGAGTACAAGGAAAAAGTGGGAAGAGTCTTTTATTGCCCAAAGACAAGAAGTCATGGCCGTATTTATTTTATCCTTCCTTCTCGCTTAGTAAGAGAGCAACTTGATTTTGTCTAAAGATGGAATACAGTGGCTTCTCAATTCTTTTGAGGATTTGACAGGTCCAACTAACATCAGTTATCCTTTTATTTTTTTGTATTTGTTTTGATGTTTTAGCTTGTTTTTGAGTTTATTCCCTCCCCCCTCATTACGTATCATCGACAGATTTTTATATATAGAGTTTTATAATCGTTAATTTTTTATGTCATGGGTGTTTTTAGAAGTCCCCTGAGAGTACGTGGTATTGTGATATATGGAGGATTGAATGATGATGGATAAGTTCTTTTGGTGGATGTGCAAATTGTAATGAGTGAATGGGTTGTGAATCTGATTAGCTAGGTATAAGATAGTAAGTGATTATCAGCCTCAACCCCCCATTTTCGGCCTTGTACCACAATTGTATTTTATATACAATAAATCTTGACAAGATGTCATGGAAAACCATGATCACCTACATTCTGATAGGATAAAGTATAAGAAAGAAGAACATTTCTGAAAAACAAAATATGCATGATTGCAGAGAATAAGACTTTCAAGAATTGTGACATTTTAGAATTACTATGGCTTCTTCACATCATTTCTTAAAGAGACTTATTTGGTGGTAGCCATCTTCTCTCCAGGTAATTGACTGGGTTACAATATATTAGCAGGAGGAAGTAAATATCTGATCTGTTCAAGAAGAGGTGGAGTCATGTCTTTCCCAATTAACTAGGTAATTCAATTTTCCATATTTAGACTATAATTTATTATTTCAGGTGAATTCTGCACCACCAACAGCAACGCCACTGTAAAAATAGCCATAGCCGTGGGCTATGACCCTTTGAAATCATACACACAAATGAGAAACATAAGTTTTTCCTTTATTTTTTAAACTATGAATGTTTGCAAACACAGTTTGAACAAAAATCTACATTAAGTCGATTACTTAATGTATTTTTCTTAAAAAAAAAAAAAAAAAAAAAACATCGCTTAAAGGGATACGAGTTCAAATCTCGTCGGTGATGGAAATATTATTCCCGATTCAATTCAGTCCACCCCGTTCTTTAACGGTCGTAAAATATAAAAACGATCTGAACAATGCGATGAAAAAACAATGAAAAGAAAAATAGTAAAAAATTTTAGTCATATAGTCAAAGTCAAATACTTCAAAAAACATTGTTTTTTTTTTTTCGAAAGAATTTAAAAACAGTTTTCGTTGAAATATTTGAAGTTCCTTTGTTTTTTTTTACTAGAGAATATTTCTCTATCGGGACGGGATGTATTTTTATTTTTAAGCGTCAGTTTTTTACATTTTATTTTAAACAAGTCTTTTTTTTTTTTCATCAATTTAAAACTGAATTCTTATTTTTGACCATTTTATTACCAAAAAAAGTACACAGTATAGTACACCTTTTTCCTGTGTGTTAGCAATTGCAAATTGGTTATTTGTTAAAAAAAAAAAAAAGAGTCTATGTGTGAAAAGCTTTAAACAATATGGATTCAAGTAAATAATTTTTATTTGAATTCTTTTTATTTCCATCAATAAATTAAATTTGTAACGTCGATTTTTTTCCAATTACAATAAAAATAGATAATGATGACTGAAGCACTGTATGATAATTCGAGACTATTTTTTTATTTTAGAAATTTTTATTTTTAAATTAATTGACGGGAAAAGGGAAAATATGTTCCCTTCTTGCTCAACAACAGTAACCATTTACAAGGTAATATTAAATTTAGGGAGGAAGATAGACAATGAGAAAAAAAAAAAGAATATTAAACGAAAAAGAAAAGAAAAATAGAGACAAAGTGGATGAAAAATGTGACAGTGGGAGATTGAGTGAAAAGAAGAAAAGACTTGAAGGAATAAAGAAAGGCATTGGGATGAAAACAAAGAAGTTAAAGAAAGTCCAAAGAAGGTAGAAATACAAAAAGAAAAAGAGAGTAAGTTAGAAAGAGATAGTTAAAAAAAGAGAGATAAATAAAAAAAATGGGGAAGAAAAGAGATGAATATCAGAAAAAGAAATTAAAACAATGAAAGGAGAGGAAAACAGAAAGAAATGAAGAGAAGAGAAATATGAGTAGGAATAGGCAAGGAGTGAATGAAAGCGAAATAAAAAAAAAGACTGCGAGAAGAAGGTTGAAAGAGAAATAGAACAAAAAAAAGACAGATGATCGCTTATAAAAGATAAAAGAATAAAATGAAATGTATCATTATCTTTAAGAACAAAAACTCAGAAGCGAAAAATGTAGCATTTGGTGAACATCTGTAAATGAGAGACAGACAAGTAAAAAGATCAGACATTTATTTCATCTAAAAAAGATAAAAAATCTACAGGACACAAAAAGTCAGTACCCCCATTGCTCTAATAAGCTAGCGTTTAGCGAGACATGTTACCTTCTACAAGCTTGTTGTAAACGGATTTTACGAAAAAAATAAAATAAAATAAAACTAATTGTATTGTTTTTTTTTATTTGGCAGGGGGTGGTTTTAAAATTTTGTTCTATGTAAATTTAACAGTATTTTAAAAAAATAATAAATCCATTCAGATTTTGATAAAGTTATTTGTTAATTTCCTTAGAAAAGACTTAAAAAAAAAAACAATAGTAAGGCGTATATTTATTTTAGTTATTTAGTACAAATAAACTTACTTACATTCACACTTCACAGTAAGAAATGTTAGATAATTTAGTATTTATTTACTATGGAGCGATGATTGAACATCGAACTTTTAAATAAAATTAGTTGATGAAGCTCCCGATTGATTTGTGCGTACATTTAAGATTTGGGTCATTAATAAACGAGCACGTTTTATTGACTTGGTTTTTTTGTTTTGTGTCAGTTTGATCTTCACGAGAGAGATGTTTCCTTCTTAAACTGTGATACGATACTTGAAAAATAAAATAAAATAGATTAAAACTCGAATTAGTAAATTACATGTTTTCTAAGTAACTACTTAAAGTTAATTAATTTAGTTTCATACTAAGGGCCTCACAATATTGACTTTTTAAGTTTTTCTGTTGTTAGTGGAATAGAGTGGATCGAACTCGAATCGACGTTAATGTCATTACTTACAATAACAAATACCAGCTAAATTAAAGACTTTTAGTTTAAAAAGAGATTGAAATAGATCTTTTTAGCCTAAAAAAACATGAAAACTAAAAAAAAACATGTCCTAAAATTTTATTTTATTTTTAGGACATGTTTTTTTAGTTTTTAGACACCACATAATCTCTATTCTATTTATATCCGGTTTGAAACACAGCAAAATCCTTTTTTAAGTTTTTACTTATTGGAAATATTAGCTTGAAGAAATTAAAACTAAAAGCTTTAAGAACAATTTTTCATTTTTTAAAAATGCATAGGTATCACTTTTCTAACTTGTTTTCAAACTCCGTCAGTTGCTTAAGGTAGTGTAAAAACCGGAAAATATTTAAAAAAAAAGGCATGGAAAGAAAAAAAAGTCTTCAACTTCGGCTTATGAGTTGGGATGAAGTCATTTCAAAATAAGTAATTGTCATTTAAAATAGGTAATAATTTGGAATTAGTAATGTTTTAATTTATAATTATTTAGCCTTCATAAATTAAAAAGGTTAATTTTGAAGTAATAAATAACCCAAGAAAAATGTTTTTAAAGTGTAAACAAGGAAAAAAATAAGAATTTTTTTTCCACACAAGAAAACAAAATATGGAGAATGTGTAGTAAAAATTTCTAGATTCAAACCCTAATCAGATTATTAACGATATAACCGTTAGTTTCAAATTAATCAAATAAGTTCTTTTTGATACTCCGTGGGCTTAAGTGTACAATAGAGAAACAATAATTTACACTACAGTTAAATGTCCTATTTTTATGATGTAAATAAAAAATCACGTTGTTCATTTCCCTCTCCACATGTGTAGAGGGTATTTATTTAGTTTTTATTCATGGAGAATGCATTGTTTTGGTGATTATGGCATATGTATTTTTAAATGTGGCATTTATGGTGAAAAGATATTAAAAAATATATTGGGCCAGTGAACTGAATGTGACTAGTAAGTGAAATTTAAGAACAGTGATGACCAGCATTTCCCCATTTTTCGGCCTTGTGCCACATTGTTACAATGATGCTAGGTACCCCCACTTACAATTGTAATATGTAATGTCCTAAAAAGGAAAAAAAAACTTGTTGATGTATTTTATTTCACTAAGGAAATTTACGAACAATGATTTTTACAAGGGAGAAGAAATACATTTAGATTCCGGAGACTGCAAAAAAAAATGAGCTTCTTAGTTCAAGCACACTCGAGTCAATATTGACTTGTACCCATAAAAAAAATGACTAAGTTATTTACGTATAAAACAGCACTTGTCTAGAATAATATATATGCACTTTGTAAAAACTGTTTCTCTCTCATAAACACCATAAGCATCAACTGTCTGTTAATTTCCACGTGACAATAGAATTTGGAGAAGAGGAAGAGAGCCAGAAAACTAGAGAAAAAATAAAAGAAATACAGGGAGAAGTTTTATTACTACCATCGATCTTTCAAAGTGGTTGAGCTTTATTTAACAGTTTCTTCTTAAGCTTACGAACATATGTACTAACGTATTTAATATAAGTGAAGCAAACAACAACAAAAAAATAAAATATCGTTTAGTTTACGAGACGAGCCTTTTACCCTACCCAGAACACGGTCTTTATACGCGCTAAAAAGGGGCAGGAGACCATGTCAGTAAGCATTTTTTTTTTCTAATGCCGGTAACGTCACGTGAGATTTTGGGCGCGTTTTAACGCGATACTAGTGTCGCCACCTAGCGGCCAATCACTGTTCATATAAAACAGCGGCCACGTGGTCTCATTGCGACATAGCAGATAATCACTTAACGAGAGGAGTGATCCAGTATAACAATCAGTCGCTCTCTCCCTCAAAAGGCAGCAACAATTTAGTAGGCTTGGCTTTTCTAAAGCTCGCTCTACTTTTTAACGCTCATACAGAAATCTACTTCTCGCCGAACGCTGCTACAATAAAAGCAGTAGTATAACCAGCAATTCCAGTTTAATTTCTGCTTGTGAAAAAAAACTCAAAATGCCGGAACGTTGCAGTGACAACGAGAAATTTTGCAAACTCTTCATCGGAGGTTTGGATTTCGACACTTCAGAGGAATCCATGAAATGTCACTTTGAGCAATGGGGCGAAGTTGTCGATTGCGTTATTATGAAGAATCCGACAACAAACCGCTCAAAAGGATTTGGTTTCGTCACTTTTAAAGAGCCAGATAGTCTTGATTCAGCCCAGTCTAAGCGGCCCCACACGATCGATGGAAAGCAAGTTGACACGAAACGCGCTATGCCCAGGGATGAGGCGCAAGAAAACAAGGTGACCGTCAACAAGATGTTCGTCGGCGGACTCGATGAGAACACGTCCGAAGATCAGGTGAAGGAGACTTTTTCTAGTTTCGGTAACGTTGAAAAGGTGGAGATGATAAAAGACAAGACGACCGGTAAACAGAAGAGATTTTGCTTCGTTACCTTCGACGATCACGATTGTGTGGACAAGTGTGTGATCCAGAAACACTTCCAGTTGTGTGGCAAGAATGTCGAGGTGAAAAAAGCGGTCTCAAAGAACGAACTTAGCCAGGGTATGATGGGTTCTGGTGGCATGAGGGGTGGTAGAGGTGGCAGTAGCAGTGGCCGTGGCATGAGAGGAGCTTATGGTCCTTCCTATAGCGGCGGTAGCTATGGTGCACCCTGGGGAGGATACGGCGGTCCTCCAGGTCCCAGCTACAATGATGGTAGTTATGGCGGTGGCCCCGGGGGTGGTTACGGCTATGATGGTTATGGTGGTGATGGCTATGGCAGTTTTGGCTCCGGGTATGGAAATGGTACCGGGGGTGGCCCCACCCGAGGTCGCGGCGGTTACACACAGCGTGGTACTGGACCATATGGCGGAGGCTACGGAAGCAGTAATTGGTGAGATGAGAAAAAGTGACATCAAAGGACTTTAACATTTTTTTTCTTAAAATTTCTTTCTATTTTTTTTAATTATGTAATAAGACGAAAGAAATTTTTCGAAAAAAATAAACGCCATGAAAGTTAACAGCAAACCACTCCACCAAAGCTACGAGCCACAGGCAGCATTACACACAAATCATCAAAATTGAGTCTTCTATCTGCGAAAGTCTCTTTATCTTCCCTCAGTAAAGAACATATCTAGGCCATTTTGGTGAGTTATTCTCCATCTCTTAATATGTGCTCTTAACCTTTTGAACTATCTTGCATTTTAATTTTCTGAGATTATAAAAATAGTTTTGTAAGTAATAATCTTTTATCTTTAATGTTAAAATATTTACAGTCTCTGTATTACATAGTACTACTTCACAATGTTCATTTTAAGTTTGTAAATTCGTATTTTCTCTTGTATCGAGTTTTTCTAACTTTTCTGCTTTTTTTTCCTCACGAAAGTTTTAAGAGTACAAGATGGCGGCCTGGGTGGGGATAAAGAGACTAATATTTTTCATTTGGGCAGAACATACGAGGAAAAAAATGAATCAACACTTAAAAAAAAATTAAAAGCTGGAGGCGGCAATACAGTCTTTACCGTCTCTTAATCTACTTCCTCAGATTGTTGCATATTTGAGGTTAGAAGGTAAAAAAAAGACGGCAAGCGACTTTGAAAAAAAATCAATATAAAACAATGTCTTACGACAAAAAACGTTTTTCCCTCTTGCTATGAAGACTTAAAAAAAAAAAATCATCCAACTTCAAGACGGACTTGATTCTCTTTTTGGGACTGCCTTCATCTTGGAAAGGAATTTTAAGAAAAAAAAGAAAAAGAAAAAAGTGATCAAGGTGATATTGATTCTTTTTTATTTTTTAATTTTTTCTTTTACAAATGTTCGTGTTTTATTTTACTTTGGACTTTTCATTTTTCTTCCCATCCCCGTCAAAGAAAATACTTAAAAAAAAACAAAAAAAAAAAAACAAAACAAAAAATCCAAACCAGCAAAAAAATCTTCCCTCCAGATCTTTACATATGAAATGCTCCATCTCTTCATTTTAAGTAGTTTAATTTGTTTAGCTTTTTTTTGTATATTTTAGTGCAGCTTGTTTTGAGTTTTGATCATCCAGGTTTCTGTGGATATGTCTACATCTTTCATGTACCAAAATACAGTTCAAAGAAACATTTACCACTTTGCAACAAACTCATAAAAAAGATCATTTCTTCCTCTTCATGAAATCATAGACTGGGTTTTTATTAAAAAGCCATCAGAACTACAATGAAGAAAAAAAAACAAACCTAAAGTTGTGAATCCAGGTTCGCCCTTAAGTGTGAGTGATGATAATAAAAATTAAAAATATATTGTAAATATAATTCTGATTTTGTTATAACTTTTTGTCTTGTGTTCATTACTTAACTATATTTGTTCACGTCTCTATATCCAAATATTTTTATACTTGCATAATAAAGCTAAATTCTGACTTTCCTTTTTTTTTTTTCTAATTTGTCTATAAATATTCCCTGATTTATTTCGGTATCTTTCACAAATGCTTGTATTTTAGCCATTGCTATAATTTGCAAATTTAATTATGGCATGGATGGATATAGAATCTGTGACTATTGTATAACTTATTTTTTTCCTATTAAGCAAGTTAAATAAAAACTTGCTTTATTAAAGAAAAATAAACGAGTAAATAGTATATACTAAAATAAAGTCAGCTGATAAAGAAATCAACAGATCTTACTTCAATCAACTTAAGATTAAGATTCCTTACTTACTTTTAATGGAGAAATGTAAGTATAAAATTTTACTTAATGCTTCACTTTTTTTTTTCTTTAAAAATTCACGTAATTTTTTTTTCCTACATTAATAAAATAATCGAAAAATATGAAAATGCAGAAATTTAAAATTCGGACTGTATTTAAATGTAACTTATTTTAATTTTTCTTCCAAATCTTCTAATCCTTGGTCTTTAAAATCCTTCAATTTTAATTTGGCCTTCGTTTTACGGAATAAGTCTGAAAAATTTGAAGCTTTTGTCTTTCGTGCGAATTCGTGTTGAAAACTGGTGTAAACCGGTTTTTATTTGAATTAAGAATCTGAAAACGAGGCTTATGACCTAAATTAATCACTGTCTTTTTTTCTACTAAAGTCTTTTGCCGATCTCTCATATAGTCACTAAGACTTAACCTTTATGTATTCAAACTTAAGCTTGCTATTTCAAATCATTTTTAATTCTCTTAAAAAAAAATAATTTTAAGTGATACCGGCTGGTTGAATTGGGTCATATGGGGGTCACACATAGTCACCCACGTGGTCCTCTCATGGCTGCCACTGTCCCAACAAGAGTTTAAATTGATTATTTTTTATTAATAGCCTGAGAAATTTTACACTTTCTAATTGTTTTTGACTTGACAGCTTCCTTTTAAAGCTTATAGCAACAACCATAGCATGTCAGATTATACAATGATTTTGTTGTTTGTCGAACAAATGCAATTAACCTATCCGCTTTCACGAGAAATTTCTGTATTTTGCGATTTGTAAGCTGGAAATTTATTAAAGTTACACTAAATGGCTTTCTGAAAGCAAGCAGGTGGGGGTTTATGAAAACTAGTAAAAACATGTCTAAGTTCATTTCGTACAAATTTACAGGAAAATTTTCATTGTTCTGAAAGGCATGACTTTTTTTTTTAAATAAGTTTTGATGATAAAGGCTTCAGAAGTTTTATGGGTCATTAGCTAGAGTGAAACAACAAATGCTAATTTTAAATTTCAGTAGCCATTTTTTTGTTTTTTATAACATTCTTGTTGATCGCCAACTTCTAAATTCACACACACACACACACACACACATATATATATATATATATATATATATATATATATATATATATATATACACACACACACACTATTTTATTACTATGTTAAAAGGTTCTTTTTTTTTTTTTTTTTTTTTCCATAATTATCGAAGTAGGTTTCGATATTCAAAAATAGTAATGTTACGGACATTTAAAGCTTACGAAAACTTCTAGCTAGATAAATTCGAAATTACTGGTTTCACAATGTCATTTAGGCAACACTCTTAACCTGTGAATAAAAATTCCATTGTTTAAAGTAGTGGATTTTTTTCCTCTTTCAAAATAAAACCTAGGGCCCGGTTCAGTCGCTGCTGATCTGAAACAATACTTTGTTTTAGTTTTAAGCTTTGACTTCGTTAATTTTTAAAATTTATAGCTTGTAAAATATCGTCAATATTGTATTTTCTTCAGCGAAATGAGACATAAAATAACGATATTTTACTTTTAAGACTGAAAGGTATGCGTATTTTATTTTCTCATTAAACCAGTAACTCATTTGCAAAAAATAATTATTGATCAGTACTTTTTAACTTATTCCCGCTTGTTAAGATAGCAACCAATTTAATAGTTTTTTTTTTTTTTTTTATTATATAAAGTTACTTGAAGTTAATTTTCCTTCGTAGGTGAAGAGAGCAACATTGGCGCCATTTGTGGCTATAGTCAATCCCAGTAGCTATTCCTTCCCCTGGGGTGGGGAGTTTGCGATGAGTAGTCGCCATGAAGTGTTTCCTCCTTCTTTCCCGTCCCATGAGTGCTTGGGCTAGCACCCCCGTCTCTCCTAGAGTTGAAAATATGCCTTATGATTACGACCTATTACTTATAAGTTTGATAACTTATTAATGGATTTTCTTTATATATTCTGTTTTGTGGCCAAATATATACGACAGATTGCTTGGAGGATGTAGGCACGTTTTGATCTGTAGTGGATTGTAATGTAGGCCAAAAACATCTAAAATTAATTTTAAACAGCATAGCTTGCTGGCCTTAAAATTAAACTTGAGTAAAACGACTTTTTTTTTTTTTTAAACATTCGTATAGCCCGGAAGCAGAAGAACGTCTTACTCTTATACTCTTAAATACGTAGCATTTTCATACAATCCGTCCTTAACTGGGAATGTTCTAGTAAATTCTGACGAATGAACTATTTTGTCCAAATAAAACTTACAAAAAGCAATTGCCTGTAGCCTTTAATTAAAATATTGTAAATTGTGAGTTTTAACGTCAACCTTTGTCATTTGCAAATAGAAAGCTTATATATAACAAAAAACGTAAAGTTTTCTATTTTCTATTAAATAGATTGAGATGGCGACATTACGTTAACGTCAACGACCTTGTCATGCTAGTTTAGGATTTAGCTTTAAAAAAAAAAAAAACTTGTAAAATTTAATGTTATGAAAACGTTTTTTATTCAAATTTTTTTTTCCTGATCACTCCCTTTTATCATGTTTACTTAAAATGAATCCTTTTGTATAGAAAAAAAATAAGGGCTAAAAATGAAGTAGTTTTCGTCCAATCAGGTTTGTTGGTTGGATTTCAAATATTTGCTTCAGATTAACGGTAACAGACAACAGCGGGACCCACGTGACTTGACTGCTGTTGTTCACCTCACCCGTTAAGCTTTCTCTTCCTTTTTCTGCTTCCTCTGCTGCTGTTGTAAGATTAAAAATCTCAGCAGATGGTGAACGAAACACTAGACAAAAAACAGAACGAACACAAAAAAATTCAAGTTTCTTTTTTTTTTTTTTTTTTTTGTGTGTGTGTTGTGAAGCATAAGTTGAGAAGTGTGGTGTGCTTAAGATAATGACATGCATTTAAGGTTGGTGTGAAAGAGTCGCCGACAAATTTAAAGGCAATACTTAAACTTGTATGTTTAGATGCCACAAATGGAATTTTCAGTGACTTTAAATTTCATTCGGTAAAATGGCCAACGATTTTGTTCCTAATCTCTTCAATAAATTTTCTTAATCTAACATTTTCATCTACTTTTTTTTTTTTTTATTACTTCAATCTTATTGAAGACCCGTCAAAAAACCTCAAAAATGCATTTTTTTTCTCAGTTTTATTATCGTACCAGTGTTTTTTACTTCTAAATAGGATAGCTAACTGTATAAATAAAAGGAAAAACCATGAGTGACTAATGTAAGTTTTGACTTTTCTTTAAAAAAAAAAAAAAAAAATTTAAATGACTTTGAATTTACGTTCAAATTCGATTTGAAAGTTGTTAAAAAGAAAAATTATTTTCCCTAACAATTTTAAAACTTTACCCCGTCACTCATCGAGTGTTTTTTGTATACGAAAAATGTAAAAACAAATTTAAAATCCTCTTGAATCCAATATTTGTCCGAGGGATGTTTCGAAGTCTCTTAGCAAATTTAAGAATTAGCTGACTTTTCTAAAAGTAATAGTTTTTAAACAATGGAGATGGCGTTTTCGGTTTTATTTACGCACGCCAGCTTGTGGAGTCAAAGGACAAAATAGAAAAACTCTAAATCTACCCGTGGCAGTGAATTTAAAATAAAACCCTTTAGGAAGACCACTAAGTAGTGCAATTATCAAGAAATTGTTTAAAATTAAATTTTCTTTAACCTTTCTGTAAGCAATGAGTATTTCTTTTTATACGAACAACGTTTGATGAAATTAATAAAATGAAATTCTTAAAGGTTCACATGAAAAAAGCATGTCTTGACAAACAGCAATGGGTTTTTTTAATTGATTATTCAAAATCGCACTGAAAAAAAAATTTTTTTTCCTGTCTAATTTTCTAAACGTAAATAATCTTTTATGCAAACTAAGCATTTTTTAGTTAAATTGAATATTTTTTTTTTTTTTTTTTGCAAGACGCGGGCTAATTTTCCTTATGTTCGCTCACATTCGATACTATGTGTTGTGTTGTTGTGTTTTTTTTTTTTTTTTTTTTTTTTTTTTTTTTTTACTGAAATATCTTCAAGGAATCCTTTTTAATTAAAGAATTTGTCCCCCCACCACTTCAAAAAGTATATATCGGAAGGAGGGGGTGAAATGTACCCACCTTTCCGCCAATATTTTCCCAAGGTTTTTTATTTTACTTTTTAAAAAATTTAAATAAAATAATTACGTCATTAATAAGTCCTGAAAATTTTCGTCTGAATGAGAGAATTCCTTGATATTTTTTTTTTCTTTGGGGTTTATTCTGGTGGTACCGAGCAAGTATTGTTTTTAAACCCCACCCCGCGCTTTCATACAGGGCGCTGTTTTATGATTAAAAACAGCTATGTGTGTGTGTGTGTGTGTGTTAGGTACAACTACAGATTTTCTAAAAGAAAAAGTCTCTTGAAGTTTTTATTTGAAATATGGCCTGAAGCTGATCAAACGAAAAAATTAACTTCCGTATGTAATTAGTTTTTAATTGTAAAACATTGGCATGTTCACTAATCTTCCTGCCTGCCGCCATTATAGAGGAAAAATTAATTAAAAAAAAAAATTCGTTCTACAAATTTGTTTCAAAGTAAATTTTAAGCATTAATTAACTGGATTTTGTGAAAGTAATGTTTACTTTTTACATAAAACTTAATGAAAATAATGTTTATTGTGGTGGTCAAAGCTTAAAAACAAAATGTATATATAATGACACCCCCTGAATTAAAAAAACGTGGAAAAATAAATATTGCATTAATGAAGGATTTTTGGTATTTAAATAATAAAAATTCTTTAACCATATGACCTAATAGTTTTAAAAAACGTTTTTCTGGTTTTACATATTGCAGTGTACACTTTTAAACTTAGTAGAATGAATATTTTTTTAATACATTACAACTATTTTTTTGTTTTTGTAAAATGATTCATTGCTTTTTTTTAATTTTATTTTATATATTTCATTTCATATGAAATAATATAGAATTGTTTTAAAAAAGAAAAAAAGTGGTTTACGTTTGAAAATACTATTAAACATTTTTCAATTTAAACATTTCTTCCTTTTTAATTAAAAAAAAAAAAATATTTCTTTTTCAAAAAAAAAAAAAAATTTTTTTTTTTTTTTTTTTTTTCTGTCCATTCTGAAAAGTTTAGGTACAATAACTCGCTGGAAAAAAAGAGCATAGGTTGATGAAAAAAATGCCCCAAATTTGATTTTTGAAAATTTGGTTAAAAATCTTGTTTTTCTTGCAAAGATATTAGGAAACTTAGTGTTGATTTGGAAATCCTTGAAAAAAAAAAAAAAAAAAATGTCAGTTTAATGAAACTTATTCACAAAAAAAATGAAATTGTTAGATTCATTTTTTTTTTTTTTTTTTTTAATCTGTTACCCCAGCCCCTTAATGAATTTTTGTCCTGCTTTATATTTATATTAGTTAAAAGCAGCACTTATTGGAGAATGTAAATCATCAAAATATATATATATATATATATATCTTTTTTTTTTTTTTTTTTTTTTAAAAAAAAAAAAAAAACACCTGTTTACTGAAAATTTGCTGTATCATAAAATAAGAAAATGCAAACAAACCAAGACATTATTTAATTAGAAAAGCTTTTAATTGCTTTCATGAATAATATATTAAGGACACTTACATTTTTTTCAATGAATAAAGAATTTTTACAAGATTTATTTTTTTTAGATTTTAATTACAATAACTCCAGTTTTCAATATTTTTTTAATCTTTTAAAATTGTCTTAATTTGTTCCTTTTTTTTTTTTTTTTTTTTACATTATATTAGTTTTCACTAAATATAATCTAAAATATAATTGAAAAGTGTAGTACAAATAATTTTAGAACGAATTTTGAATTTTTTTTTTAATGTTTATAAATGATCCAATTTTTGTAGATTCAATTGATCATACACAAGATTATCAGAAAATAAGTGATAACTATAGTAAATTTACCATCAAAAACTATTTAATAGTCAATAAAACATTACAGAATATTTTCTTAAATTTTTAAGATTACTGAGTACTTAGAAATTATAAAAGATGCTTGCATTAATTCAATTACATTTTTAATGGCAAAAATGATCACTTTAAATAAACAGCTACTGTTTGGTTTAAAAATGCATTTTTGCAATATTTTAAACTTTATATATTTGTTTCAAATCAGATTAATTATACTATTTCTTAATTTGCGGTACTGAAGGCTTAAGATGAATTTTAAAAATTAAAAATCTTGAAGCTTTCATTGAAAGCTAAAGTTATTTCCAGTAAGCATAGTCTGTAGTGTATTTTAAACAAATTATATTGATTGTAGTTTAGTCAACACAGATTTGCAATACCTAATTTTTAAAAATGAAAAATATTGATATTTTTATTTTAGTTCTAATTTCAAGCTAATAGATTAAATTTAATATTTCTAAAAAGCAAAATACTTTTCTGTATTTCAAAAACTAATTTAAATTGACTGGAAGAATGAGTTTTTGTTTTGAAACTGATTTTCATCTACTTTTCTAAAACTTTTATTTGAGGAATATTAGATGATTTAAAGTTTAATTAATTTGATTTGAGATAAATATTAGTTTAAATTCAAAATACTGCACACTGCTGTATCTGTCTCTTTAAAGTGTTGACAGCTTGAATGATACATGGAAGTTTATTTAATGTTTTTCTAATGATTTTCAGTAACTTGTAGATATATCTGTAAAAAATAATTGAAGATTATAATGGGACCACTTTTTAATATAATTTTTAATTACTTAGTAATCTGAAAAAATTAGGAAAATATTCTCCACAAGCTAATGGTTTATTGAATTTTAGATACTTTGATTTTAAATTTACTATAGTTATTGGTCTTATTTTCTGATAATGTTGTGTATGAACAACCGTATCTACATAAATTGGCACATTTATACACGTACAAAAACGTTCTTTATAAAATACTGGGGGCTGCAAAGCTAATAAGCTTTTTGATTTCATTAGTAAATGTAATTTTTACTTAATAACAATATCACCTAACCATTACAAATTAATATAAAATTTTATTACTCAACAAAAAATATTCTTTAGACAATAGTGTCCATCATATGTCTTGTTCATAAAAGCAATTAAATGCTTTTCTAATTAAATGTCATACTTTTGTTGCATTTTTTTTTTTTTTTTTTTTTTTATGATTTGGAGCAGATTTCTGATAGCTGGTGGCCTGATTTATAAGAGGAAAAAAAAATTTAAATTCTCTGAGGACTTCTGCATATAAACATTAAGCCCTACAAAAATAAATTTTTCAAATTAAATGTGTGTGCGTGTGTATGTTATATATAAATAACATTTTTAAAACTTCCTTTATTTTTTAATAAGTTCTGAAAGTTTCATTAATATCCAACAATTGTTTCATTCTTGCAAGAATTTCCAAATCAGTGTTTTTTACAGCAAAAAAAAAAAAAGACATCAAAATTTCCTATGCTAATTTATAGTCCACCTGCTGATGCAAGAAAAACATTTTTTTTTTTTATTAACCAAAATCTTTAATGTTCTAAGAAGGATTAAAAATATAGTTAAATAATCCAAAAATACTTTTGCTCTTTCCTCTTAATAACAACAAAGATTTTGACTATAAAACTTTGTTAGGGGCATTTTTTTCATCATGGTATGCGCTTTAGCAAATTAATGGAATATATTTTATTTATAAAATATATGGACACAACTGTCTTAAAAATTTTTTCAATGAATAATGAATTTTTACAAGAATAGTTTCATTTTTTTTTCATTTTAGAATAATTTATAAACTTTTAAATCTTAAAATTCAGTATTTGTAGCGATTAAGTCGGCCTGTCTTTTAAAAGAATTTTGAATTTTTTTTTTTGTGTGTAAATGTGCTGATTTTTGTCAATATGAATGTATACACGTTATCAAAGTGCAGTAACTACAGTAAATTTATTGGTAATTTTCTAACGTTTCCTCTACAAGAATCTTTGTAAGTAAGACTATATAACACCAGAATACCTAAAATTCAATAAAATATTAGATTACTTTGAATATCTTCCTAAATTTTTAAGATTACTGGATAGTTAAAAAAAAGTGTTGACATTGTATTCAAGTAAATTTTACAGTTATTTGCCCTTTACTTAATGCAAATCATTAAGCTGTCAATATCTCATAAACCCTAACCTCCATGTTAAAAAAATATTTTTTGCAATATTTTAAACTTGAAATTGGTTAATTTTCCTCAAATAAAGTTCCCAAAAAATATATATTTTATTTTTTAATTATGTTGTTAATAGATTTGTCAATTTTTTTTTTATCAATATAAAAAAAACAAGAAACAATCAATTTAAATTCTGTTTGAAATATAGAAAATTACTTTGTTTATTTGAAATATTAAATATATTTGAAAAATAAATAAAATCAATCCTTCAAGAATGTTTTTTCTTTTTTAAAATGTATTGTAAATCTTAGGTATTGCTTCTTTCTTTTCTTTTTTTTTTTTTTTCTTTTTGGTACACACACATTTATTATAAACTTATGTTGCTCTACTCTTGTATTGAACCTGGCTTTAAATTAATGTTATGAATGTTTGGATTTATATTCTTTTCATTTACATTTGTGTGTGTGTATATATATATATATATATATATATATAAAATTTACTACTGAAGGAATTTTCCTTTTTCATAATCAGATATGCTAAAAGTAGTCATGATTATGAATAGAAATGTAAATTTCTAAGTTCATTTTTAATAAATTTAATGTGATCATTGAGCAAATAATATTTTGTATCTACCAATTCCAGTTTTCTTGATACCAATAGAAATATTTCATTACAGCAGAATTATATAACTGGATTATTGTAAATCATACAAATGATTGATAAGAACCATAATAGACTATCTTGACTCTAAAGCAAAATGTTTTTCTTGATGGAGTTAATTCTTTTCTCACATTTAGCACATAGCTTAGATATCTTAATACCTTTGTTTTCTGAAGAAGGCAATGATCCTCATTAGATTGAAACCAATATTGTGTCTGTTTAGATAGATAATATGAAAGATTGCAATTATCTAGAAATTCCCTGGAGTTACTTTGACATGGTAGGTGTGCTTGTTAGGAACCAAGGGGGTCACTGGATACTCACAATTTGGTCTACTCCAACTAATATTGAAGTTTCAGAATGGTACCAATTGAAGATAGATTTTGTTGGCTCATCAAAACATTAGATTTAATGATAAAATTTGCTCTTTTATTTAAAAAAAAAATCATTTTAAATTTTATTGCAATATTGAAATGGAAAAATTCTTGCACCCCCTTTTTCTGAAGTGTTAACAAACATCACTTGACCAGCAGAGAATAAATTAGAAGTTTTATTCCAGTTGTAAAGTACACCAAACTTTTAATAAAAAAAAAATCAATAAAAACAAAAACTTTGTCCTTTTCTCAACCATAAACTGTTAGCAGATCAAATGAAAGTGATAAATTTCAAAATAATTTTGTTTCTGTTTATAATTTTAATAATAAAAAACTTTGAACTTATGTTCAATGTAACAGTGAATTGGAGCAAGTCTTTACTTGTTGCTATGTCTACTTTACAAGTGTTGTTGCTCACACTTTAAAATATGTATGATTTATAATAGATGTAATGGCTAAAAATAAGTTCTTGTAGGGTACATTTTGGTTGTCAAACTAGAAAGTCTTGATTTTGCTAATATTTCATTTATACAAAGATGACTTGGGTATAAAAAAAAACAAAGTAGTTACATAAGATATTGAAGTTCTCAACTCAATTCCCCCCCCCCAAAAAAAAGTTGTTTAGATTTTGAAAATTGGGGTTGAGAACTTCAGCAACCCTCTTGTGGAAGTTTATGCCTTTTGTAAGCACCAAAAGAATCTAGTACATAAATGGAGTGAATTTCAAATCTCTATCTAATAGATTCTTCTACAGACAGTAGGAATGCCACTAATAAATAGCATGTAGAAACTTTTTAAATAGTGGTTGGATTTGTAGATGATTGTAAACTAGGTTATAAATACAAAAAAAAAGTACTTCTATTTATTAGTTCATGGGTTTTGAAGTATAGTAAACATATACAATAAAGTGTCAAGTTTTTAATATATAAAGAACAATGCTTAAAAGTTGCATGCAACTGTTGATTACATGGTGAATAAATTTTATGTAAGCATCTGTAAATTTTCTTTTATTAATTTTATTCTATTTGCATGTTGACTTAACACTTTTCTTTCTATAAATTTGTCAAAGATTCAGTCTTAATAATATTTTGGTTTAATATTACTGAATTTTATTGAATTTAATCTAAGAAAATAATAATAATTTATAAATTTTTGACCATTGTAAATTTTCAGAACCTTTTTTCTTTTTTTTAATTTACTTTTTGCAGTGAAATTAATGCCAACCGTCATATCAGGAAGTCCTACTGGGCTGGTTAACAATTTCCTTGTTCCTGCTTTAAAAAAAAATATGAGTACATATTAAATATAACATTAATAATTGTCAGATGGAAGAATTCATTGCTTTTGGTATATGTAGGCTGAAATTTCTTTAAGAGTAACAGTAAGGTTTTAAATTTCCCCAAATTTTTGGTAACAACTTCTCTGTTTATACACAACAAAACCAATGTCATTCATTTTACAGCACACAAAATGTGTGAAATCTTAAACCTGCTTAAAGTCTCATGGTGCAGCTGAAATGTTGGTGAAAACATGTTCCCAAAATTAAAAACACTCTGAAAAGGGTCCCCTCCTTTCCATCTTGTACATATAAGCATACAAAATTTTCCTTGTTTGTATTGATGGTCCCTAACAGATGAGATGTCTATAAATTCATATAGATATTAATGTAGGTAATTGAAAGGACATTGATTTGGGAAGATTGTATTGTTAATTTTTAAAGTGTGGTGGTAGGTTTCAAATCTTGAATTTGAACTCAAATCATTGAAAATTATTTGTAACATGCAAGTTGTATTTATTATGCAATTATATTCATTTAATGTTTATTTTTTTCTCCTAAATATTAATTTAATATGGTGAGGTAATTTTTGGTAATTCTCTGATAAAAAAATCAGATTAAAAAATTTTTTTTTTTACATGGTTTGTTTTTACAGTGGATTAAACTTTTGTCTTTTAAATTTGGGGAATGATTCAAAAATTTAATATTTAAAAAAGCAAAATATTATGGACTATGAAAAGAGATGACTTATGCTGTTTTCAGAGTGTATCATAGATTCAGCTAAATTTCAGTACATAGGACTACAAACAGTTTTTTTTTTTTTTTTTTTTTTTTTTTTTGAAAATTGCTTGATGGAATCTAGAAATAGATTATTTATAGGATTTAATCTCTGGGTTATATCAATTGCATTCAGTAGGTGTAGATTTATGATCTTTGTTTATAACTCCTTAAGCTACCATCTAAGTGCACAAGTCTTGTCTCACACATTATTAGCCACTTTTGTTCTTTTCCTAATTTTTAGAAAACAAATGAATAAATTCACAGAAATGTTTGTACTATTAATGTGAAATTATTTCACATATATATCAATTATAGAAGACTACATGTCACTCTTGTAATGTGGAAAACTGTATGAAATTTATATTTTAAGTTTCATATTGAACAGATTACTGAAATTTCATGTTATAATTAGAATGTGCAAAATTCCAAACAAAAATTTGTAATGACAACAAAGCTATGTAAAGACAGTATTAATGTGGAATGGATGCCCCATGTTCTGAAACTAGATTTACAAGTCCTTCATCCATTGTATTTGTATGAATAAAAAAGAAAACAAAATCAGTACAGTCTCTAGAATAGCATACCAAAGTTCATCTTTGCTGGTAAATTGCTGCCTGTCAATGTAAAGCTTCATCTTCAGAATGTTCTGTATATTTCCAATCAGGTAACAGCTGGACAAACAAACCAGTCACTTCATCAAATGAGATTTTCCTTGAAACCCATTTGATTCAAATAGTTTAAATTTTATTGTTAAATATGAATGTATTTTTTGTGCATAACTTCTAGAAAGCATTTGTTTAAAAAAAAATTAATTTATGTCTGAGCTGTCCTCTTAACACCATCTGCATATTGCCATGGTGCCACTACCTATAAATCACCTCTACCCTGTTGGCTTTTTAACCAGTGAGGATGGGTTTTCCGCCAGTAAACACCCAAACTTTCTAGCTCATAGTGTAACATTTGTTAAATGAGAAAATCTGCTTTCATGTATTTTATTGCTCATTTCATGATATAATTCCTTATAATGTCTTTTGATTAGTGGGTACTGCTACAAAATTGCTAAAGTCAAAGTACTTAAAATCCAATAGAATATTAGAAGGATTAAAATATTTAAAATTTTTAAGATTACTAGGAAGTTAAACACCTTTTTTTTTTTTTTTTTATATAGTTTTTTTTTTATGTTGCATGCATCATGTAATTTTATTATAATTATCTCCTCAGGTAAATTTTCCAAACATCAGGCTGTAGATAAATGTGTTAACACCTCAAAAAATACCAACCTCCATGTTTAAAAGTGCTCTTCAGCAATATATTTTAAACTAAAAGCAATATTTTTTTTAAATTCAGAAGAGCATATTTTATTTTTGAAAGGTTTTTTTTAATAAAGAGAATTATGTTGTCTTGACAAATTTGTCAATATGAATGATTTCATCGATTTTACTGATAATCTGAAAAAAATTATTCCAATCAATTTAAATTTGTTTTGAAATACAGAAAAAATATTTTGCTTATTGGAAAAATCTTTAATCTATTAAAAATTTAATCTATTAGCATGGAATTAAAACTAAAATAAAAGCTTCAAGAAAGACTTTTTTTGTAAATGTATTTTAAACATTGGGTATCACTTTTATTTTTAGCTACCTAGTCTAAAGTTTTTCAAATTTATGACCTGTGCTTTTTGACACCTGTCACAATTCTTGAAAATTATAGCTTGACAAAGTTTTTTTTTTTTTTTCTTACTCCTTTATTGATTCTTTTTTTTTTTTTTTTTTTAACTGCAGATTTACAAGATGAAGTAATCGATTTGCTTTCATCAGAGCTGTATTTAAGTTATTCATGATTTTAAACTGCCATCATTTTTGTGAGTTCCAACATTGTTTTCAACATCTTTTCCATGGTCTGAAGTTATTAAACATTTCTTTGTTTGTCAAATCAGCTCAATAAATATTTTTAACACTTCAAACTTGCAAACTTTGAAATTCAAGTCATCTACAAATGGCTGCCATTTTTTTTTATATCTATATAAAACAAACCAGCTTTCATCTTAATTGTTTCAGGGTGTGTGTAATATAAATATATAATGCATATATATATATATATATATATATATATATATATGCCCTGATAATTTAAATCAGCTATGACAATATTACAATTTTACATCAGATAACAAAATATTACAAATAAGGAAGCTATTATGTTGCCATTATTTAGCACATAAACCTTTTTACATTTCAATAAGTGTTTATTTTATAAAATGATAAAACAAAGTGGCTAATAATGAGATGGAGGGAATTTGTTTTTTTGCAATGGAAGATTTGATTAGCTTCAAACTTGGTTAACATGTATATTTTTTGTGGAGAATGTCCTGAGAGTTCTTTGCCTTTGATATTTTGTCCCCCCCCCCCTGCAGAATATTGGCCTTTGCCCCTTATTGATTTGCACAAAATGTTCAATGTCTGTCTTTGCCTGACATTTGTTGTGATCTCTTGAATTTCCCAGGTGGTATGTATGCAAGTGGAGGCCACTTTGTCACTGATGTATAAGTTAATCTTGTATTGCCTCCCCACCTCTTTTGTTTGAGGTATTCAATTAATATGCAGTTCTGTTTATTGCTTAAATGAGATATTATGATAAAAAAGAGTGTAAAATGATCAACAAATCAGTACTTTATTTTTAAAAAAAAATGTAGGTAGAGATCAAATGAAAAACGAATGATGGGCTTAACAAAGATCCGGGTTGCAAATTTGTAGATAAATTGAAACGGAAAGGAAAACTTTCAGGTTACATAGTTCACTTAGAAAAACAAATTCCAATCATCGTCACTATATATTAGGTTGGCTCAGTAACTATAATCTGATATGTAGCTATTATTTAAATTTTGGTCTGAAATTTTCAATGTATAATGTTAGATCTTTGGAATTAATATTCAAAACTGAATCAGGAGATTATGTTGAAAAATATTTATGTAAAATTGCTATAGGCTTATTGTTTTATGTGCAATCATGGCTCTCCACAACTTCCTATTTTGGCAGCTTACTATACTTCGCTCCCTCTGTTCTGTCATCTATTTACACAAGCTTGTTGTTTTCCTCTCTTGTATTTAATATATTCTGAGTGTCAAATTTGCCAAACCCTCCTTCCTTGTGTCCCAATAATTTCAGCTGTCTCTTTCTGATTCTAAGTATAAGTATCTTTTTAATTTCCATTTCCATTTTCTTTATTGCTCACATGCACTGTCCATGATATTCTTGGCATCCTTTTGTAGAACTAGATCTCTGTTGTCTCTAGTGCAACATTCACTGCCAGAACGACTGATATTACGTAGTACCTCACCACTCTTTTCTTTGTTTATAATGAATATTTCTTGCTGCTTCTGTTACATTTAGTAAGTAATTTAATAATTTCTATTAATCTACTTATATATATATGTGTGTGTGTGTGTGGGAGAGAAAAAAAATGTATAATTGGTATTAACTTAGCTCCACTCTTAATTTCTAGATTAAAAAGAAATAAACTAAAATCATTGCAGAATATTTAGATTTAATTAATTTTTAATTATATAATTTTTATGCAAATCAATAACACTTGTATCACTAATTGCCAAATGGAAAACAAGGCATAACCTTTTCTATGCAGACTGGCCAAACACTGATATTTTATTGCATTCTGTTTCTATGGAAACAAAAAAAATAAGAACAGATATTTGAATGAAACTGCTTCTGCCATATCACTTTAGTAATTATTCCTAGCAGAATATATATGATCCAAAGTGGGAGGGTAACTTCTGCAGTTATCTCACATTTGAATTTAAAATTTAGAAATGAATCTAATCTGGAAAGAGTCAAGTGTTGAAAGTCTTCTAATGTTATTTTTTTTTTCTTCTTACAAAACATCATGCTTGTTTCTAAAATATTGTGGATCAGGCAAATAGAGAATTAAGACAACAAAAATGGCAGACTTATTATTTTCTTTTAAATTGTTCAGTCTGCTAGAACTGATTTTGCTATTACCCCTGGTATCATAATAGTTTGGGTTTTATGTGAACTCTTTGTTGAATATGATTACTACAGATAAGAACATTTGAAAATTTCACTGAAAAATATGCTTATATACAATTATTGATGGTTTCTTCAAGGTTAAAAAAAATAGTAAAATGTTAACATTTTTCCTTTGTTTAAAGCCTTTACATTTAATTGATCAATAATCAAAATCTGGAACCTAATCCTTTAATCTATCAACTTTGATCTTGTACTGACCAGGCTAAGCTCATCTTGATCTTTCTAATCCCTTTAAGATGTAAAAGATCATTTTTAACAAAGTACAAATTAATATTCTATGCATTTTTTTTTTTTGTAAGTACAAAGTAAATATTTTATGCACATTTAAATTTTTTTTTTTAGTGAACATTCTAATACTCAGAATTATTATGTTAAGTATTATCGATGTTTGTTGGCTATGTTAATGTCAGGCACAAGGCTATATATATATATATATATATATATATATATATATATATATATATATATATATATATATATATATATATACACTGAACAATCAAATGCTATGATAGTTTAATAAATTTCTTCAGTAGATTTGCTATAATGAAAAGTTATCCTGTAAAATTTTAAGAACTGTAATTGCTTTATAGTATTTGTTTATCTGTCAATTTATAAGGCCAGATTTAAGGAGCACTTATAATATGAATGCTTTATAAGTTAAGCACAATAATCATGACTGGTAGGCACTTGTTGAATTCAAACTATAAACAGGAACTAAGGAGAAAACAGAATAGGTGATATTTTGTGTGGTAGTCTAACAAATATATACTTCTACATTTCTATATGGTATAGAGTAATTTGGCTTGTTAGTAATAAACTTATGTGTGTGTGTGTGTATATATATATATATATATATATATATATATATATGAGAAATGTACGTTAAAAACTAAATTTTATCATCAGAACCTTTAAGATACAAAAATTTTTATGTAAAAAAATAATTTTTTGTGTCCTTTTTGGAAATTTTACTTAGAAAATCATTTTTCTCAGGCTAACATGGGCCAAAGTACTTAAAATTTAATAAAATATTAGAATGTTTAAAATATTTAAAATTTATAAGTTTACCAAGTATTTAAAGAAATATAAAATAAGGTGTTTACATTGTATTTGTCAAGTAATTTTCTTATCTATTATCTCCTATTTGCATAAATTTCCCAAACATAACACGATCAATACATCATTCAACATGTTAAAAAATGCTCTGCGGCAATATTTTAAGCTAAGTCATATTTGTTTAAATTCAGATTAATTAAACTTTAATTCTGCTAATTTTCTCAAATTAATGTTTCAGAAAATTATATTTTTGAAAAGTTTTTTTTTAAAGATGATTACATTGTGTTGACAGAATTGTCAATATGAATAATTTTATCAATTTTACATATAATTAAAAAAAAAATCCAAATCAATTTAACTATGGTTTCTAATACAGCAAAGTATTTTGTTTACTGGAAATATTAAATTTAATATATTAGCTTGGAATTAAAACTAAAACTTCAGGAAATACTTTTCATTTTCTTTAAAATACATTTTAAACCATAGGTATAATTTTTTGTGGGGTGGGGAGTTATCTATGCACACACACACACACACACACACACACACACACACACAGTCCAAATTTTGTGGAAATTTGATAATTTAGTCATGAGGAAAATTATTAACTATTTATTCTTATCCCTGGTTTCTACCATCTCCTTTGAAATATTCCCCTTGAGGCAATAACCTCACCAATGGAAGCAGCACAAATTTATTAAAAATTTTGTAACTTTAGTAACATTCTTATGGAAGGAACTTAAATTCAAAAATGCTTATTGATTATAATATGGCAGTGTGAATCCCTGACTGGGTTTAAAGAAGACTCGTTTATACTGTTCACTGGTGGAAGCAATAATAACTGCTTGTAAATGAGAAAGCAACCATCATATA
This sequence comes from Acanthosepion pharaonis, assembly GCA_903632075.3. Taxonomy (NCBI): domain Eukaryota; kingdom Metazoa; phylum Mollusca; class Cephalopoda; order Sepiida; family Sepiidae; genus Acanthosepion; species Acanthosepion pharaonis. Next base: position 473,640 of record CAHIKZ030005590.1, on the reverse strand, counting down.
TATACACACACACACACACACACAGAGGTTTGGTTAAATAATTTAGACCATCGATTAGTTTTCATTGTGATCCTTTTCAGGTTTGGATTAATTTTTTGGTAGACTTAGAAAATTGAATAAGAAAAATACCTAAATTTAATCAAACCTGTTTGAATGAAAATATGCTGCCTCTATATATTCACACACACACACACACACACACACTTTGATAGAAATATATTTTTAAATTATACTATATTTATGGGAAAAAGTGCTCAATATCAGGGATAAAACAGAAATCTAAATAAACAAACACGCATAAACACGTCAATTTAAAAATCAACAACAAATAATAAATAATGAGTAAAAAGTTAACAAACAACACTAAAATAGCTACAAATAACTTCATTTGGATCCACAATTATCTCTACTCAATAACTTATAGAATAATTTGAAAGATAACCATTACTATCTACACAATAACCATTAGGATAATGCAATAGCCCTTGCTACCCATAATACACAATTGTGCAGTATATATAAATAGTTGAATGGTCTGAAGATTGTGTTCAAGCATGAAACACTGTTGCTGCTCAGTGTTGGCCTCCATGTCCACTTTTATATTTACACACACACGGCATGATGTAGCTGTTAGTGGTTAGAATGAAACCTGAATTTACTATTTCTTTCTTTACATGTGTATAAGGTTGGGTCAGTAAGTCGGATTGAGGAGACTGATACATTGTTATTAGAAATTTTCACTGGATACTGTTGAGTCTGTTAGATTAATATACAATAATTGACTGACTTATATTGAACATAAAATTAAAATATAAATATTAGCTGAAATAAGAGCCATTTTATCATTAAGCTAAAGACTATGTACATATCACATATCTATTCTTACACACCTTTATAAATGTCTGTAAGGTGCTACCCAAAAATTTCTGGAATTTGAGTACAAAATAGACTCACACCTAGCTTCCACTGTTCAATTTGAAGTCCTCCCCTGTGAGTCATTGTCTTGGCTCACAAAAAATAGTGGCAAAAGTCCCTACAAGATTTGTATAGGATCACTCATGCATGTATAGAACATTTGCATACAATAGTTGGTTATTATCTCCAGTAATTCTCTTACTGAAATCTCTAGTGTTTTAATTTTGGATAAATTGTAGACATTTTGATAAATAGGCATCTTTATTGATTCAACACAAATCGGAACAACTATGTCAAATATTTTTTTGACCTGATTACTTTCTTTTTTTTTTTTTTTTTTTGCTAGTACAGAAATACTTGCAAAACACTTTTGATAATCTTTTTATTTTTTATAATCTTTTTTTTTCTCTTTATTCTTTTGTGACTATTGCCAGCTGCTGAGGCATAAAAAAAACATATCTGATGGTTTTGTCCACTTTTTAATAGGAGTATTTAGGAGTGAATTTTGCAGAATGTTTCTATGGGGTGTATGCACCAAAAATAATGCCTCCTATTTATTTCCACAAACTACAATGATACAGGTAGCACAATAACACCTGGAGATAGAGCAGATTTTCAGCTACAAATCTGTCTTTGGTGTTTGTAATACATTTTTTAAGCTCCAGGGTTGATACATGTGCTGGGTTGTCTGGGCCATAGCTTGTTATAAACATCACTGTCACCACTATAACCTATGCTCACATCTATTGTTTGGTCTCTGTAAATGTTCAGCAAGTGCTGATGGAAGTCTATAGGTATAATTTTCTTGGCATAGAGGAAGTTAATTATACACCTTTGTATACACTTTCATGTCAGATGCCCTTTTACCAGACAACTGCTTATGTTATAAATAACAAAACAAAAATAAGCCTATGGATTATAAGTGGGATGGTTCAATTTCTACTGCCATACCACCCAAATCCATCTTTGATGTTGTGTGCCGACATACTAAAATAGGAGACGTTACTTTCAGAGTGACAGTAATGCTTACAAAAAATGTGTTGGGCTATATTGATTGTAGAAAATTAGCTGCAGGCCACAAGAGTAAATTACTATGTATGAGTGAGACAAACGCACACACACACACACACACACACACACACACACAAAGCCTTTCTTTTTCTACGGAGAGTTAAAGAATTAATTAGATACATAATCAGTAGAATATTGGTTGAATAGAGTAATGCTTCTGTACAAGTGAATTTTCGTATGCAGTCAGTTGCCAAATTTATTTTAATGGATACAAAAGAAATTGACTATTTTAAAAAAACTCTTGCAGGCCACACATTTTGTACAGGTTTGTTCTAAGGCTAAAAAACCTAAAATGAAGCTAATTACCTCAGTGATTTTCAGTGAAAAATATGCTTACTCCTATTCAAAGGGAAATAGTTTATCTTAGAATTGACTTATATATACATATTTATTAAGCTTTCTCTTACACAAAAATGTGATCAGATTATGATGTGCCACTATTCCAATTGAGTCTGCCTACCTTGAAAATCAGCATTCAAAACAACTTCTTAGCACCAAGGTTACCAGATTAACTTAACATGTATCAACTTGACTTATGAAATTTTGTTTTTTGCTTTCTTGTTTCCAAAACAAGCTAGCCTGGTTTATTTTAGAAATTATCCCTCAAAGTTGCAAAAGTCAAAATGTAGCACTGGGCTTTCAAAAGCAGCCTAATTTGACAACTGGAACTCTTAAATAGGAAATAAAATGAAGCCCTACCTCACATACATAAAGTAGGCATATCATTTACTCATATAATGTCATGTTCTTAAAATGTTATTTTTTTAATTGTATTCTTGTTTCATATCCATTTTTTTTTTTATACTCTTGGAGAACTGATGAGTAGTACACTTTGCACAAGTGGAAACTAAAACACTACAAAGTAAAGGTGTTCAATTTTCAAATATGTGACAGACCTGTTTTACCAAAAAAACTTTGCATGAGAGTGTGACAGTGACATAAGACACAAACTTACTCATTGGTGTCTCATTGCCATCTGATTAATGTCATAGGTGAGTGTCTCTTCACACATGCACAGTAAGATTCTCTCTGATTGGTTGCCAATTTAAAACAAGGCCACATACCTGGTTCTTAATATATTCCAAATGGCTGCATAAAGTCTGGACAGACATTGTATAGATGCATAGATACCTACACTTGATATTTACAACAGTTTAAAGCCACATTTGTAGCGCAGTGCTAAGCATTGCTTGTTAAATTTAAAATTCCATTTTATATAATTATTTCTTTTATTTAATGCAAAATTCCATTTTTTTATCACTTAAAGACATGAGAGAAAAATACATATATTTATAAACAACTGTTTTTTGTAGTTCTGGCATTACTGGAATTAATCTCACACATATCAAGGTGGATTCTGCTTGACAGGATCTCTGTCATAATACAAGGCTAAATGCTCTTGATGCCCAACTCGGATAAAGTAGTCAATGTATACTGAATGACACCATGTCTAGGAAGGTTTTTTGTTCAAAGATTAAGACTCTATGCTAACACACAAACACGGATATTGGCACCTATCCACTCTTTGACAGATCTTGTTTTTCATCCTGTGGAGTGACATGCCACACTCCTTATCAGCAGAAAAGCTTGTGAGGGAACTGGTTTAAATGCCAAGCACTCATCCATGTGGCAGGTTGTACTAGGTTACATGTTAACAGTAGCAGGCCTAAGTTTAACCTGGTGAAATGTAACCTTAAATAAAATTTATATTTTAACCGTCTTGCTCTGGGCATATATATATATATATATATATATATATATATATATATATATATATATATATATATATATATATGCCCAGGGCAAGAAGGTTAAAGTAAACATTTATGAGTGTTCAATAATTTAGCTTCTTGAACTGAATAGCCAGACTAGCCTGCATATATGATTTGATTATGATGGTGAAAGTTTGTACAGAACCATCCATCTTTTTGGAAGAACTGAATATAGAGAACTGGTCATGTAGTTGTCAACCAGGTCTCCTTAGATTTTGAATTAAGAATTGTCTTTCTCCTAGATTGGTTGCCAAAGAGCCTACCTAGTCTGCCTTACTATTTAGTCCATAGCTGGAGGGAGAAGAGATGAATTCATGCTTTTTCCAAAAGATTTTGTGCACAACTGAATGTAACAAACTCAACTAGAATTCAGACTTTGCTCTCTGATTTCCCATTTGAAACTGCTAAGCATTACACCACCTGCAAATATCTCTGTCTGTCTCTCTCTCTCTCTCTCTCTCTCTCTATATATATATATATATATATATATATATATATATATATAAATAAAGTAAAATGTTTGTCATTTAGCTGATTGATGTTACCATCAGCATCCAACTCCAGAGTTTTGTAGACAGACCCATCCGTTCACTCATCAGATGATATCAGCAATTGACTGCTTATACTTGATTTTTATTTTTTATATGCACTTATCATTGATGCAAGTTTTTTCATAGTGTGCGTGTGTATGATTGTGTGAGATATATATATATATATATATATATATAGTCATTCATTCATTAGCAGCACACCCTAAAAGATTGAATCATGTGCTTGAGGCTAACTAACAATACAAACTGAGTATATAAATTTAATGCCTCAACCTTACCCACTGACTTGTAAAACTTGCACTTAATGTACTACAATTATCCTTTGTGTGTGTGTGTGTGTAAAACACACACACACACACACACACATACAAAATGTGCATGCAGCAGTGGCTGACAACACTCAGCTTATGATTGAGTTAACCTACTTTATATGAACAATCTAATGTTGGCTATGCAACTAAAAAATTTCTGTATATTAAAATCTCTCTATGAAAATCTTCTTTGGTAAAGAATGATAGTTCCAATGGCAATATGGGTCAGTATAAAGCTACAACTCCTGCATAATTTTAGAAGTATATCATTAACAAAAAACATACTTAGATTGTTTCAGATGAATAACTGAATTTTATCCTCCATGTTGTCCTTTTTATATTTGATGTTTATATGAAGAAAAGTTCCTCTTTGCTGTTGTGAACTGGTAAAATGTTGCTACTAATTCTGTGTGCACACATGCATATATATATGTGTGTGTGTGTATATATATATATATATATATATATACACACACACACACACACACACACACTTATTTTATGTGAGTAATGTTTTCACTAGAAAATTGATGTTAACCAGTTGATATTGATAAAATTTACTTGAGAAATATACCATGTGAATTTCAGCATATACGTTTTTATTTGAAATATTTACAGTAATTTATTACACAACTTGGATATTTTTTTTTTTTTTAGCATTGTAAATAAATAAATGTAATAGTATAGGTGTTGATATTTATTTTTTAATTGGAGTTATATATATATATATATATATATGACATGGGTTGTAAGGAAGATAATCTGAAAAGAGAGAAAAGATTGTAAAATTAAGTGAGTGGGACACAATTTTGGAAATTATGAAAAAGATGAATTTTTATCTAAATAGAAATTGTAAATATTGTCAAAATAAAAAAGAAACAAAAAATGACTGACTTTAAGAATGTTTGAAAAATAGCTTCACAAAAGACTAAAAGGATAATTAAGCAAGGAAAGTGAATTGACCAGCAAGAAAATATTTGAAGAATTTGATGATTTGTGATTCTAAAAAGTTGCAGAATATTAAGAACATTGGCTAAGGACATGAAAACTACCAAATGATCTCCTTCAAACTTCATAATGCTGAAAAGTCATCCTAACTTCTTACCCCAAATCAGTATTTCACTAACCAAACCTCAGAATATTGATTTTGAAAAGTGGGTCAAGTATTCATTTGTTTATATATTCAAGTGCTTTTAAATATATTTCTATGAATGATGGCTGTCTGCTCATTGTATGAGGATGGCTACCAACTGGTTATGATTAGATGAGGTAGTTCCTTCTACAATTTCTGGAAACCAGATATCTGTGCAATTGTTTATAGTGACGTATAGTTTGGCATCAGACAGCCTTAATCCAATGACAGGAACCAGTCAAAAGATAATTGAAGACTGACTCTTTGTGCAGTATATGATTCAAGTTGTTTGACAGTATGAGGTACATATACACATGTATATATATTCAATGGCAGTGCATAAGAATGAGCATATATACAAGGTAGTGCTGAAAAGGTTGTAACCAACCCACTTCCAAAAGTTTGACCAAAATCTTGGTTGGGCTGATAGCTTTTCAGCACTCTACTTGTATGTCAGCATATGAATAAGTTGGTCAGACTAATGAGGATAAAAGCATTTATTTTTCAACTACACTTGATCAGTGGTCAGTATTAATCATATACATGGAACATTATATAATGAAAATTTCAGATCATCATTCAGCTAATAAACATGCATCAAGCTACCACTGTTTTGACCCTGGCAAACTTATTCTAGTAATAAAGATTAGGTTTTAAATAAATTCTGCTACACTTATAGTTAGATGTATTTGAGATACAGTTAATACCTCATACTCCTGCCAATATGTCATGTGCCAGTACAGCAGGGTACGGCTTATTACTTCCCCTGTCTAACAAACTTTGGGAATAAATGGGATCTTTCTGTTGGAGTCACATAGCAGGGTGTCATTTCCACTTCAGATAACTCTGGTTAATATAAAAGGCGAGACACTTCAGGATTGGAGCAGGGACTGCTTCTGCTTTCAGGGCTCAAAATTAATGCTATCCTGGGGAGGATAGAATATTAATTTGGAACAAGTGGTTAGAGACTTGAGGATGATACAAAATTTTGAATTAAAATTCTATTATATTTATTCTAAAAGCAACTAATTCCTTAAAATAAAAAAAATTCTTACCAATAGCAGTGGGATTTTAATAAATGGAGCACACACAAATAAACAGATCACAAGTGCTTCTTTTTAAATTTGTGAAAATGAAAAATGAAGGTTGAAGGACTTAGATTTAGATATTTGTATTATTTATCTCTAAGTATGGAAATTAATTGTAAGAACTAATTTTACTTTAATAAACAAAGCAAGAAAATTAATATTTTGTCTCTCAATTTTTGATTAAAAAACTAAATGAATCATTAACAAATAATATTTATGTGTTGTTTTCTGTTTATCATAAACTAATTTGAAAATGCAAGAGAATTTAAAAAATGATAAACCTAGAAAATTTAGTCAAGATACAAGGCAGGTAATTGTAAATAAATTTTTGATAGACTTTAAAAACATTTTTGATTGTGAATTGTTGGAATGTATTCATTTTTATACAGAAAATACATAAGCACAATTCATAACAGTATGAAAAAATTTACTCTGGGCAAGATATTAATTTGTTTTTGTATTTATTTTTAAACCTTTAATATTTTAGCTTTCTTTATTTTTGAAACATTTCTTTGGTATTTTTATGTTGCTAACAGCAATTATAAATGATAAAGTATTTTGATTTAGGGATGTCTTGAAAAATCTTTTTTCTTGAGTGGGGTGATTAAAATTGTATTTTGGGATGGTTTCACAACAATGGTGAAAAAAGTTAGTTTTGAGCCTTATGCTTCCAATGGTACTCTCACAATGTGACAGAGAACCAACAAAGCCTTGTGACATTGTGAGGTACTGCAGGGTTAGTGGCAGTAATGATGTGCCTACAAGCCAACCAACCCACACCCCACTCCCAAGCCATGCCTGAACCCAGGATCATCTGATAAGGGGTTTGATGGAGGCAACATTGTTGTTGTATCAGTCATTGTATGAATTTATATTATTGTTGTTTTTAACCTTGTATGAGGGTCACAGCCTTACCATGCTAGGTGTTTCTTCTGTGGTTTCTGTAGTAAGTTGTTTTTTATGGAGTAGAGTTTTTCTTGTAGACTAGTAGCCAGCCAAAGCTAGAGAGCCCATTCTACTCTATTATTAACACCTAACAGAGGGAAGAGGAAATAGATTCATGCTTTTCTATAGGTATTTCTGTGAAACACAACTGCCTTGACTGGAATTTGAACTCAGCATGTCATTTCCACTTTCTATACTAGTAACTGCTATGCTATGTGCACATTATTACCTGTTAAACAAATTAAGATATTTTAATTTTTATGAATTTTTTTTTTTTTATTAAACTAAACACATTTGTATATATTTACAGTAGGAATTCTTTAATTACCACATCTTTTTTATATGCATTAATATCATTGAATATGTGGCCATGGAGTTTTTCTTGAATCATCAATTCTACTAACATAAATTTTCTCATTATTCAGTAATTGAGGCCTGATTGCTAACCATTACATGAAGGGTGAGCTGATTGTTATGGACAGAAAAACAAATAAATTGAAAAAGTGAAACTGTTCATTTTACATATATGTAAATGTACTGGAAATTTCTGATCCACTTTTCAAAATCAATATTGCAACAACTAAACATCAGAATATTGATTTTAGGATCTGTCAAACTAGAGTTTCTTCCAGTTACTAGAACCTTCTTTTGATGCCACACTATGCCAAAACTTGCCTGTGTTGTACAGGCATGCAATTGATGGGAAATTGCCCTTTTAAAAGTGTTTTTGTTAAACAAAATAACAATGTATATATATTGTAGCATACCAACGGACGATAATGGGTATGCCCCATTCTCATAAATACAGTAGTGAATACTCTGTGTTGATCTGCAGTTGTAGATTCAGTGTGGAATTCACTTTACTTACTTTTAGCAGTTGACTATGCACTGCTGGCGAATCTTATGTGTTGTTCTTGTCCTATGTATTATCATTCATTACCAACTTTTGCGTGATTATTCTATTCAGTAACCTTTCCTAGGTTACAACAATATGCATTCAATTCAACATGTTGTGTATATAGAATTATTTCTTTTGGCATGAGAGATTATCATTCTGATGGATAAGTCTTTATATTGCATAAAAAATTTTTTAAAAAATTGAAAGATATGATACATAATTCATTTGATCCTCTCCAAAAAAAAAAGATCATAAGGGATCATGGTTGAGCTGATACAATTGAACAGATATTCCAATTTAGTTCTTTAAATACTTTATTCTTGGGATTGTTGTGTTGTGGAGCCACCATTGTCTGTTTTCAGTAAATATTTTAAGCTTCCAAATGAATTAAAAAGCAATGTTCTCTCTCTCTCTCTCTTGTGATTTTTGCGTGTGTTTCATTCAAAATGACTGAGAAGGTGCTTTGTTAGGTTTTTTTATTATTTTTCTTGTGTGCAGACAAGAAATTGTTCATTCTGAGTACTTTAGTCATTTTCAAAGATTTTGATTATGATCTTGTAAAAGGAATGTAAGTTGCTGTGAGGTAGACATATTTTACCTTATCACTCATTTTTAATGAAATGTGCATTAGAGAGGATTGCTGCCCAGTGTAAAATTGTAGAGTTTCTCTTTGCTATCTATGGTTGAATCATTTTATACAGAACCCTCAAATTTGGTGTCTCTACTTATTGCATATTTGGAAGTCTTTATCATTATTTTATATGGATTTTGAAGTAACAGTTAGCATTTGTAACCATTTTATGTAAAATTATAATTTCTCTTTTATAATTGATGTCTAGACATAAAAATATTTGTATGTTATAAAAAAGCAATTTTACAGCAAAATTTTCTTTTCAAATCTATTTTCTATTTTTTTTTTTTCTTTTACACAGTAAATTTATGACTAATATCAATGAATAGAAAACTGGTTAGAAATAAGGCTGGAATCATACTGAAATGAAGATTGCCTCTCTATACAAAAGACAATGATACATGACTTGATGTACTCTCTAATAAAAAATAGTGAGATCAGCAGGTTCCATAGGAAGAAAAGAAAAAGCAGAAAAATGGTGAGGATGGTAGATGAAATATGATATCTGGCTAACATCACATGAGTAGAAAGCAATTCTCTGTCTAGACCTATTGGGCATTCTCACTGTCATAAAATCAAATTAATTGCATTTAATATATTTTACATATATTCTCTTTCTTTCATTAACTCTCACACACACACACACACACACACACACACACACACACACACACACGTGTGTATAAATTCCTAGTGTTTCCTTACATTAAAAAATGACTTTATATTGTGTTCAGTATTTAGTTTAAAAAAAAGAGTACCACAAATTTTTGTATATGGTTAAAAACAATGTGTGTGTGTGTGTGTGTATATACACATTGAGTGCTAATAAAAATCTGTGCTTGATGTATAATAACAGAGTTATAACTTATATTAATAATAAATACACATTTTTTTCCCACCAGTAGCACAACAAATAGTTTTAAATCAGCACCTGATGATTACATTGTATGATGTGAGAAAAAAAAGTATATGTTATAGCTCTGTAATTATACATGTAGCACAAATTTTATTAGCACCAGCACTCAATGTGCAATATATATTTAGTGTATTGGGGGCAGCAGATCATTATTCAAACATATATTGTTAAATATAACAGCCAACGAATGTCTATTATGTTTGATCATGAACTGTTCTAAACTGTATATTTGCTTTAATTTTGGGAGAAAATAAAGACAAAAATTATCCAACATGTAGATATTTTTTTATTATGCTGTTCCTTGATCTAAGCTTTCGGCTAACATGAGTCATCTTCAGAGTGGTTATATTCTATAAAGAATTACATAACATTAAACAAACACTTGTTAATAATAGATTCCCTAATTCCGTCATTGATCAACAAATTAAAATGTATCTCAATAAACTTAATAATACCTCTAACAAAATTGATAATATTAATAATAATATTGTATGGAAAAATAAACCTAATACTATTAACTTATACTATTGTAACCAAATGCATAATAATTACAAACATGATGAAACAATACTCAAAAACATAATAGGTAGAAATGTTAAACCAATTAATAATAATAAGCAAGTTAAGCTCATTATATATTATAAAAAATTTAAAACAATTGACCTCATAGTCTTTAATAAATATTACATTTTTCCAGTTTGCTTATAAACATATCTGGATAAAATTTATGGACAAACTGTTCAAAATTTATGTTTTTTTTTTTGTTTTTTTTTTGTGTGTAATTACAGACCTCTCTAGTCATTACCAGGAATATTAATGCTATCAGTGCTATGGGGACAATTTTTTTATTGGTTTAATTTTTTAAAATTAGTCTGTTAGGAGCTAAAAAAAGACTTTTTCAGTTGATTTT
>CAHIKZ030005590.1:310000-457500 GCA_903632075.3 Acanthosepion pharaonis | reverse complement strand
AAAATAATAAAAATGGGGCATCTATTTCAAACACAGGCATTCACTAAAAATAATGTTTGAAGTAAAATATATATATATATATATATATATATATATATATATATATATATATTTGAAAATTTTATTGGTGGTACAAAGCTTAATAACTGCCATAAATAGACAAGATTTCTTTTTAATATTACCACACATGATAATTAAAAGAAAAAAAAAATGAAAAACAAGCTAGCTAACTGATTTAGAACCTCAGTCAACAGCTAAATTGAGGTCAGTAAATAGGTATAGATTATCAATAAAATGAATGGAGAGTATGTGAAAAAAAAAATTATTTACATAGAAATCAATTGGCGTCCAAGGACAAAATCCTTCTATTCGCAAAGAGAAGGTTTCATACATAAAATATATATGGCCTCCAATAATTTTAGGTGGTATTTAGAGTGAAACCTATTCAAGACAGAAAATGAATCCAAACTGAAATCCGCAGTACAATTGCAGCTATTTGCAAGGTGTTCAGCTATAGAAGACCCGTATGTATTGGTCAGAACATCTAATGATGAATAATTAAAGTTCCAGATTTTTGTAAGCACGTGCTGCTTAATCCTCACAATTTTTTTCTTTTGTTATCATGTGTGGTAATATTAAAAATAAAATTTGTCTTTTTATGGCACTTATTAAGTTTTGTACGACCAGTAAAATTTTCAAATACTTTAAGATTAGGTACAAACCTGATTTAATTAGCAGATTGAATTCTTTATTGAAAATTAAAAGTAAAATTAGAACTGCTGTGGCTAACAAGTCCTTTCTTCCTTTGTGCTTGACCAACAGAGTCTGTCCCTGTTTCATTTCTTTTAGAATTAAAAAGCCAATTTACATTCAGGACAAAAAATAGAGGCATTTATTTCCAACTTTCTATCTAAGCTCTCTAAAGGTCTTGCCTGACTATATTGGAAATATTATCAATTATGGAATACTTGCCTTCTTTGATAGGATATGTTTTGTCAGTTATGCTGTTGTCAGTTATCCATGAATGCAGTCATTCTCAACTTGCATCAAAACATCAGAATAAGTTGCAGCATTTGATTTATAAAAAGTTTGGGTGTTCTGTTATTCCCAGTGTTGGTCAGAATGTTCTGAATCTTTCTTCTTCCTAGTTGTCCATGCTAGAGCTTTCGATACTCTCACATGGATTGGATTTTTGTATTCCCCCCTCGTTTATTAAGCGAGAAGAAATTTATTTAGAGTTGGAAATCTTTTTTGCCCAGTTAGCCAGATTTCAACCTGAATCTGTTAGCAAGGTTAGTGACATTAAAGCAAAGTTGAATGACTTAATGCATTCTGACACATGTACTCCAGTTTCCTTTTGTGAATCCAAGTGGAACAAAGGAACAATATCAGGTTATTAAATTACTTTGTCATAATAAATCTTTGGTTATTATAAAAACTGATAAAGGCTCATGGTTTGTTGTTCTTGATTATCAGGATTATGTAAATAAGATGATGGCTATTCTTATGGATACCTCTAAATTGGTTCAGTTAGGTCCAATAGATGAATTTGATTCCACATTATTTATTGAGGCTAAGTTCCCAAGACGCTTAAAAGTGGGGTTTTAACTACTGACATCTCTAATTTGTTTAGACCTTCTAGTTATATTTGTCCCCGTCACTATGGTTTACCTAAAACACGTAAGATTAGGGTCCCATTGAAACTTATTTTGTCCATGATAGGGTCTTCTCAACATGGTGTGGCTAAGTGGCTTGCCACTATATTACAACCAGTTTTGGAACAGTACAATTCATCCTGTATCAAAGATTCTTTTGAATTTTCTCATTTCATACAGAATTACCCATCGACTGACAAATTTATGTGTTCCTTTGATACTTCCAGCCTTTTTACCTGCATTCCTCTTACAGAGACTATTGGTATATGTGCTGATGCCTTATACCGTAGTCAGTTGTCCCTTCCTTTTATTTCAGAGGATATTTTTGTTGAACTTATAAAATTTGCCATGATGTTGGTTTAATTCAGTTTTGATGGTGTCATGTATAGGCAAATTGATGGAGTCTCAATAGGTTCCCCTTTAGGACCCATAGTAGCTAACATCTTTGTAGGCTTCCATGAAGAGAGTTTTTTTATCTGATCCTAATATACATGATGTTTATTTTTGTTATATAAATGACACTTTTTGTCTCTTCAATAACAAGGATGAAGCTGACCTTTTTCTTGCGTCTCTTAACAATATGCATCCAGCCCTTAAATTCACACAGGATAAAAAACAATTCTTCCTTTCCTTTTTTTGATGTCCTTTGGGTTTTCTCACTTTGGTTTACTGAAAACCAATGATTACTGGCTTATATACCTGTTGGGACTCTTTTTGTCCCATAAAACGTAAATTAAATTTAATTAACACTCTTACCCATAGGGTCTTAATGATCTGTTCTAAAACCAAGCTAGATGATGAAATCAGGTTTATTACTACTGGTCTCTGCAACAATGCCTATCCATTGGACATTTTTCAATTTGTAATTAAAAATAAAATTTTGGCGTTTAATAAAGTCAAACCTGCTTCAGTACAGAGATGTCATGTGAAACTACATCTTCCTTGGTTAGGTAGCATTAGTGACAGATATACTAAGCAGGTTTCCTTAGCAGTTTGACAATGCTACTTTTCTGCTAACACGCGTGTGGTTTTCTCTGCTACACCTATCCTGGCATCCATACAGAAAGATGTTCTTCCACCTCACCATAATAGTTTCCTGATTTGTTTATTTAACTGTAGTTGCAGCTCACACTACATTGGAAGAACAACTCAAAGGGTAGATGTTAGGATTAAACAACGCGTGCCTACAAAAATCTGGAACTCTAATTATTCATCATCAGATGTTATGGCCAATACATACGAGTCTTCTATAGTGGAACACCTTATAAATAACCGCAATTGTGCTGCTAATTTCAGTGTGGACTCGTTTTCCATCCTTAATAGGTCCCACTCTAATTACTACCTAAAAATATTGGAGGCCATATATATTTTACCTATGAAATCTTCTCTTTACAAACAGAAGGATTTTGTCCTTGGACTCCAATTGATTTCTAAATCATTTTTTTTCACATACTCTCCATTCATTTTATTGATAATCTATACCTATTTATTGACCTCGATTTAGCTGTTGAACAAGGTTCTAAATCAGTTAGCTAGCTCATTTTTCTTTTTTTTTCTTTTATCATGTGTGGTAATATTAAAAAGAAATTTTGTCTGTTTATGGTGGTTAAAATATATATATATATATATATATATATATATATTTTCATTCTGTAGAGTTCCCTTGGAGCAACAACATACTAAGTAGTGCTTCTGTGGTTTCAGTAGCAAATATGTTTTATGAGGTTGTGTTTCTACCCCTGGTTTCCAGTTTAAAGTTGTCTTTCTTCTAGACAGTTTGCCAAACAAGGCTAAAGAGTCTGGTTTACCCTACTATTTGCATTGTGAGGAAGAAGAGATGAATTTGTACCTTTCTGAAGGACACTCATATGAAGTGAATGCAACAGAATCTAACTGCAGTTTGTCCATTTCATTTCTCACATTTATAACAATTATGAAATTCAACAGAATAATTAAATCTGGAACAAGTAGAAAAACCTTTTTAAGTTTAATGTGATTTTATTATTTAGCTTCATCTAAAATTTTGGAAGTAAAATAATGCAGAGTTGTTTCAATTTTTTAAAACTATCTTTTGTTTTCATTGCTTGTGTAAATATCACATGTTCATTTTATGGTGTTAGCGTATATGTATGTGTGTATGCATATCAATTTTGCTGTGTGGGTGACACATGTTTAACTCATATCATCTGTGTGTGTATTCATTTTTTGAAATGTTAGTGTAATTTAAGTGTGTATTAAAAATTGGGTATATTATTAGTGTACTTTAGTTATGGGGGGAGTGAAGGAGTTTAAAAAGTACTTTAAAATCTCTTAAACTCCTTCACTAACTTCCAAAATAATTTTCTTCTTTATCTAAGTATTCTGGTCTATAGAACTAATAGAATCCTATAATTAATCCAGATTTTATTTTTTTGTTGTGATGGGAATAAAAATTAAATAGGCTGTTTTTAGTTTTTGTTTTTTGTTAAGCCTTGAAATTTATTTCAGATTAATAGAATGTCTAGAAAAGATAAGGTGTTGTTTCTTCCTCAAATGTGAATTTGATAGCAAATTGTGTTGGTTAGTGAGGTTGGATTTAATCAAACTTTTATCAGATAAATGGCAAGTTCTCCTGTAATTGTAACCTGGCATTAATAAAATTTAATTCAGTTTAGGAACATATTAAAGAATAATCATAATCAAAGTAACAAAGAAATAATCAAGGGGCTACAAATTAACTCATGGGAACATATTTAAAAGTGATACATAATGCATTTTTGATAAAATATGGTCTTTTTTGTCAATATCTTATGAAAGCTAAAAGTGCTTAGAATGTTGACAATATAAATAAATTGTAAAAACAGATTACAAATATTAGAAACCTTAACTATAGAAAATAACCCAGAATTAATAAAATTTTATTCAGTATAATATCTAATTGATTCTATTTAATAATTAAAAAACAGTTAAGATAAACCCATTCTTATTAAAATAAATATCTTTTTTTCTTTCTTTTTTCCTTTTTTTTTCTTCTTTTTTTTCTTCTTCTTTTTTCTTCTTCTTTTTTCTTTTTTTTCTTTTTTTTCTTTTCTTTTTTTTTTCTTTTTTTTTTTTTGCCAATGGCTTATGAAAGTGCTCAGGACCATTCTGATATTAAACAACTCATCAGAAAGAAGGAAAAAATTAAATGTACCCCAAATAAAAAAACTTTAGCGTTAGTTTTCAGTTAAACCTCTGTGTGTGTGTGTGTATATATATATATATATATATATATATATATATATAAAATCACATATGTATGTACACACACACACACACACACACACACACACAGTATACAATGAGTAAATAGTTGCCATTTTATATTTTTTAATTTTGCGCATGTTTGTTGTTTGTTTTTTATTTTGTTGACTGCACAGTATAGTAGGGTCAATTGGGCATTGTCTGTGAGAAAAAGACCACCATGACACAATTCACTCTGCCAGAAATTAGGAAATGTCATGCTGTACTTTTTGGTATTTGTACAGGAACCTCTAATACAAACATTTCAGAGTATTTGGGTGTCAATCTGAGGACAGTGCAGAAGATTCAGAAAGAGTTGGATGGGTCTAATGGTGATTACGAAGGTATGGCAGCTCAAAAAACTCACTTTGATTGTTCTGATAAGAAAATAACTCCCGAATTTGTTGGTGAGGGCCTCACTCAACATGGAGGCCTACATCAAGTACCTTGAGGACGTAGTGCTGCCCTGGGTCAACCTAACTCCCCAGTCTGCAACCCCCTTGATTATTATTTGTGGGGCGAATTTGACGAGAGACCAATAAAACTTCTTGTAATACCAAAGATGAACTGAAGGCAAGGATTATGAGAGTATTCACCAACTTTAACAAGGAGAGCATCCAGAAGAGTTGCAGGAGATTCTGAAGTTGTCTGGTGGCTGTGGTTGAAGCTAATGGTGATCTTATTGAATAAATTTACTCTTAGTATTTCAAGATATTTTTGTGTAATTTTGGTAAATATATTTGTTAAAATGAGATGTCAGTGTTGTTTTCATTTTTGTATAATTTAGATGACAATCTATCCATTGCACCCTCTGTGTGTGTGTGTGTGTATATATATATATATATATATATATATATATATATCCACACACACACACACATATATATATATATATATATATATATATATATATATATATATATATATATATATATATATTAATAAAATTCTAAATGGGCCAGTGATTGCTGAAGGGTCTGTCTACAAAACTCTAGAGTTGAAATGCTGAAGTTAACACCAATCAGCTAAGTGACAAACTTTATATTTGTATTAATATTATATATATATATTAAGGAGTTAATGGATTTTTATCTATAGTCTGACATCATCTATTATTACTAAATTTTGTGGATATACATGTATCCACTTAATATATATATATATATATATATATATATATATATATATACACACACACACACACACACACATGCACACATAAGTAAATTCTCTCAGTGGCAAATTATGTCTATTATATTATGTTTCATAATCATTTTTTTAAAATGCAGTGTTGAAACACTTATGATTCATGACCAAAAATGTGAATGAATTTTTCTTTTTGTATATATGTTATATAAAAGAGAGAGTCTGATTTTATCAATAATAGCTCTTTTTTATTTCCTTGTGCAATTTCTAAATTAATTTTTCTATTTTTCTCTATTCCTCCAGTTAAAAGGCAGATTTCTAAATCACCATTACTTGAGAAAGCTGCCAACTGGAATCTCACTCAACAAGATTATTTGACAACCATGTCTCGGATATATTTAAGTGTCTACTTCTGAAAAAAACTAAAAATTATTAAAGTTTATGTTAATGCATGTGTGTGTGAGCATCTATGTGTAGATATTCATATGTATCAATGCTTAATATGAAAATATATGATTCATTTATAAACTGTGTGTACATATATATGATCATATAAAAATGTAGCCCTTTTCTTTCTCTTTATGTGAACAGATTATTGAATGTATTTATATATTACCTATTATTATCTATTGCATGCACTGAGCTTTTGAGTAATATCTTGTAGATATGTACAAATAAACATATACACACACACACACATTCATATATATGTATAAAAATTCAGATATAAATAAAATATATCTGTAAAAAGACAGTATGAATAAAGACAAAAGGAAATCTTTTTGTTAAATACTGTACCTATGAACACTAATGGGTATGTCCCAATCCTCATAAATACATTGGATTCTATTGTAAGTGGGGGTAATCTGCTGTCTAAATAGTTCCCCACTAGCAGTGGTTTACTTACTTCATTACATTGGCTATTTATTCTTGCCAAAATGTTAACTTACACCCTGAACTTTTTTTTTAAACATCTCCTTTCTTAAAAGAAATACTCCTTTCCAATAAACATATAGTTATATATATATATATATATATATATATATATATATATATATAGGACTATTTACATAGATTTGCATTTTGCTTTGGATCAGTGTAGTATCTGTGTAACCAAAGAAGTGTTAAATCTATACACACACATTATTAAAAATTTTGCTATATGTATGAAAGAAGAGTGGTCAATGCTAGGGATAGAGATTCTGTAGATATAAACAGTGAGAATATGGAAATCAACAAAGCATGTTGATTGGCAGTTTCCTGCATTATATGCTGCAATGATTGCTTAAGGCAGTGTTTCTCAACATTTTTATCCTTGCGTAACCCTTAAAATAAATTACATATCTCAAGAAACCCCCTGCACCAACACAAAATTATATACCATATCTTTCTCATTTTATTTTCATTGTAGTTCATGTGGTAAATATCATAGTATATATTTTTGAATAACTGGTTTAAGGTAAAATTAATACTTCTTTGTCAAATTTTTTGGTAGTGTTAAATAAAATTCATACTGTTCGTTTATAATACTTCATCAGGGAGTTTTCATTCACACCAAAAAATTCTAAACTCAAATGTAAAAAATAAATATAAGTAACCAATATCATATACCTATAATATAAATGTAAAAAATAAAAACAGATAATTGCTGCTTCAGTTTTTTATTTTTTTATCCTTTTTTACAATAACTGAGAATATATTGTGGGTTTAGTAAATATTACATATATGAAATTAAATAAAAAGTCAAAAGTGCATTAGCTTACCTCACCTGTTCTCATGGAACCATTGGGGAACTTTTGCGGAACCTTATGATTATAGGTAACCCCGGTTGAGAAACGCTGCTAGGTATTAAAGTTAATGTTCACTTTTATCTATATTAATAAAGATGAACGTTTGTGTGTCTGTCTGTCTGTACATCTACAAGAAGAAAAACTACTTCACTGATCTTCATTAAATTTGGAACAGGCATAGTAAACATAAAAGGGAGTGTAATGAGCTATGTTTGATTTGTTTTTGAGGGGAGCAAAGGGGGCAGACCCCAAAATAAATGTACCTATGGATTCAAAACCTACTGGACAGATTTTTATGAAATTTGGAACATAGATTTCTGGCCTGAGAGTGGATGTAATTTGCTATGTATAAGTATATATTATTTTTATCAAAGGAGGTTGTCTGAGGGTCGGGGCATGGGGACACAACCCTCCTCCCCTCAATTTTTTTTCCCCTTTGAAATTTAAACTTTGGTAAATGACCTGAAGTGATGCCTATTCCCAAAGTATCAGACATTTTCAATAATATCAAGACACCCTAATGGGGGCTAAACCCCCCCATATTGAAAATTTTAGAAGCCCATAACTTGAGTATTTGAAAAGCTATTATCAGAGGTATTTTACCATTATCTTTCAAAAAAATAGTACAATTTTGGCAGCTTCTTTCAAATCCAATCAATGAGGGGTATTTCTGCTAGTGCATATATATATATATATATATATATATATATATAATATAATGTGTGTGTGTGTGTGTGTGTGTATGTATAAAATGAGAGAATGATATATAAATTTCTATATATTGAGACAACGTTAGGCAATTGAATGAATGACAAAGTAGAAAGTCTAGAACGATTTCATTGGACTAAAGTAATGTTTTTAGTAGTGGAATTATATATGTGTAGGAAGAGAAGTGGAAGATATAAAGGCGCAAGTGTCGGTTACAATTATGTACCAAGGGGAAATGCTGAAGATATGGAAATGCTGAATTGAAAACTTTTGAGTTTTAATTATTCATTTTATCAGACATGTCTGGACATATAGTCTTGCTGATTTTGTTTAGCTTCATTATGCTTTTGTTTTTGTTAAGTATCCCGTATTGTGGAAATAGAAGATCTGCCAAGACAGGTGAAATGTAAGAACCTGAATGCAAATTCCACAATGTGGGATACTTAAAAAGAAAAAATGAAAGCAAAGGGAAACTGAATGAGATTAGCTAGATTATGTGTCCAGACACGTCTGATGAAATAAAAAAAATAAAAACTCAAAAATTAAAAAATGTAAAATGCAGCATTTCCACAAAGTGCATAATTATAATTGATTCTCGCATTTACATTCCCCCTCCTACACATATATAATTACATCAATAAAAACATTAGTTTGATATTTGAGTAGACATCCTTGTTTTTAAAATGGTTCAAATTTATGTCTACTGGCCTATGCATTCAAGAGTCTAAATAAAGAAAATGTGCCTTCCACCAAGGTTTGAACCTGTGTCCTCCTTGTACAATTATTTATCCTAAAATTTTGAAAATGAATGGACATTATGAATTTAAATGCAATTTATGTAATATAATGTATATTTTGGCAGCATTAATTCATTTAAACAATTTACATTAAGTTCCACTGGCAAGGTTGGTGCCTGATAGTAATTAATTTCTGATAATGATGAAAATGTTTAAAAATATTGTAACAGAAACAAATATGAATTTTGGTCTGATTCACTTGTAATAAATAAAGAAAAATTTTCAGGGAATAATTTTCTGCCTTAGCATTCATTAGACCTTTCTCAAGCCACAACATTTGTCTGAATTGAAATATATTGATTTATTTTTTTTATAGCAATTTGGAAGAGGGATCCTATTCATAATATAAATACGGTCACAAATTGATCCTTGAGTTATATGGACCTAGTATGTCAATTTTAATATCTGCATATATTTTTTTTAGTTTTCTGAATTTTTAAATTCTTTTTCTTTAATTTTTAAACTTTTTTAATGAGGAATTTTTTTGGCAGCCATGCACAGACATTGGGGTTTATTAATTATTTATTTTAAAAGATGAATAAATGGATTGATACTTTCATTAATTCATGTTAATTTTTATTCTTTAATTAAAAATGTATATATATGTTTGTTCTTTATTCAAAAGAACTGTACAAAGACTTTTTGTATTCAGAATAGATATGTCCTTATAATGCTGTAAAAAATCATGGATCTATTTTACACTGTACTGATTATAATGAACAGGACCTCTCTTCTAAAATGGTAAAAATCTGATTCTGATATTTTCAATTCTGACAAAGGTAGCTTTCCTGAAAAATATTTTCCTCCTTTTCTTTTTTTTTTTTTTTTTACATATAGACCTGTCTATGTACCTTATATACTCTTGTATCATGTAACTTTTGAAGACCTAATTTTGAAGCTAATTTTAAGGGGGTTGCATCATACACGAGGTATCAGAAACTAATTGCTGTCAGCAACAACATTTTCTCACTTTCATTTATTTGGTATTAAATTACATCACCTAGCTTTATGAATGTAAATATAAGGATTTTATTTTATAACATGTACTGCTGGCTCTGGCTGTGCTGTTGATCAAACTACACACCCATTTACTGTAGTTAAATTAGCTTCAAAATTAGATCTTCAAAGGTTGCATGATATGCAAGTATATACTGTCAGTAGTTCCCATATTTGGAATTGGAAGTGCTCCTTATTGACTGACAAAAATCTTAACACCATTCCTTTGAACAATTAGCCCTTCACATAGTAAAACTTTTGGTGATTTTATTGAAAGACTAAAAAACTTATAAATATTAAAGATAAACTTATGGCTTGGTTAGATACTAAATTCCTACACATTAACATAACTGTTAACAAATGCTTAAATTTAAAAAAAAAAAAAGAAAAAAAGAATACAATCAAAAAGCTTTTGCTGATTATCTAGTTCACTCTCTTCCCTGGTCTTTTGAACAGAAGTAGAGGTTTATACCTTGTTTCCTGCTTAGGATTGGGTTTCTGGTTCCTTTTAAAGTCTTTTCTTTCTTTTCACTCCCAGTAGCCCCTTGTATTTTAGTGACATTATCACCTTGCTTTGGGCAAATTGGTTAAAAGAAAAACAAATAGATAAAATAATAAACATCTGCATATGTATTAGAAACTAATGATATTTAATTTTTGGCAATGGTTTCTATAGAAAAATATTTGTATTACTGATGTTATCACCTCTTAGCAGTATTTTAGTCTGTCTTTTCTTAGAATTTCTAGAGATTGAACCCTTCCATACATGGGCTAGAAAAAAAAAAACCGTATGAGGAATGTAATGTGTCCTGCTTAAGTTTTAATTACAGTTTAATTAGATGGTATCAGTTGCAATTGTGACAAAAAGTGAAATTATAGGTAAACCTTTAATAAAGAATTATTTTTTAATCCTTTCACTGTTTGATATTTAAATGTAATTTTTAATGAGTTACTTCTTTAATTTTTAATTTCATGTAACTACAGTAATTACTACCTGTTACTTCAGATTGTTTATGATTCACCGAGATTGAAAAACAGACAGAAACATGTACACCGTGCTTTATTATTATAGATGCTTTATTAATTTAAAACAAATCAACAACATTGAACATAGAAAATGCAACTTTTATTCATGTATCTATCTATCTATCTACCTTCCTATATATATATATATATATATATATATATATATATATATATATATATATATATATACAAATAAATATAAATGCAACTATTGTTTTGTATACTAAAATGCAACTATGATTTTGTGTACTAAAATACAACAATATTGAATCAGTTGCTTATAAGTTAATTCACTATGTTGTATTAGAGAATTTTTCTCACCAGAATCTACCTTGCATATTTTATAAGTCTACTATTTGTCTGTGTATAGAATATTACTGTCACATCTGGTCTGGTGGTTGTTATATGATTCTTGACAAAATCCAAAGAAGAATCAACAACATTATTAATCCTGACCTGACATCTCGAATTCAGTTACTTTTGCACCACTTTAATATAGCGTTCCTTTACTCCTTCTATAAATACTTTCATGGTAATTGTTCTGATGGGCTTTTTTTGTTGGTACCTCAGCTTTATGAATTTAAGTGCAGTACTAGATTAGCAGTTACTTTTCATGATTTCACTGATGAAATTACTAGTTGTAACCATAAGTTCTATGCTAATAGTTCCTTTTCTTGCACTTCTTGCTTGTGGAACTCTCTTCTGGCTTATTGCATTCCTGTCAACTTAATCTTCAAAAATTTAAATGCAAAAGGAATCTTTTTTTTCTTCTGTTTCTTTGAATCCTGTTCTTTTATTGTTTATTCCAATTCTTTCACTCTCAGTAACCTCTTGCATTGTAGTCATGTTTATTGCCTTGATAAATAAGACTAACATGCATTAATTTGTGGACTGAAATACACATGATTTTGTACACTAAAATGAATCAGTGATTATATGCAATAAAATGTGTCATGATTTTTATGCATGATAATGCAGCTATGATTTTGTGGCAATGATTTTATGCATTAAAATGCATCAATCACGTGTACTTAAAAGCATCAATGATTTTGTGCACCAGTAATTTTGTATGTTAAAAATTCATCAAACATTTGTCCAGTAAAATAGGTAGATTTCATACATGAAAATTTAAAATACATCAATGATTTTATGCATTAAAATTTATCAATAATTTTATGCACTAAAATAGATCATAGATTTTATATATGAAAATGCAAATGCATTAATGATTTTGTGAACTAAAATACTAAAATGTTTCCTGTGTAAAAAGCATATCTCAACTGTCTGAACGTTATGTTACTATAATTGAAAGAAATGAACGTTTTATATATTATCTTAATACATTCTTTGATATATATTCTATAAATAACTAGTAGCATTGATTTCTTTTTTTTCATGTCATAATGATTAATTTTAGTTGAAGGCATGTCAATTTTCATCAATGACAATTTGAAGATGATGACCTCTTTTTCTCAAACTGAATGGAAACATTAATCAAAATGAAGGTGGATGGATCAAAGTTCAGGTTTGAGTTTATGGCTGAAATTTGTCTGGCTGTTTTGCTGATTTGATGCCTCATGGGATTGTTGCCAATCACTGTTTGGAAACTATTTTTATCTTTAATATCTTTCGATAATTATATATGTGTAAATATATATGAGAAAGAGAAAGTAGGACTTACTGTTAATATATAAAATTGTAGACCATTAATATTATTGCAAACGTTAGATAAACAAAAACACTAGAAAGCAAGACAAATGACTCCTACATAAATAAACAAACACAAATATTGAAAGATTAGTTAATTTTGGTAAAAGATAGAAAGAAAATTGAAAATATAAATTGGGATTCAAGCCTAAAATACTTGGAGATTATGATGTCATTATTTATAACATAAAATAATTTATACTGTCTTTTTGACACACATAAACTATTAATTGATAAAAAATGAATGAGTGTAGAAAATGCAAAGTTGATAAATACAACTTTAAGTAAGCAAAAATAAAACAATGTTCAGGTTAGTTGTACAAAAACAAATAAATACTAAGACATAAAAAGCCAATAACTTTGGAAAAGTTGAAGGAAATAATAATAAACAATACATATATAACTTCTAATAAATATAATCATAATAAAGGAAATAAAAAATGATAATTGTGAAATTATATTAAATTATATTACTTTCAAGTGATATTTACATTTTTCAGTTAACTTAAAATCTGTAATAGTTTAGAACTTTGAAAAAAAAACATGCCATCTCTTCTTGAGTTCAGAATACCATATATATATATATATATATATATATATATATAAAATAAGAAGACAGAGACTTTAATTATCCATTTCAATTATAAATTTATTTCATGAACATATATACAAAGGAGATTTTGATCTAAAGAGTTGAACATCTTAGTGTTCACGAAATAAATTTATAATCGAAATGGATAATTAAAGTCTTCATCTTATTATTATCATTATAATGCTCTGTAGTCTACATCCAGCTCTCTCTGGATTTATATCCTCCTCAGAATTATTCCTTTGAGTCACAAACTGGTAAGAGATATATATATATATATATATATATATATATATATATATATATATATATATATATATAAAATTAGTGACATCTTCTCTTCTCTCTTAACTTCCTTCTCTCTTTTTCTCTCTATGAGTTTTTTCTTCTCTACCCCTTCGATTTCAATATATAACTTCCGTTCAGTTAACCGTTTAAATGTGTCAATATCTGCTAACTCACTTATATCTTCTCTCTCTCCCCCCTCATATCGTTAATTTACATATGTTTAATATGGCCCGTCAAAAATGTGTAAATTTTCTTTTCATTTTTTGTTTGGAAGTAAAGTCTGATGATTCGCAGTCCTTTTAAAAGGGCTGTGGTGAAATAATTTATTGCATGGAACCTTAAAGTGGTCTGTTTTTATTTAAATTATTTGCTCTGGATTTTCATTGAGCTCTCTGGATTTTATCCTCCTTATGGTTTACCCATACAGATTACCTAGTTTTTCATATACTAAATATATATATATATATATATATATATATATATATATTTTATATATTCAAAAATTCTTAAGTTTTTTGAGCTTCTAAAACATGTAATCTATATTTTTATATACATATATATGTTCCAAAGGTTGTCAGGGTGATACTGGGGGCAAGCTCTCACTGTCTATAAAATGCTTTTGTGTCATGTGTCTTAAATAATCTTTGACAACTAAGTCCAGCTTCAAGCTGGAGAATGGGCAAAGGTGAACCTCTGATACCTCATAACCTGCTGCTTCTGGGAGAAAGAAAACCCTGATTTTAAACCCCTGCTGCCTTGTGGCCATATTCAGACACAGAAAAAGCTATCAAAGTAAATTTAGACAAACTTTGAGTGAAGCCCCAAAGTTGGTTGGCTGTCAACACTAACAACTTTCTGGCAACTACTGCAATCAAGCGAGGCCCCAAATGTAATGTCCTTTATTCCTTTGGATTTTGTTATGGGCAGGGGGGTATGTAATGTATACACACACACACACACACACACACACACACATATATATATAGATAACTATACTCGTTTCAAAAACCTCTTGAATTTTTGATTTACCCTTAATCAAATCAATCTCGAGGGGAAAAAAAGGTTTTAAAAAAAAAGAAAGAGCTACAAACATGAAAGTCTGTCGAAAAAAATCGCACAGATACAGATTTGAAGCCCAAAGAAAAAACCCCGATACGAGTAAACAACTAACAAAAGAGCTCAATACAACCGTAGAGCAGACCTAGATAAACCTAGTGAGCCAGACAAACCTACCTAGGTTTCACCTAAACGGATTATCAGGGAAAGTCGGCTAAAGAGGCAAAGGGAAACGCTTATTTATAGGCGATAGTCAAAATTATACCATGTGACCAAAGAAAGAAACACATAAACACTAAACAATAATAATTTTGGCTATCGCCTATAAATAAGCATTTCCCTTTGCCTCTTTAGCCGACTTTCCCTGACGATCCGTTTAGGTGAAACCTTGGTAGGTTTGTCTGGCTCACTAGGTTTATCTCTCTATATATATATATATATATTTATATATATATATATATAATAAGAATTATTAAATTACATTACTCAATGAGGTGTTGCATATTGAGATTGATGTTATGAATAAATTGTTTAAAGTTCATGTTTTTTTCCTGTTATATTCAACTACTTTTGACTATGACAGAGATTTGTAAAAAGTAAGTGTTATTGTTATGGTAAGCAGCATTTATATCACTAAATTCTGTTTTTTTTTAGATTGCTGGAATTAGGATTGGTATCAGTTCAAAGTGATGTCATGTAATAGTTAAACAGAAAAGCATGTATATGTGGGCCTCTTTTTTTTTTTTATACACACTCCAATATACTATCACCTAAAATTAAAAAGAAAAAACTAACACAACTTCCAGTTTCATGCTGTGTAATCTTCCAGCGTATAGCCTATTTCCACCCAAGTTTTATTTATGACTTAGAAATATATTGTGCTTATTTTTTCTCCTTTTCATTAGTTTTTACTCCTGTGTTAACTCTGTCTATTTGACTGTGTGTAGTATTTTTTAATGTTTTAATATTACATGGCAGCCAGTTTAATATCACAACACTGTTATCCTGTTATTATTTACTAGTATTGTCTCTCATTATTTTCTCTTTTAATAAGTGTGGCATTAAAAGAGAAAATACTTAGATAAAAATTTCTTGAGAGTGCCACCATCAAATCTTGTCCGATTATAAATCCGAGCCCTGGATTTTTTTTCAAATATCTTCTTTCTTAAAAGATATACTCCTTTCCCAAGCCAACATACATGACCACAAAATTTTTTCTTTAAATTAAAAGTAAATGGTTAAATCAAAAACTTCTGTTATTTAAAATACATAAATTAATTTTTCAAATTAAATTGAAATAATAAATAATAATTACATTATAAAAAAAATTCAACAACATTCACTCATTTATTTAATAGACATTAGATTACATCACTTAGCAGCCTCCATAGTTTACTTTGACAGCCTGAAGAATATTTATAAGGTTTCTTAAATTTAAAAATTTTGAAAATCTAACAAGATTTTTATTTATGTTTATAAATACTTGTTGCAAAAAAAAAATCCTTACATTTGCCTTGATAAAGTCCACAAGAGGATGAAGAGCATCAGTAAAGAAAAGTTTTCTTTTTGTCTTTATTTCACATTGTCTTTTTACAGATATATTTTTTCTTTATATCTGAATTTTTACATATATGATAAAATGACTGATATGAAATGTCTGAACAAAGTATGAGATAGAATTTGTGAAATCCACTTGGATGTTTAAAATTTGTACGAACATCCTCAAAACAACTGAAAAAATTGTTACCATGACAACATTGCTATTTAGAAACACTGTAGTTAATTTAAAAAATGTTTAACATTTAATAACATTTTAAATAAATATGTGAACAAATCAATGAGATTTGCATATAGGAAAATGTTAAAACAAAATGTAAAGATGATTTGCTAGAGGAGAATAAAAGAAACTTGGTGAGAAAAAAGTGCATATATTCCCTAAAAATGCGTATAATTCAAATTATAATTTAGGATATTATTTAGGTTTTATATGATACAGGCCGATGTTATTAAAAATACCTTTACAATAAAAAAAAAGTTTGGTCTGTACAAACTTTCAGGCATATATGTCAGTTTCATGATAAACTTGATCATCAGATGCCTTACAGAAGTGATGCTTGCAAATTTGTAGAGACCAGAATTTTATTCATTTTAAAGGCATTTTTAATAATATCAATTTATATTGGATTTTATAATGGCTCTATTTTTGATATAGGCTCATGGCCAAGTGGTTAGAACATTCATTTTCTGACCATGAGACCTGTCTACGAATTTCAGCATGGTTGATTTGTCATGGAGGTGGCATTTTTTGTTATCTGCTTGTGGAGGCCATCCCAGCATGTGACACTATTGGAAAGTGCCTGAAAACCATACCACCAATTGACATGGGCCTTACAAGTAAAATTGGATATATGGAGCTGTTTAGAAGCTGTTGATGATTGTGATAGCACAAAGTCACATGTCATTATGAATAAGAGTTTGAATGTGTTGGCCTTGTTTAAACTGTTAATCATGCCAGAAACCGTAACTAAGGTCAACTCAGCATAGTTGCAATATAAAACACAGGTGGACTCTCTGGGTGTTGCAGACAGGGTTGCTTAGAAACATTTAGCTGGCTATTGTTATCTTTGATATTGGGGACTGTTAAAAATGTTGTTATCTATAATCACTATTTGAACATTAATTATGTGTATACTGCTCTTTATTAAAGTTGACAATAGGTATTAGAATTTTTTTTATAGTTATTGTGGCTTGGGTAGTAGATATATATAGTTATTATTCTGCTTGTTTGGATTAACAGATGATATTTTTTTTTTAACCTCCAGCCCTTTTGTATTTTAAAATAGTTAAATTTTCTGACCAAGGAACATACATAATATTGTTAAACAAGAAGGAATTGTGGAAAGTAAGTGAGAGGAAAAATGTGGTGTGAAGGGAGAAACATTAACCATATACACAAGCCACCAATCTACCACTAGGTGGCATGCTGTTGGCGTTTACTGCTGTCGGATCGCGTGCATGTTTGTCTTGGCAATGTTACCGCTAGTGAACTGCTAGAGGCCCACCAGTGGCATGCTGGTGGCTGCCACCAGAGGACCATTGGTGTTGCCATTGGGCCACTAGTGGCTTGTGTGTAGAGAAGAAGTATGAAAACTAAAGGAAATTCAAAAAGAAAAACAGGTGAAAAAAATATATGAAAGTCACTTTCGAAGTAATACCTCCTATTTTATTGCATTAAACTACAAGGTCAGAGGTTGATGGTGGTGATTTGCTTGTAGAGGTTGAATCTTTCCATCATTAAATCCATCTTTTTTTTTTTTTGTTACAGGTAGCAGTCTGGCAAAATGGTATCTTTGTCATGAAAGTGGCTATGAAACAGATGTCATTGACAGTCATCAATGGTTGCTGAATGTTTACAGAGACCAAACATTGGATATAAGCTCAGCTAGGTACTGGGTATTTTCAACAGTGGCAACATATGTAACAAACCATATTCCAAGTGCCTCTATGCTGTTGTCAGCCCTTGAATTGAAGCATGTTTGTCATTGATGAAATTTTATAATCAATGGTGGTGGTGACTAGGTGGAAAAAAATAATGTTTTGTTGGTGAAAACTTACTCACTAGCATTGTTATTGTTCACCCTATATTTGTCAGTTTCCATGGAAATAAACAGGTGGCATTGCTTTCAGAGCATCCCCTCATAATTTTATATATCAATAATATATTTTACTATATAATATACTGTCAAAAAATACATAGCTGACTACATGGAAAAAAATCATCTTTTGTAGCTGAAAACTTACTCTATCCAATCATGTTTTGTGATCCCTGTATCTGTTGTAGCTCACATGGAAATAAATAGGAGGAGGGGGGCATTACTTTTGGAGTGTCTCTCATTTATAAGTATCTATAAAGAAAGAAGGAAAAGGATGGAAATAAAAGATTTTGACTTATTCAGCAAGCTACTTGGGCTATCTATTAAGAAATGGCAAAAAATAGGATGGTAGATACAAAAGTAAAAGAATTGTCAAACATTAAGATAGGTACCTCCACGAGATCGCTAAAAAAAGAGCATAGCATGATGAAAAAGACGCCAAACTTGACGAAAACAAAATTTTATTGTCTAAATGTTTATTATTAAGAGGAAAGGTCAAAGTATTTTTGGGGTATTTTTTTCCATTTTTAATCGCTCCTAGCACGTCCGAAATTTTCGTTAAAAATCTAGTTTTTTTTGAGTCAGCAAATTGACCATTTTTTTTTCCATTTTAAAAAAAAACTGGAAATCTGACTTTGAAATTTTTTTAAATATCAATTATCATTTTTTCAAAAACTTATTTTAAGAAAATCAGAAATTATAATGTTTATTTAAAATATTTTGAACCAAACTTAACTTAGCTTTTGTGCCAAAAAAAGATGTAATTTGAAAATAAAACAAAGCAGGTCATAAACTTTCGCGTCTCTTGACATGTGATGAATGATATATTTACTTAATTCCATGAGGCTAATTTGTTCTACGGAAGGAGAAAAGTGAAATAATTTACATTTACGTGAACAAATTATTTACCCCGTTATTTTTAACGAAAAACTTTCAGCGGTCTAATTTTTTTTTTTTTTTGTACTTAGCTTTCACCTTTACGTTTATGATGCTTTATGGGAAATATATTGTAAAGAAATTAAAATAAAACTGTTATGAGTGACATTAAATTTCTTAAGAAAGGTATCTAATTAATTTATAGGTACCTTTCTTATGAAATTTTATCAGAATTGTACATAAAATACTATAATTTTATGTACATTTATTACATTCTACTGTTATTTGTATTTGCATTCATTTTATTATTAATTTTGATATTTCATTTATGGAAAAATGTCGAATTGAGATTAATATAAAAAATAAGATCATATAAATTTCATAAGATGATACTGATACTTGTTGGTACCCTTCTCAGTTGAAATTGAAAAATCAAATTAACTTCTCCACACGTGTTTCAAAAAAGTAAAGGCCTTAACAGCGGAGAACAATGCTTAACTCAAATAACGCAACTTAATTATATTCTGGTTGGTCTTCCGTATTTTATAATTACAGCTCGATTATAAGCACAAAATTACATTTCTTAATTACTGGGTATCTTCTGATTAGTCAAAATGATACAATTTACAACGCTTAAAAAAAAAGATCTATCTCATAAGGACACTTTATGAAAGCCGATCTGACTTTTAACTAATTTTATAATATTTTAACAACTTAAATGTAAAATCTATTATAATTAATGAAATAACAAATAATTGTATTAAAAATTCATTTTTCATCGAAAAAATTTTTTTGCTTTCAGAAAATATTGTCCATATTCATAAAAACAACTAAAAGCAAATAAAAGCATTTGAAATTAAATAATATATTTGTTTTATTGAGTTTTGTATGTTACAATTCACAGCTGATTTTCAGGTACTGTGTATCCAATTAAAAACAAAAAAAAACATGATTTGCATTCCTCAAAGCCCTGTGCTTTTAATTATTGTAATCACTAAAATCGATGCGATAGAATTTCTAGCGTTTTCATAAAATTAGTTATGGGGGGGGTAATAAATATTTTTAAAAAATATTTCTACCATGACTTTCATAAAAAAAACATTTATAATAATTTCGATCATCTGTGAATAGTTTCTGAAAGTTTCATTAACATCCGATAATTATTTCTATTTTTGCACGATTTTTCAAATTAATGTGTGTCATACCAAAAAAAATTACGCTAAAAATTGTCTATGTTATTTACTAGTTCCGCTGATACAAATAGAAAAAGGTTTTTTAATCAAAATTTAGAATGTTCTAAAAGAAGGAAAATTTTTAAAAATAATTAAAAAAAACTTTGGTCTTTCCTCTTAATAATAACATAAGCATTTAGACAATAAAATTTAGTTTTCGGCAAGTTTGGCGTCTTTTTCATCAAGCTATGCTCTTTTTTTAGCGATTTCGTGGAGGTACCTACATTAAGATTATTTATGGAGTGAGAGAAAGCAAAAGAAAGAAAAGATTTGTGAATTAAGATTTAGATATAGACTGGCAACTAAGACTGGAAAGGATAAGGAAGAAAAGAGGAAGATACAGGCAAAGAGTTAGAAAAGGGCAGGGACATGTTATAACACGAAACATCAGCAAAATTGACCTATAAATATTTATAGTTGTTCTTGAGTAATTTTGTGTATGCTTGTAACCTAGGGGAGGTTACTGAATAGAATAATCACACAGGGGTTGGTAATGAATGATAATACTTAGGACAAGAACAACACATATAAGATTCGCCAGTGGTGTGTAGAAGTAGTCAACTGCTAGAAGTGAGTCAATGAATTTCTAACTGCAGGATATCTACCAACTGCCCCACGCGGTCAGATGTGGAAAAAGAAAAGAGTGACTTTTCAAGGATCAATGAAATGTAGGAAAAACATCATAAAAAAAGAACCATTAGTTGACAGAAATAGAATTGTATTGTCACCATTCCATATTAAGTTGGGTTTGATGAAGCAATTTGTGAAAGCCGTCATTAAACAAGGGGATTCCTGAAAACTGGATAAACAAGTGAACTGTTTTAACTATATTTGTGGAGCATTTCCAGGGCTCAGTGAAGAAAAAGTGAAAGCTGGTATTGTCAATAGAACTAAAATAAAAAAAGCTCATTAAGGATTCAAATTTTGTAATTTTTTGTAATGCATTTTTTTAGAAATTGTTAACAATTTCAGTGGAAACATCAAACAGGACATTGAAATAATTTGAGTAAAAGATTTCCTGTCCTTGGTTGTGAGATGAATATTAAAATGCATTTTTTTGGAGACTTATCTTGAAAAACCTGGGTGATGTAAGTGATGAACAAGGGGAAAGATTTAATCAGGATATCAAAACAATGGTGAAATATTACCAGGGATGTTGGATAAAAACATGATAGCTATGTTTTGTTAATTCTTGGAAAAGAGACTATCAATGTTTTTCATTGTAGAAAGTTTTTACCATGGAAACTGAGTCAGAATTTTGTGAAATTATCTTCAATTGTACCACAATTTGTTTCCTTCAATAAAATTTTCTTATTTTCATGACATTTGTTTAGTTAATCATGTTCAGGTTGTGTAACTTTCCAGAGTCAAAACAGATTTTTTTTTTTTTTTTTTTTGCTATTTGGCTGATTCTGAGAGAAAAATCTGGACATGATGGGGGAAAAATGAATATGGTTTTTGGCTTGACCATGTCAAAAATATTACAATAAAGTTAGTATATCTCATGGGGAAGGTTTTTATTTTTCTTCTTTTGGCCTATGTAATAAACAATTTTTGATGTCATCAATTGAATTTCTTTGGATCCAGCTAGTTAATCATCATATATAAAGATGAGTCTGCATATGTGAAGATGAAATAATTTTTTAAAGAGGCTGGTACAAGGCCTTACTGTATGATACACTAAAATATTATGAAAGAATTGTATAATTAGCATACAAATAAAATAATCATTTAGAGAAAGCCAGATAAATATTTATAGCTACTTAAGGATTGAAATGCTAATATATTTGTATTCAAAGCTATTTTGAAATTATAAAGTTACACCTCTGTACCAAATACAAGTGCCATCTGAAATAGTCATGCTTTTTATTTTTGGTCAAGAAAGAAGTACTGTTGTCACATTTGGGAAGAAGCTCTCTCCAGCTTTGATAGAGTCCAGAAGTTTTCTCCAGGGCCTTGTGGGTGACAAATTATTCTCCACTTTCTCTCTCACAGGTGGGATGTGGTAAGCCTCTCACTGCTCTATCACTATTTCAATGGAAAGTGTTCAGACGAACTACATTTCTTGGTTCTGCCAGTTCAAAACTTCACGGCAAGGACCCATCATGCCACTTACATATTAGCAAACCATCCACATTTCCCTATGTATCCCTTCGGTGAGAAGTAAGTTCCACTCGAACAGCTTCTTCTTGCAAACCACTGCTCTGTGGAACCAAGTGTGAATGTTTTTACTTATGAAGTAAGCATTCCAGTTCAAATGAATGTTCTGCCAGGAATTTGAATTTCTGAACAAAATAATCATGAAAAACATAAGAATGTATGAAGAATGTCAACAAGAGGAACAGGCAAACTATGAATTGGAGGGCAAAAATTTAAATTTAACTAATTTAAGAGTTTTAACTGGAAATGAAAAAAATCATTTAGGCTTAGAATTAGTTAAAATATCTAGGACACATAATGAGGAAAGAGACCTTCACAAGACATAGTGAAGGCCAAAAGGGAAACAGTTAACTCACCTAACAAGCTTGCGTAAATGGCTGGTAGAATGGGGATAGTGAAAAGACAAACCTTACTAAGCTGCAATAGACAGGAAGCTGTGGAGAGCTATGATTGCCCATGTTCTGAAGTAATATAGCACATAGAAGAAAACCAAATAAGCACCATACCTGCCCTGCATGTATTGAAGGAAATAATTTAATCATTCTGGCATTTGTATTTGATACACAAAAGTAGTTGCACAATTTGTGTGTATCTGCAAATCTTGGGTTTATTTTGGTTAGCTGCATAAAAAAACATTTATGGAGAAGGCACTGTGAATGATCAAACAAGTCAAAAGTGGTTTGCAAAGTTTTGTACTGAAGATTTCTTGAATATGCATCAAGGTCAGGTAGACTAGTTGAGAATGATACTGGTGAAATCAAGATTTTATTTGAGAATATTCGATGTTATATGACATGGGAGATATGCAACATATTCAAAAGATTCAAATAAAACATCAAAAATTATTTGCACTCACTTGGTTATGTTAATAGCTTTGAAGTGTGGTTTCCACTTACATGAAAATCCTAGTTGACTGTATCTTAAATAATATGAAAATGTTTGGTATTTAAAACAAATTGTGATGGATGATAAAACATTATAATAATGTGGAGTAGAAGGTATTGTCAGTTAACCATCAATAAATATTACAAATTCTTCATACAAAGACAGTGATGCTGTTTATATGGTGAAAGGTGAAGATTTTACAGTTGCCATTTCGCAGTTGCTATTTAATAAAGTATGCTGAAGCTAATGCAAGAATTTTGACATAATGGGAACATTTTCCCTCTTTGATGGGGAATCTTACTTGTACTTCTGTAAATAAAAATATTTACAGAATTTGGAGCCCATGACTATAATCTTCATCAGAATAAAATCAATTTAAATGCCTCGACCTTTTATTGAACTTTTTGCTTATGAAATTACAATATTCTGTCATACTCTTTAAAATGGCTTCAAGTGAATGAAACAGTGGGGCTTAAAGAAGACAATTCGTCATCATGCCCTATAGACCAGATGTTCTCAAACAGGGCAGAATTTCAGGGCTTCAGAATGAGAGGGAAAATCATTTAATTTTTTTACAAGTTTCTCATTGATTGTAATCTTCAGAATAAAATCAATTTAAATACCCTGACATTCTATTGAACTTTGTTTACTGAGGTATACTTCAGTTTATTTATTTAATAATTAGTTATGAATTAATACAATACATTCAGACAAAAATGGTTACAGTGTTTTTACTTATATACTTATATACCATATTCTGTGGATATTACACTGTCAGATTAAGAGTTATTCCAGTCTTGACAATTTTCTTAATGAAAAATCCACTTCCCTGCAAGACTAACCAGTACAGAGAACCATTATTTGTTGTGAAAGATAAAAGGGTTTAGGAGAATGGAATTATGAAGTTGATAGTGGAACAAAACAGTAAATATGTTTCTGTCTGAATTTCTAGGAATTATTATTTACACTATTTATATTTGGACTATTATCCTCATCTTTGTTGTTGTTATCACGACGTTTCGGTCATTGTACTCTCAAGACTTCCTCAGGTGTATATAGATCTACGTAACTTACAGGGAATTCTGAACTTAACCCTTTATACTAATTGACCAATTAGAAGTTGAGGTTTTCTGAAAATATGTATGAAGCTGGATAAGCTCTGTGATCCACTTTTTGCACAGATTTGCACAAAAATCGACATTGATAAAATAGTGGTAGCGGGATGCTAAAACACCATATCAAGAAGTAATATTAGTAGTGATAATAGTTTTAAGCTGTGTGATGGTGTCTATTTAAAAACGATCAGAGATTGAAACAACCTGATTCTTAAATATTGTCATTATTTTTTATCAACTTTTCTTCCACATTTTTAATTTTATCAACTTATATTCTCGTAGTTAAAGATTCATTAGTGTTAGGATTGAAATTCTTAGATAAAGTATTGTCATCGCTAATTTTTGACATTTTTTTTTCAAGTTATCATTACTTATACTGTTAACACATTGACTGACAACTACGAGTTATCTAGTGGTTGGCAGTTTTTATTATGAAACCGACCACAAGTTATCTCGTTTTTGTGGTCTTTCCATCAAGGCTACAACGATTTTTGTTTTAATGCAGATAGATGGCACTTGACGACTAAGTCAGGAATAAAAATTCATACTGGCAACTAAAAACAAACTCTTTATGGGAAAATTTATTGAAATTTAACACACAAGTGAGGCATTTGAAAAAAATATTTATTGCCTAAGTTGGCTATTATAAAGTTGGTGTTTAAAGTCAGATCTTGAAATTGACCTCTGGAAGCCAATGTATTTAATAACAGTATGAAAAATAGTCAAAAATTAATAATTTTAATAATTTCATACAATACTAATGTTCTAACATTAAATAGTTTTTCATATAAAAATATAAGTTGATAAAAAAAATAATTAATTTAATCCAGTTGATTATATTGAAATTTTGTAGTTTTTGCTGCAATGGTAACATGGCTTTATCGATTCAGGTTCCTTTATTTTGCATGTTTTCACAGTGGTCACTATGAACTAGTTCCGGAGCGGATGGTGTTATTTTCTTTGTACATGAGCTTCGTTTAGTTCTGAAGTTTTCCTTTAACAGTCTACGTAATGAAAAATGAAAGGAAAAATTCTTCCCCCTTTCTTGCAAATGGAGAAGAAAATCAAAATCGACAAGACAATAACATAACAACAATGTAATTCAGCGGGGCAACAAAATCAATTGGACATTATGATGTCGCCCCGAGAAAAAAAACAAAACAATAAAACAAAACAAAACAAAAAATCAAAAAAAAAAAAACAAAACAAAAAAAACAAGACTACACCTGAAAAAGATTTAT
This sequence comes from Acanthosepion pharaonis, assembly GCA_903632075.3. Taxonomy (NCBI): domain Eukaryota; kingdom Metazoa; phylum Mollusca; class Cephalopoda; order Sepiida; family Sepiidae; genus Acanthosepion; species Acanthosepion pharaonis. Next base: position 431,319 of record CAHIKZ030005590.1, on the reverse strand, counting down.
CTGGAAAAAATCAAATAACGGACCACTAAAATGTAGCTCCCTCCCTCTCTCTCTCTCTCGCTATATTGTATGACCCTGTGCTTCACAAGTTGGTCTGTCAACGTCACTCAACCTCCCCACTTTGTGGTTATTTTAGACCTGAAGTCTTTGGACGAAACTGATTGAAACGTTCTTCGAGCCGAATCTGATTACAAGAATAAATGAATAATTTCTGACACTATTAATGTTTTTTAACACCAAACAGTCTCTGTCTATATTTCTGAGATGAGGTATTGTAATTATTTGCATTATTTACATTTTTCAGACTGTTGTACTCATCTTTATTGTCATGTTCACGATGTTTCGGTCTTTGTACGCCCCGGCCTTCTTCAGGTGATTGGACTTTCGAACTGAACCCTTTATTTATCTACGCCGGTGGACGAAATAAAGGGTTCAGTTCGAAATTCCAATCACCTGAAGAAGGCCGAAACGTCGGGAACATGCCAATAAAGATGAGGAAAACAGACCGAACAATATAAATAATGTAAAGTAATTAGTCTTTAATATCAACATTAATAAAAAAAATACTTAATAATAATAAAAGGTATTATATGCAACTGTTTATGCTCTTTGTTATCGCAGCATTTCGGCTGTTGTGACCCCTGGCCTTCTTCAGGTATCTGTTAATCCAGGTAATCTTAAGGGAATTTTGAACTGAACACTTTATTCAGTCTACAGAGTTAAATTATGTTCGTTCCAATGTCTACATATCTAGAGATATCTTGTCTTGTTCTTTTTATAACTTGTCTTGTTCTTTTAATACTGCTCACTTATTGCTATTACCCTGCCCAGGGATTGAACTCACTATGTCACGAGATTTATGAACCACTGTTTTAATCCACTATGCTAATATCCCACGGGACAATCCTGAAGCTAGAATAGTTTAAAAGATTAAACTGCTGGTTCGTGAATTCGTTGGCATAGTAATTGTGACTTCATCTCTGAACTGAGTAAGACAGAATTACACTCAGTAAAAACAGGATTAGCAATAACTGAGCAGTACTAAAAACAGTACAAGATGAAATATGCTTGGTCATGGAAAGCGGAACGAGAACAATCGTAGATCAAATAAATTCGAAATTCCTTGCAGGTTACTCGGATAGACAGACACTTGAAGAAGAACGGTCAAAACGTGATAACAGTAACAAAGATTAGGATATTAATTTATGCCAGAAATTCAGACAAAATGCTATTATAATATCTTATGTCCATTTATTATTATTACTTGTAAACATTTACTAAGTTTAAATTAGTTTCACGAAGGGTCATTATAGTGGATCGCACTGTGAGGTTCAAACTATTTCTGATCTGCATGACCACTTTAATCTTCTTGGCGGAGTTAACTCCTCCTTAATTGTCTAAATTGTTCACTAGGGGACATTCTCCCTACATTATAAATGCTGGGCGATTTCTTGCCTCGTTCTCTTTTTCATTTCTTCATTTTCAGTGAACACATCTACAATGTAAGCTCTCGCAGAAGATTGCATCTTCCCAATTGTGGGAGACGCCATGAACATTATACACACATATACGTATGTACGAACATTCACCAAAATACACACTTTTTACGTTCACACACACAAATGTTAATGTCTATGTCCATTGTAAATTGTGTTGTTTAATACATATACTTGTGGTATATACATATCGGTCTTGTTGGTTTTCTTTACACTTCTTTATGGTGAATTCAATCTCCGAGTCGGCCATATTCTTGTAGTGGACCCTATAATATTCTATCAGGAGTTACATGCGTGTTCCTAATTTAACAACAGGCAAACCCACAGTCCGCTCTAATCTCACTCCAATATGTATCCAATTCGTATCAAGTGTATATCACGTACTTTCCAAAAACAACACTGCTTATGGAAAAACTGGGCCGGTATTAATTTTGTTGTTTTTTTCCCCACTGTATTTTAACGAGGCTCATCAATCCTAAACAAAAGTAATATTGCTTATGGAAAAATCAGTCTTTGTTCAGGTAACCAAATGTATTGTTTTCCCCTTGTATTTTAACGAGTCTCATCAATCCTAGAAATAGCAGTAGAACCTGGAACTGCGTATACTGCTTCCATCATATCATGTTTTAGTCACTTCGAAGGAATTTCTAATTTTTACCCTGGTAATAATTAAATTCTGGTGAATAATTATAATTCAGACAATTTCAGTCATCAGAAGTTCGTCTTAATTAACTTAAAATATACTTTTTTTCTATTGTTAATTACACAGTTAATTGATAATTACTGAGTCAGCTGAAAGCGGGCGATCTGTTCGATTGTTGAATGAGAGACAAAATTATGCAGGTTGCGTTCTTCTTCCTGTAAATATTTTAAAAATGTAATTTATCAATAATTATCTTCTTGTCAATTCACCCCACCATAATTGCTTGTTATCATTTTTCTTTTGATTTGTTTTATATTGCTAAAAGGTTTTATTTAAAATCATTTCTACAATCTCTGACGCTGGAGGAAAATTATAGCTCTGAAAAATAAATTTAACGATCAGCATTTCAAATTTAATTATTGTCATTATTATTAAACAATTACCATGTTCAGTTATACATTTTAATGATTTTATTTTATTGTTAAGATAATAAAAAGCATTTTGACCGGCCCTTTCCCAAACATTCACCAAATAAATTTTGTGACGTGTAGAGATTTGTTTTGTTCTTTGTTTATAATCCAGTTTATTGATTATATTGAATTTTTTTGGTTTTCGCTGCAAAGGTAACATTGCTTTATCGCTTCAGGTTCTTTTATTTCGTGTGTGTTTCACATTGGTCTCTATGAACTAGTTCCAGAGAGGATGGTGTTATTTTCTTTATGCATTTCGTTTATGTTGTAGTGTAAGCAAAGAGTCTGTTAAGATTAGGTTGGGGGGGGGTACACCTAACCAATTGCTCTCCCAACAACTCTGGGGATAATATGGGGAGAGGGGAAATAAACGGAAGGTAACAAAAAATAACAGTACCTCGGAAATCACACCAACCTGAGGAAAAAAAAATAAGTTCACGGGACCGACTTCACAAGACACGCCGACTGCTGTTTTCTCCCAGCTTTTATTGACATGAAGCATCTTACAAAAACCCGGATCTTGACCTGTTGCAGAGAGGCCCGTATCTAGCTAGACATGTCAAACTGTCCAGCTGCTAACGGGAAAAACCCGGTGTTGACAAATATGTCCGCGTGCAATCTGAGGCTTCTTTTGCGTTTGTACCGACGCGCGTTCGCCACACTCTGCCCTGATCACATATACGACAGCTTGGAGCGGGTCTCTTTCGCCGATTGCTTCTCCGAAGTGGGACTGATTCGTATTCTTCCACCTCGTCCCCATGTGATTCTTCCCCCATCGTTGGCGGTACTGAATCAATCCTTTTAAGCCGAACCTCGTATCTGTAGATTTGATTTGCGGGTACAGTCAGTGGTGAGGTGTCATCTCTGAGGGTTACATTGTACCAGTAAGGGGCCTCTTCAACACTACACTTCATCATGGCCGCAATCCTCTTGACACTTCTGTGACCCCGCTCCGTTATTCCATTTTCTGCCGCGTGCATCGGAATCGCAAATGCACGTCCCGTCCATGGTCAAAGGCCCAGAACTCCCTGCTGCAGGAACGCGGTGTCATTGTCACGTTGTGGTCTCCTCTCACAGAACACAGACTCCAGCTAACATATGATACGCAATGAGTCTTGTCTTGTACTCCGACACCCTGTTGCGCAACTGAGCCGGCGTCACACCTGCTGTCCACTTCCATTTTAAAGTCCAGATCCTTTTCTGATTGTTGAATTCCACAGAAAGTCAGATTGGTCAATATGGATCGCCGCACATGTTGGTGTTTCTTTGCTGCAGAACCTTATGGCCCCAGTCTGCATGATATGGATGCCACCTAATGCATCTATTCCGGTAAGTAAGTTAAAGCCTGGCGGTTTCTCGCGCACCACAAGGTCCTCAACCATGTCTTAGTTCGGATAATAACGGTCCCGACACCACATCACGCCCGCATTCTGCCACCGATCATCTCTACATCTACGTGCTTTTCAATTCACAACCGGCATAGCTCTGCACTAACAATCGGCCGAGAACAGCCAGAGTCAATGTGAGCTGAACGCCATAATACGTTGACTACAGGCAGCGCTGCATTTGTATCTGGGCGGGGAATGAGACTGGCGTTGATGTCTGTCCCCCTGATCCGTTCTCCCCGACATTTCCGTGATATATGACCCAGTTTGTCGCAGCGATAGCACCGTATGACTTTGTATCCTCGCTGGCTCCCACTTTTCCCAGCCCAGTTCATCGACTCAAACAATATCTAGACATGATTAGCACCACCACATCTGTGGCAGATGATATCGCTCTGCGTATCATTGGCACAAGTCAAGTCGGTACGCAGCTACTCAGGCTTTGTGGCTGCTATAGTCAGTTCCTCCGCCGGCGTATCCTCCTTCAGTATGTCCCTAGCCCGGTTTAACAGCTGGTTGACATTTAGTACATACATTCGAGGGGAAGCGCGAAGCAGCTTCCTAACGTGCTCAGGTAACCCGGCCAGACACACCTCTATACAAGGTTGACAGCCTGCGGAGCTCTGCCAAGTAGACGTCGACAGATTCATTTGAATTCAAGCGCTTAGCTACAAAATGGCCGTATGATAAGAATGTGGCAAAGTCAACGTACAGAGCATCCCTGGTACGGCCTACATCTCTTGCTAAGTTGTTGGAACACAGCAAACATGCCTCCCATCAATTGAAGTGATAGAACGCTAGCAATGTGCTTCACGCCGCACAGATCACAGACTAGTTCAGCCTTTTGAAACCATTCAACGATAGTGAGACCCCGGTCTGAACAAGCAAATTCAGGTATTAGCTTCAGGTTGAACTCGCCGTCAGTCATGAGTGCCGAAATAGCATGTTGTAATGTAAACAGTGTCTGTTGAGATTGTGGGTAAACACCTAACCGATTGCACTCCTACGGGGATAATATGGAGAGAGTGGAAATAGACGGGAGATTACAAAAAAAAAAAAAAAATAACAGTGCCTCGGAAACCGCATCAACTTGAGGAACAAAAATGTCCAAAGGACCGACTTCACAAGACATGCCGACTGTTATTTCTTCCAGTTTTTATTGGTATGTGGCATCCCTGACTAGTTGCAGAGAAGCCCGTATCTAGATAGACATGCCAAACTGCCCCGCTGCAAACGGGAAAAACCCGGATGTGACTGGTGTTGGCAAACATGTCCGCATGCGATCCAAGGCTTATTTTGCGTCTGTACTGACGTGCTTTCGGTACATTTTAGTTCTGGAGCTTTCCTTTAACAGAGTCTACGTAATGAAAAATGAAAGAAAAAATTATTCCCCCTTTCTTGCAAATGGGGAAGAAAATCGAAATCGACAAGGCAATAAAATGACAGCACTTTAATTCAGCGGGACATCAAAAGCAATTGGGCATTATGATATTGGCTAGAGACCGGAATATAACTAGAATAAAAAACAAGCAAAGACTACATCCAAAATGATCCAAATAACGGACTACTGAAAGGCATATCTCTCTCTCTCTCTCTCTCTCTCTCTCTCTATATATATATATATATATATATATATATATATATATATATATATATATATATTTTATGCATTGTATGACCCCGCGCTTCATAAGTTTGTCTCTCAACGTCAATCAACCTCTCTAATTTGTGTTTATTTTAAATCTGAAGTCTTTGGACGAAATTGGTTGAAACGTCGTTGAGCAGAGCGAATTTGATCACAAGAAAAGTGAATGTTTTGCAGGATAAAAAATAAACTTGGAGGTACCTGGAGGTGGTTTTGGGTTTTTTGAATCACAATCACTCACTTACTAGGTATGTCCAAATCGTCAGATAGTCCACCTTCTGTCTAACATCTCCGTGCGCTCTCACGCACACATTATTATATATATATATATATATATATATATATATAATGTGCGTGTGTGTGTATTGTCTCAGTTATACTATTTAAGAAATACACTTCTTGTTTTTGGTACCCATTAAACATTTATAGTAATAATTAATATAATATAATAATAATTAATATAATATAATTAATAATCATCAATTACTTAAAAATCTATTCTCTCTCTCTCTCTCTCTCTCTCTCTCTCTCTATATATATATATATATATATATATATATAAGCAAGTAACCTTTTTTTAACCCGACTCTTTCTTATTCCTATAAATGTCATTTTAGTGTGTTCATGCATTTGAGTAGATATACCTATTTATTTACAAACAGTAAAATTAAGATCATCTATGTCTTATTAAAGAAAATGTACCTTTTGGCAAGGATCAAACCTTCATTGCTCCCACTTTTTTTTCTACCCGGCGTGCTTTGCCCTTAGGCTACGGAGGTCTTTCGGTAGACATAAATTTCACTCTTTGTAAATAAACAGGGATGTCTAATCAAGCATGTAAATTTGTAAACATACTACGCGACCCTTGCTCAAGTTTCAACCAACCGACCAATGATCACCCCACGTTGCATTTCGATTCTCGGTCTCGGAGGTGTGCAGGGAAAGGGCCCGGCTCATGTTCACAAGGTAAGAAGATGAAAGACAAACGGCACGTCGGGAAATAAGAACGCAAACCCTATTTCCTATATTATATGTAGACGTTTTCTTCAGGGATTCGCCTGGGTGTGTAGGTAGGTCATACTTGGAACAATTTATGTTTTGTCAGCTCATCGCCCAACCAACTCCTCGACAATCTACACGTCCCGATACGAATGAACGACTAAGAAACCACACGACAGACAAGCCCGTCTCCCGCCAAGTGCGGACCAGAACTCACCCCAATCCCCAGCATAGCTGTTAATATAGACCAGTTTCCGGATACACCATATTTCCGGTTTCGATCGTCAAAAAACCCTCATCCACTCCTTTACTTCCCCGTTCCCCTTCGGTCAAAGTGGATGCCGCTTAGACAGAACTTCAAAAGAAACTATCTACTTGTCTATCAAACAGAAAAACTTGAGATCGAGATAAAATCACCTTTTCCTTTTCTGTGTGGGTGTCCATCGTATCACCAAATTAATATTTATACTAAGAAGAAATGTTGTCAGGTTAAAGAAAAAAATTAATTGCTTAAATGACTTTGTTTACGTTTCGTTTAGGAAAATATAAATTATCAGATATAAACTTCGAAATGACGTACATTTCGTAAAAAGAGTAGTTGAGCCTTGCTTTGAGCCTCTGCTCTCATTCCATCCTTTGCCTTTAGTTTCTCATTCTCTCCTTTGTCTTTTGCAATCCATGTTTCTGGTTCATAATAATCTTAATGCTATTTAAATATGTATTAGTTCCATATATGAAAAAGGAATAAGCATTGATCAAATATTTTCTATTGCGTCCTCTCGTTTCTTTCATCATAAACTATTTTAATGTCACAATTTTTGCACCTTTCCATCCTTACCAGTCTTTTAAGCTTTCACTGTTTGTCGTTCGGTATCCAACCAGAAAGTCTCTTTCCCTGTCTTTCGACTCTATTTCATCCCGCTCTCTTTCTCTCTCTCTCTCAGTCCCCCCCCACATTATAATGGTAATAGTAGCTGTTTTCCTTATAAGAAAATATTCGACATTCATTGACCGAAAAGCTGGCGCTAGTCTCGGTTGAAATTTATAAAAACTTTCTCTTGAAACAATTTTGCAAGAAAATAGGTCCCTCAATTCTGCTGTTATCACTCTTTCCAATATTGATGAGGGTTACCTTCCTAACCTTTTGTCCGAAATCGCGTGGAACGTGAAAATTTTGATTATGTCATTTTGTTCTCTTCAAGTTAAATGTGATATTTATTGTAGTTATTGCAGCTGTTGAAAGTCTTCAAGCGATGGCGTTTCTGTTAATTGGCAATGTTCTTTACCAAATAAGTGATTCTATAAAAGTCTGCCCCGCATAATTGCAGTATGTTTTGTGTGTGTGTGTGTGTGTGTGTGTCGTAGCTGTCACCCCACTGCTCTTTAGCTGCTTTTCATAAGCTGCCTACCAACAGTATGCAAGGAAGCTGAATCCTTTCCATATCACCCGCCTCAGAAAAATTCTTGGCATAAACTGGCAAGACACGCTTCCTGACACAGAGGTACTTTCTCGTACTGAACCCCCCACAATGCACCCGATCCTGATACTGTCATACCTGCACTGGGAAGGTCACGTACTTTGCGTGCTAGACCTTTCAAAGAAACCCAGCACGGTAAACGTATTGAGGCATGAACTTGACAGTCACCATGCAGTGTTGATTCCTGTCCCCATTTCTCTCTCTCTCTCTCTCTCTCTCTATATATATATATATATATATATATATATATATATATATATATATATATATATATATATATATATATATATATATATATATATATATATATATATATATATATATATATATATATATATATATATATATGTATGTATATATATATATATATATATATGTATGTATATATATATATATATATATATATATGTATATATATATATATATATATATATATGTATGTATATATATATATATATATATATATATACATGTATGTATATATATATATATATATATATGTGTGTATATATATATATATATATATATATATATGTATATATGTGTATATATATATTATAAATATATATATATGTATATATATACATATATATGTATGTATGTTGTATATATATATGTATGTATATATATATATATATGTATATATATATATGTACATGTATATGTATGTGTATGTATGCATATATATATATAAACATTGACGGCATAACTTGACGTGATCACCATGCATGTTGCTTATACATTCCCCCATTTGCCGTGCTTTCTTTTAATTTTATCTCTCTCTTTTTCTATACATTATATATATTGGAAATATATATCCAATACATGTTTCGCACACACACATATATGTATGCACACACACACATCCCCACACACGCAACACACACACACACACACACACACATGTACACACATATCCACATATGTATGCACACACGCACACACACACATCCATGTATACCACACACATATGTATGTATACACACACACACACATATATGTATGCATATACATCCACATATGTATGCATACACACACATACATATATGCATGCATATATATATATATATATATGTATATATATATATATATATATATATATGTATATATATATATATATATATATATATATATATATATATATATATATATATATATATATATATATATATATATATATATATATATATATATATATATATATATATATATATATATATATATATATATATATATATATATATATATATATATATATATATATATATATATATATATATATATATATATATATATATATATATATATATATATATGTATATATATATATATATATATATATATGTATGTATATATATATATATATATATATATGTATGTATATATATATATATATATATATATGTATGTATATATATATATATATATGTATGAACAAAATTTCGGTTTTGAACAACTCTGCCGAACCGAGTTAACCCGAACGGAATAATTTCTGAGTCGACCGCCATGTTGTATACATTCGTGTATTGTGCCGTGCTTTTCTTTTCCAATTTTATTTTACTGTGACTTTTTTTCTATACATTGTTTCTTATTGGAAAAATAGTTTCGGTTTACGAACATTTCGGGTTACGAACGGCCGTCAGGAACGAATCACTGTATATGAGATTAATGCAATTTCCGTCTATTGCGGTGTTATTTACACTATATTCAAACTATTGTCCTCATCTTTGTCGTTGTTATCACACAACGTTTTAGTCGTTGTGCCTGCGAGTCTTCCTCAGGTGTATATCGCTCTGGGTAATCTACAATGAATTCTGAAGTGAACCCTTTATTTAATCTACATGGATAGATTTCTCGTTCCACTGCTCATGTCTAGGGATGTCGTCTAATTCTTATTTTTATTTAGTACTGTTTAGTTATTTCTTGACCGTTTTCACTGAGTGCAATTACACACTACCCAAACCCAAGGATTGAACTCAAAACCACTATGTCATCAGATTCATAAACAAACGCTTTTATCCACGAGACCATTGCCCCGTAGGATATACACACGAGGAAGACCGCAGGGTATAACGGGCGAAACATTGTGGTAACAACAACAAAGATGAGGACAGTAGTCCAAATATATATATATTGTAAAGTGTAAATAAAGATTAATATAAATATAAAATTTGTTACTTAGCAGATTGATGTTATATTTAGCACTTCAGATTCTCGTAGACGAATATTTTGTAATCGTTTGGTCCACTCGTCAGAAGTTTTCAGCTTGTAAACATCTCTCATTAAACAGAATAGACATTTTATGTCTAAATATATTGATCATTTTTTACAAATATGCGAATAGCTTTTCGCAAATGTAGCTATTGTTGATGTATAAAATAGCCAAAATTCATATTGGTTCCAAACTTTCAACTCAACTGAGTTATCGTCAAGGGTGACTAAGAAAAGAAAATCAAATTTATTTTAATCAGCGAAGTGCTTTAAAAGTGTCGTTATTGGAAAAAAGAAATTATATTAGAAAAAATGATCAATAAATTTAGTAGACATAAAATGTCAATTATTTTTTTAAATAAGACATATGTGTGAGATTCCTTTTTGCTTAATACATTTCCTCTATTCTTATAAATACTTCGCCCCCTTCATCCTCTCCAAATTCATCCTCTGCCTCGTTTTTTTCCCAATTCCCTTTTCATTTAATTTTAGATAATCTTCTCAGAAAGAATGTAACTGATTCCAGCTCTGAAGTTCCAGGATATCGAACAGATACCACACTCTGTTCCTATGTATAAAAACGTAACGTTTGTACATACAAACAGCAGAATAATAGCAAAGATATTGTTTATGTTAACTTGTCTAATCTTATTTCTAATGTAAAATTTTGGATTGCTGGACTGCTTATTTAATTTGGTGTTAAGTAAATTATTTAATGTTGTTATCATTCTAAGATGTGCATGTAATATAATGGTTAGAGGGTCGGAGCTAGAAATCGGCGTGTCGAGTTGGAATTCCCGTCGAGATCATTGCTATCATTTTCGCGCAGATACTCTTGGGAATTATATGAATCCTTCTCTTCTCTACAGCTGAACTCTCTATCCGTTGTTGGCAACCAGCATATGAGAAGGAGAATTCTTAAACCGTATGTCGCCCTGTTGAGGCAGATATTTGAACTATCACTAAGATTCTCTCAGCATAGTTGCAGTAGAAACCGCAGGCTGGCTGAGTGAGTGTTGAAGAAAGAGAATGGACTTGAGTAGGTCGGCATGTTGAAGAAGACAATCGCACTAATTTGTAATGTGCCAGCAAATCGAAACAGCTTTCAAGATGATTATCGTTCTGCAGTAAATCATTTTTCTATCGAACACAATCGTCTCAAAATTTGACAAAAAGAACTTCTTAAATGTTATCTTTTGAAATATTTACTCGTTTTTATAGTACGTCCCATACAAGGCATTTCGCTTGCACACAATTCTGTTTTTAAGAGAAACCATTTGCTAAATATTTCTATATATCACTTTTAATAAATCATTTACAGTGCCTTTCTATAGCAAGTCATTTCCGATGAGTTTTAATAATGAGTCATTTCCCGTGAATTTCTATTTTCAGTTCAAAAGAGCTTCATACGGAATTCTGGGAAAAAACATGTTAGCAATACAACAACAACAACAACAATTATAATAATATAAATGAAGAATTTATAAAGAATTGCATTCATCTTTTATCTTGTTTTCTAAAAGATAGAATAATAAATAATCTAATAAACGCCCCCGTTCGCCATTTTTAATTTTCAACGTTGTCTGTTTTATTCAAAAAACACAAATCGTTAGCGCGCACAGACACATACACAAACACACACGCACACACATATAGACACATGCAAAGGATGGTTGTGCATTGTGGCGTTCATGGATTAATAGGAGAAAGGAAAAAAAATTAAATCTATTATCTATTAATTTCACCATTTGCGTATTTCTATAGCGATCACAAACCTCTCGCGGATGGTTATTTCGTTGAATCTAAACGAACTCAAACATGTCAAAAACTTTACAATACATTTTATTTTCGGTAAACAAAACCAGACAAAAAAACTGCAGTCACTTGACTTTAGGTCACAATTAAAAGAATTTTCGTTGAAGAGACCTAATAGAATTTAGTTGAGAATTATTTATAGGTAGTCGTACATTTCAGTCTAGCTAGCCAGCCATACATTGCTGCGTCAATAAATCCTCTGCTTAACACAGATATTCACTAAGTTCTGATCTAAAATTCTCAGTGTATAATGTTCGATCTATGTTATTAATAGTTACCACGGAATTAAATTCATGGATAGGGATGGAGATTATTTATTATTTACACGCGTATTGTTCCTGTCTTTGTTGTTGACAAAGATGGCGACAATAGTACGTGTATAAATAAATCCTTATACCAAAAATTCAGATACATGAAGATTATATTGAAAAATGAATATTTGTTGTAGCAATACAGCAACAACTTTAAGTAGAAACAGCATATAAAGCTTTATTTGACGCATTATGGTTTACTGCTGAAAAATGTTTGTGTTATTGTAATCAATGGTTACATGCGAGAGGAGAGATGTGATGTGCTTATTTTATTACCACAGTTGTGTAAAATAAATGCTTTTATTTTCATTAGGCTGTGGACATCATTGATCTACCGAACGTACCTATGTACATTACAAAATCCATCGATTGATTTACGTTTAGGGTACAAAAACAAAAAATGAGCAGAAGATTTGAAAAAGTGTATGTGCATTCAGGGTAATTGAACATTGAATCAGAGCCGTCTGACGTACGTCGGATCAGACGGTGGTTTCTCCTACAAAGGAGGATGCAAGGTTGGGACCTTGTCGTAGAGCACATTTACTTTATTAAGTCACTCAAATAGGCTGGATAGACAATTCATACTAAAAACAAACAAACGAAACATAACAGGGTGTTTAGTCAAACATGGATATTCACAAAATAACGTTTGTAAAAGTAGGATATTGTTGTAACCTAGAGAAGGTTACTGAATGAGGAATAACTAAAACGGAGGTTGGAAATGAAATGCTAATCATTATAACAATATACAATATTCGCCAGCGGCGTAAAGCAGGTAAACCACTGCTAGTGATGGACTAATTAGACGGCGGATTACCCCCACTTACAATAGTGTCACAACGTATTTATGAGGATTGGGACATACCCTTTAGTGTTCATAGGTACGGTATATAACACACACACACACACACACACACACACACATATATATATATATATATATATATATATATATATATATATATATATATATATATACAGGATGCGGTGGGTAAATAGTCTCCATTTTATATTTTTAATTTTACGCATGCGCGTTGTTTGTTTTTGATTTTGTCGACTGCATAGTATAGTTGGGCTCAGTTGGGCAACGTCTGTGAGAAAAAGACCACGATGACGCAATTCACTCCGCTAGAAATGTGGAAACGGCATGCTGTACTGCTTGGTATTCGTGCCAGGAGCTCCAATACGAACATTTCAGAATGTTTTGGTGTCTGAGGACAGTGCGGAGGATTCAGAAGAAGTTGGATGAGTCTAATGGTGATTACGAAGGATCACTCTGATCGTTTTGATAAGAAAAGAACTCCCGAATTTGTTGGTGAGGGCTTCAGACTTAACACAGAGGCCTACACCAAGTGTCTTGAGGAGGTATGTTGCCCAGGGTCAAGAGGGTGGCTGCTGGAAGACCCAATGTCTGGCAACAGTACTTTGCACCATGCCACACAAGCAGGAGAACCAGTGATGGCTGTCAGTCAATTTCTGCGACCGCATCACCTCTTAAGTCTGGCCACCTAAATCCCCAAACTACAGCATCCTTGATTCTTATGGGTGGGGCACAATTGAGCGAGAGACCAAGAAAACTCTTTATAACACCAAAGATGAAGGCAAGGATTGTGAGAGCGTTTACCAACTTGAACAAGGAGACCGTCCAAAAGAGATGCATGAAATTCCGAAGTCGTCTGAAGGCCGAGGTTGAAGCCAATGGCGATTTTATTGAATAAATTTACTCTTTAGTATTTCAAGACATTTTTGTGTAATTTTGGTAAATATATCTGCTAACATGAGAAGTCAATGTTATTTTCATTTTTACGTAAATTTAAACGACAATTTATCCATCAAACCTGGTAGTTGTCCGTATCTTGATTTGGGGATGTTTTGCGTGAGAGTTAAAGAATTTAGGTTACACCGGTTGTGGTTGTAGGTAGGCATTCTTTAAGTATAAATTTTATAAAAACTGGTGATATAATAAAGTGTGTTTAGCATGTGTTTATAGATCGCAAAATATTAATCAGGAATTAAGAATTTTCTACCTAATGAATTATGTTCTTTTCTAATAAGGATGGAATTTATAAAATCGAAATAGTGGCCTGTTTTTTGTCTGTTATGTGTTGTGAACTAGTTTAAAGAGTTGTTTCAACATAGGTTTCTATTATGCGTGTAGATGCGGGCTTTTAGATTTTCAGATGTTTCGCCTATGTAGCTTTTCTTACGTTGCGGGGTTTTTATACATCATAAATCCCGGCATCAGATGTAGTGTTGGATCTATTTTACATTCTAACTATATCTCTGGTTGTCTTCGAGGTGGTGGTAAAGATTTTTGTGTTGGGTATAACTAGTTTGTTTTTAAATTTTGTTGATAGAGTGTCGGAGGGTAGGATTATGAATTTTGTGTTTTGTTGTTGGAGTTGTCTACTTTTTTGAACTTGTGAACTTTGTATACTCGTTTCCTGGTGTTCAGGACGAAATAATGTGGGTAATAAAGTAGTCAAAACATTTTTTCCATGTATTTCTTTTCTTCATCTAGGTATTTTGGGTTACATATTCTAAGGACTCTAAGATAAAATCCAATCATCAGTCCTGATTTTATTTTTTGGTCGTGGTGGCAATATAAATTATTTGTTAGAAATAGAAATCAGTTTTGTTTGTGGCTTTATTGTAAGCGCTCTATCTCTGAACTTGAGTACTCTTCCTCCACACACACACACACACACACACACACACACACACACACACATATATATATATATATGTATACCGGATGTAACAACAAAACTGTCCAAATCGTGTAAAAGCAAAATTGTCCCTTTTGCTAGGTTAAGCTTTGAACCATTGTAACTTAGAAGTGATTAAAAATATCTTACTTGAATTCTCCGAGTTTTTATAGCACTATTGGGCTCTACTTTTAACAATAAGAATGTATTTAGCTCTAAGTTAAGATGATGATCCCTCTTGTTGTTGTGACCTCCTGATCCAGTTTTCTTTTCTACTGTTCCCTCTTTTTAAAATTTA
Source organism: Acanthosepion pharaonis (assembly GCA_903632075.3). NCBI lineage: Eukaryota > Metazoa > Mollusca > Cephalopoda > Sepiida > Sepiidae > Acanthosepion > Acanthosepion pharaonis. The sequence goes on along the minus strand of CAHIKZ030005590.1, from coordinate 415,860 downwards.
TTCACCATTTTCTTGATGATTCTTGAATGGACTTTGAAGATGGAAGTCAAAGTACCATTACTGAAGGCCTGAATCATGTGAGAAGACATAGTGGGGCTGACACATAACAATTTAACCTGTTCTGTTTTAGCTGAATAACTGAAAGAGTTTCTCTGTGATTCTTACGACAAATGGTATCAAGATGGCTGAACATCTTATCCGAAAACCTGGAAAAAAGAAACTGAGTTAGTTTAGTGTTTTTTTTTTGTTTTTTTTACTTATTAAACTTTTTGTGGCATGAACAATTTTGCTGTTACACGATTTGGACAATTTTATTGTTACACCCGGCATATATATTCGGCATCTTTGTTTTACTCATTTCTTGTATGTGATTAATACAGAAGCATTGGATGAAGTGAAATGACATCTTGAACAGTTTTTTTTTCTTTTTACAAAACATTGCATCATCTAATTCTGTCATTGCCACCCACGGTCCAAATTTGTCCACCAGCGAATTTTCACCAAGACAAATCGGGGTTGAAAGGTGGGGATATTTCAGACAGTAACGAGATTAAGGAGAATGTAACGAGGAACCTTATAGCTATCTCGAAAATCTGACTTGGCAGAGTGTCTTGAAAAAACAGTACGAACGCCGTGATAAGTGTGTGGAATCTAAAATAATGTAATTCTAGGGTAGGGGTAGGCAACTTTTGTGAGTGTGCCTGTCAAAACCGGCCAAATCTCTTACACAAAATTTTTCTACATGTCAACATAATTTTTTAAGAACATATTATTTGTTATCTCTTAAGTATGTGAAGAACTATTTTCAGTGATAAAACATGATAAAAAATCACCACAGAGCAGTAAAGACACGGTATTGTAAGATATTATGTAAATTATGTTAAACTGACTGAATGAAAAAATTATGACATGGTTTTACGAAAACATTTTTTTATGATATTTTTTATTAACCTGTAATTATAAGTATAACTGCCATATAATTTAAATGCACTATTATTAGCATCAACACCAAAAGTTAACACTATTATTTTTTTTATTAATCGATCATCATTTTTCCAATTTAAACATTTTTAATACTAAAACAATAAATTTTATTAGATAATCTTTTTTTCATTTTAAATCCCTTATAAAAAACAAGATATATTTATTTACCTTCAAAACTACATTTAAACAGCTCTGAACCTTTGTCACTTTCAAAAGAAAACATTAGATAAAACTAGAGACAGAAACTTGTTGACTCTGTTGGGACTTCTGCTGTTGGATCACTGATGACAGATTTTATATCGGATTTATATTTAATAACCTTGAGAGATATGCATACACTACTAGTTTCATCCGTCATGTTACTCCTGTTACGGGACTTAACAAAGTTCATCACTGAGAACAAAGATTCACAAGCATTTGTAGATGAAAACATGGATAGTAATGATGTAAGTTGTAAGGTTTTTTAAACAAAGTTTGCTGGAATGGTATTCCATGACCTTAATATTTCGTTTTCTGCGTTTCTCTCTGATACTTCCATCCCTAATCGTTCCTTTTCAATATTATCCAAGTCAACTCTAAGGTCAACATATTTCTTCTTCCAAATTGAGCTACTCTGAAATTCAATCAGCTGCATTTCAAAATCATCCATGTCTATCCATGAAATCATTTGTAAGTTTAGTTAATCTAGTCTGATATTGTCTGGAAACTTAATGAATTTTGCTGTCTCTTCCAGTTCTTCAAATATACCAAATCTTGTAAAGAACTGCTCAACAATTGATTCGATGATGTTTGCAAACAGCTTTTGAAGATATTGGCGTTCTGTTCGCCATCTTTTGAGAGATCATTGATGTACCTCTTTAGGTTTGGGAAGTATTTAAATCTCTCATTATCTACATCCCTCTTAAAAACATAGTTTCATTTGAACAGCCTTTATGTAACCAAGGATAATATCAAGTGTCTTACCAGAGTCCTGTAATTTAATATTCAATTCATTTAAATGTTCACAAAAATCTGCAAAAAACATTATCTTACAAACCCACATGATGACAAACAATTCTTGTTAAGACACTTTTTGGTCATTCAAAAAGAGCCTTATTTTATCTAAGCAGCAAACAAATCGTTTCAGAATCAAACCTCGGCTAAGTCAACGAACATTGTTATACATTTTCAGTCCTTTATATACAGATTCAACTTCATTCAGTAAAAGTTGTAATTGTCTTTAAAGCTCGAGCAGAAATGTAATTAACAAACTTGGTAACTGCTTGCATTACTTCCTGAAGTTACTTTATGCCAGTTTTTCCACACAAAGCCTCTACATGTATGATGCAATGGAAACCTATCAATGGATGACCAACATATTTTTAAACAGATTTACAAATCCTGCCTTCTCACCAGTCATATCTGTTGTGATACTACTTTTGAAATGTAAATTTGTCGAATAGATAATTCGTTCACCATTGCTTTACATATATTAGCCCTGGTAGTACGCTTAGGTAGGGTTACAAGGGCAACCATCTCTTCCCATACTTTATCAACTCTACAAAATCGAGAAAATATGGCTATCCTAGCTGATGATGTAATGTCCGTACTTTACATCAACACAAATAGAAAAAAAACTTACATAATGACAAATATTCATTTCCAACTCAAGTATACTATCCTTAACTGTTTTTTCTACTAACAGACAAATCTTTAATATGTTGAATAATCTTTTTCTTTTCTGATTTTTTATGTGTTTTTACGGTGATGGCAATGTTTTATCATTTTCCAAACACAGGCAGCATTTTTCTTTTTCTTATTTTCTTATTATTACTGCTTCCATTGGAAAATAATAAAACAATTAGACAATTTTTACACGCTTTATTTTTAGAAAAGATTATATGAATACAAAAGGGACATTTTACAAAACAATACATCAAATGTATTAGTTGCTCACTGTAACGAGACTGACCATAATTTTGACATAAAAATGCTACTCTGATCAAAGGAGAAAACAATTCTCTAAGACGAAAATGATTAGAGAGTGGCTTGATCACAAGGTCATCCACAGTAAATTTGTGTCCTGCAAATAAGAATACTTTTTTAACTTTTTGCAAACCTCACAGATTTTGTTTTTGAATATATTTTTTTAAATGGGTTATCTTGACAAACTATCTAATGGACAGCATCGAACTTTTCAGGAAGAATAGATCTGCAAAATATGCTTTGGTTTGGTTTATTTTGTTTTATCGCATATCGACCTCAATGGGTTATTTAATGTCGACAAGATTTTTAGAATAGATTAGTATGAATAGAATATGTATTGTTTGTAAGAAATCATTTTGTAGGAGATCAAGTTTCATTGTCGTATTTTTGTAAAGAGGGGTTTTGTCAAGAGTCAAATGTATTGCTGGTAATATTTTTTTTTCTCAAAAATGTATTGCTGGTATTGTATTTTTATTTCTCAAAAATGTATTGCTGGTATTGTATTTTTATTTCTCAAAAATGTATTGCTGGTATGGATTTTTATACTTTCATAGTATTTTGACCTCAATTTGGGGCTTAACTATTTGCCTATAGCTGGGACCATAAGAGGTTGTACCACTCCGAGTCAGGGAATTAAGAGTTGGTTCTACGCTCCTCAAAACCTCCCGCATGTAGTTTATCGTCATACCCAGGAAGCACTGGAAAAGATCTGCGTATGATGCAAATTTCCGAGAGATTTGTTAGACTGCATTCTTGGGGGACTCCAAAAAATGCGATTTTCTGCCACTATGCTCTTCTCAAAGATCAACAACTACAACCCTGGCATTAAAGAAGGTCAGGCGATTAATAAAAGAGTAAAATTTGGCTTATTAAGATTCATAATATCTTTCTATTATTTATATAACTAGTTATTCTACTGTTAACTTTGGATGACATTTTTACTAATTAGAAAAAATAAGCGATTGATAAAAGGTCAACGATTCCCTGAAGGGGTCAGTTGTCAAAAAAGTTTAGGGTGAAACCTAGTGTTTCTAACAAACTTAATATGTGTGCACGCGAGGAAATTTGATTCGTGTAGGATTGCTCCATCTTGTCTGGCAGAGGACCTCTTTTAACGCCCACAAAAGGGCGTTGTATAAAGTAGAATAAAAAGGAAAAACTCAGACTCTTTCTTTTTTCTCTCTTTACCCACAACATGCATTGTGACAAGACGAGTCTCGTTTCCTCTCTAAAAAACTTAATATATACACATACCACGTTTCACATGGCGAAACACGTGATTTTTCTATCCTTTTCTGAGTTAGGTTGTTCTGTATGCAATTGTATAAAATACATGTGTATTGTGTTGTATTCATTTATCTTGGAAATGTTGAGACATTTTACCGAATGTCATTACAACTGATAATCTCTTTCTGTTTCAATTATTTAAAATAGGAAGATGAAAATTTTCAAGGACTGGTGAACAAAATTTGCAAAGGGCAAGCATTCACACAAATAAATAATTTCTTAAAGATGCACATGTTCGAACAGACATCCTGTTCTTTAAACCAGTGATTCTCAACGGTGGTCCACATAGCATTTCTACTGGTCCACATAGCATTTCTAGTGGTCCACAGAGAATTCGTAGCCATAAAAAAATTGTAGCCATTTCACAAAAATGTATCTAAATTATTCACACTTTGAAGAATTAAAAAATATAAAATTTTGTTTAATTATACACATGTCCATTATATTTGAAAATGTCGAAATTACGTAGGTATTATGCAGTGCTATATTTATTTTACTTTTTATCACACACACACACACACACACACACACACATATATATATATATATACACTATAGACTGAATGACACCATCAAATTGATTATGATATCTTGTATCAGAAACACCAAGATCAAGGTAGTCACTAGCTGAATGGATTAAGACTGAATTACATTATCAAAATTAATTTTAATATCCTGTGTTTATCCTTGTTTACTAAAATAAATTTTAAAGTGTAAATGGACTACTTTGTCTTTTCATTGAGTATTTTAGTGTGAAAATGGAACAGCCTAAAAGTAAAAGTAGGAGTGGTCCATTTGAAGAACAAAAATGGTCCATGGGCTAAAAAAGGTTTGAGACGCACCGATTTAAATAGTAAAATTAATATTTACAGCCTAGAGCAGTGGTTCTCAAACTTCTTTTGCCCAATGCAACCTTTTCAGAATATGTGAGAATGTCACCCACTTTCCAAGATTGTTCGGCTCAAAAGATGCATTCCAAATAATATGCATATATTATTGTAAATCTTCATTCTTTTCCATATTTGTCAATATATATTTACATATTTTATAAAATATTTCTTTATAAATGTTGCTTCAAATTTGTTGGTTTCAATGCTCTCAGCAATTCGTAGTTCAGGTTAATAATATTCCAAAGGAAAACACTGGAACACAATATTAGTGAAAAAACTGTTTAATCACGTGGATTAAATACTAGTGAATATTGTAGTTAGTGCGACAAACTTTGCGACTACTGTCCGTCTCCCTTGTGTCCCGCTTGCGACTAATTTGATAGAAGAGTCAATGTTCAAAAATGGAAGAGTCAATGTTCAAAAATGGAAGAGTCAATGTTCAAACAATGGAAGAGTCAATGTCAAACAATGGAAGAGTCAGTGTCAAAACGGAGGTCGGTCGACTTCCTACATAATAAAATCATTTGACAAAGCTTTGCAACAAAATACACAGTGAGACCTTTCTTCTCCATTGATGAGAATGATAAATGTGAATCCATATTGAACATAAGATTCATCATACCGTCTTTTTGACACTGATGATGGACTCCAAATTCTGTAAAGAAAAAAACAAAAAGGTAAAAGGTTCTCCAACCTTGAAATCTTCCCACTGGTTGAGATGCCCCTAGGTTGAGACCCCCCCGGTTAAGACCCCCACCCTGTTAAGACCCCCATCCGGTTAAGACCCCACCCGGTTAAGACCACCCTAGTTGAGAAACCCTGGTCTAGAGAATCATTTCCCTGTTTAAGGAACAGGGATGCCTACTCGAACGTGGGTCCGCTGGTTGTAAGGTTTATTGTAAGAAGAGTTAATGTCGGATTAAAATCTATTAATTAATTAAAAATTACTTTGCTTTTGGGGTACGAAAGTAATGTTAGCAAATATAGACTTCGTGATGTCCCAACGAGAGATGAGCATTTCTAGTATAGGTAATTCATAGGTTAATTGAGCCTTGCTTTGCTGCAATGGCTTCCCGTAGCTTAATGGTAAGGCACGCCGTGATTGAAAGCGGGTTTCCCTGAATAAAAAGAGAATAACTGTTCGATTCTTGTCAGGAAGCGCATTTTCTTTATTAAGACTCGATATCTAGGTTGGTAGACATTAATTTCACTGTTTGCAGGAAAAGAATTTCAGCTAGAAATATGCGCCCACTAGGTATAACGTTTCTAGTAATAAGGAATAATGATGGATTAAAAAACAAAAAAAAACATCAATTCCTTTGTTTACATAAATAAGGTTAGCAGATACACACTTGGAAGTGTCCCAACGAAAGATGTTTATTTTTTAAATACGATAATTAAGAATTCCTTTGCTTAATGGCAAAGCACATTTGATGTGAAAGCCCTTTCCCAGATTAAAAAGAGAATACAGTTTCGATTCCAGTCGGGAGATAAATTCACTTTTATAAAACTTTCGATTTTTAGTTTGGTATATATTAATTTCATTGTTTTAAGAACATGGATGTCTGATCAAACATACCTACCAAATATACCGTTTATGGTGATTAGAAATAAATGAATAGATTAGATTTGTCGTCGCTCAAGTTTGTACCAAGAGGAATACTTTTGGGGTGCGGTGCACAAAGTACTATTACAGAATACGGCAAATATCTATCGGAGTATATCTTTGGTAGAAATTAGTAGCGTTCAAACTGATTCGTTTGAGGCCATTCCAAAAATGAGTCTTTTGTTCTATATTTCAACATTGAATGTTATTGTTGGTCAACTAAAGAAGACCTTAGAAGTAATGCCGTGTACAGATTAAGAGACATACAGATTACATTTAACAGATTGGGTTATATGGTAACATATCGAGATAGATATGAACAGACAGAGATAGATAGATATATAGATAGATAGATATGAACAGACTGAGATAGATAGATAGATAGATAGATAGATAGATAGATAGATATGAACAGACTGAGATAGATAGATAGATAGATAGATAGATATGAACAGACTGAGATAGATAGATAGATAGATAGATAGATAGATAGATAGATAGATGAATAGACTGAGATAGATAGATAGATAGATAGATAGATAGATGAACAGACTGAGATATATAGATAGATAGATAGATGAACAGACTGAGATATATAGATAGATAGATAGATAGATAGATAGATATGAACAGACTGAGATAGATAGATAGATAGATAGATAGATAGATAGATATGAGCAGACTGAGATAGATAGATAGATAGATATGAACAGACTGAGATAGATAGATAGATAGATAGATAGATATGAGCAGACTGAGATAGATAGATAGATAGATAGATAGATATGAACAGACTGAGATAGATAGATAGATAGATCGATATGAGCAGACTGAGATAGATAGATAGATAGATAGATAGATAGATAGATAGATATGAACAGACTGTGATATATATATATATATATATATATATATATATATATATATATAGATAGATAGATAGATAGATGAACAGATTGAGATAGATAGAAATGAGCAGACATATCTAGCTAGCCAGCTAGATAGATATGAACAGACTGAGATAGATAGACAGCTAGCTAGCTAGATAGAAAAATAGATATGAACAGAATGAGATAGATAGATAGATAGATAGATATGAACAGACTGAGATAGGTAGACAGACTAGCAGCATGGCCCGGCGTTGCCCGTGCTTGATTCAAAAATCGTACGACTCATACAGCAATAGCTATTACTTGACTTAAAATATTTTGCCCTTCCTTGCCTTTAAAGGAGTGCCCTTTGCTGTGCTGATGTTGCTACATGCCTTAATTCTTGCCTATCTCACACTGCGAATTTTTTCTAAGCTCTATACTAAACATTAAATCTGTTACGAGAAAAGAACTAAACAAAATAAACACAAAACAATCAGCTTTAAAAAAGGACTCGTAACTGGAAAAACCGAATGAAAAAAGAATGTTAGCAACAAATACTTTTTCACACCTAACTCAGTTCTTCGGAATCAGAATCAACGTTGAGTTTAAGCAAGCGAATGAGCCAATTGGAGTAAAGTGCCATGCAGATTTAAATTTTTCCCACTTGTGACGAATGCAGCTATCGATTTTTCGTTACACACACACACACACACACACACACACACACACACACACACACACACACACACACACACACATCCTGCCTTTTATAGATAGAGATATGAACAGACTGAGATAGACAGATATGAACAGTCTGAGGTAGATAGATATGAACAGACTGAGATAGATAGATAGATAGATAGATAGATAGATGAACAGATTGAAATAGATAGAAATGAGCAGACATATCTAGCTAGCCAGCTAGATAGATAGATATGAACAGACTGAGATAGATATGAACAAGCATAGATAGATAGATAGATAGATAGATATGTACAGAACGAGGTTGATAATAAAATAAAAACTATGACCTTGTTCGAGTTTATCAATGTTAGCAATTTCAATTCACTGCCGTTGGGTTAGAAAATAAACCAGAATTCGAACGTACGATTTCTCCTTCATCCGCTGAGAATAGAAACAATCACGTGTGTGTGCGTCCACTCGGAATGAAATTACCGTCAATATGATATCTCAATAAGCGTATCCAGTAAAATTTCGCTTGAGAACCAATCGAAATTGGTTCTGTTTTCCCGACAACGTCTTTCGCGTACAACTCAGTCAACCATACATTAATAGATCATATTAGAATTGATATAATGCCGTTATCATGTAAACCAAGTTAATATTCTCATTACTATATTTCTTTATGTTTAGCTTAATCTAGCACAGGGTTTACAAGCGTGGAACATCCCGTGTAGTTAGAAGCGGGTTGTTTAACGATTATCGTTGCGTAAAATGAAATTGACGAACCGATTTCAAATTCCGAGCTAGTTTATGGCGTTCACTTTCGCATAAATGCTCCCGGGAAAGGCATGAATTCATCTATTCTTCCTTTAGCTACGGGTTAAAGGACAGGGTAAACTGGGCTCTCTAGACTTGGCTGGCAACCGATCTAAGTGAAGGAAAACAATGAAATCCAAACCATGGAGAAAGCAACGAGAAACTACTGCGCTACTTTTTAAAAGGGAATCGTGGCAATTTACAGAAAAAGAAAGTAACGGGAACTGTAGAGAGCCTTGATTCCTTAAAGGGGACATAACATTATAGCGAAGAAAAAGGCGACTTACCTCGTCAAACCAAGCGACAGCGCGTCGCATGTATCCTACGACGGAAAATGTGGCGAAAAAGAAATTACTTACCAAAAAAAAAAAAAAAAAAAAAAAAAAAAGGGCACGTATTCCGCATGACATGCTGAAGACGGAATATGTAAATTAAATACAAGTCCGTCGCAGGAGGCGCTATCAAAATATTTTGATATGCAAAAATTGGGCGTCCTCTCCCAGTTGTCGACGAATGAAAAAAATGCTCGGCCGATAAAAGCATTTGGTGTTCTCGAATCGGGGAGGCAAAATTCGTGTATTTTGGCTACTGCGTTCGTCGGCGAGTGAATTATTTTTCTGACCGTGTTCGTGCATTGTGATTTGTGAGATAGTACCTGCGAATCGAGTTTTCGGCATTTCTTTCTGCCCCCGATATTCGAGTCTGAACTTACAGTGATTTATTCTCTGCTTTGTGGAATTAATCTGCGACAAATATTCCCTTTGCTTTCAGAACGCTTACAAACATTAAAAAAATTTATATTCTACTCTGTCCCCCACTGCTATACGGCTGTACTCTGCATGTTACAATTATTTAATTAAGCGTAGCTTAGTGTTACACGAGGTGATTCGTGTTACGGAAATAAGAATGTGTAACCTGGAGGGCAGAACTTATCGCTGTTGTTTCTGCTGAAGAGGTTAATTTCTTCTTCGCCTCAGCAAACGTAAATACAAGGAAAAAGGAATACGTCGTATTTTGCGTAAATAAATGTATAATTTTCGCATTCTGCCTTGGGTCGTGGAGCAGTCAACATCCGGTTTGGTGTAAGAAACACGACACTAGTGATGATGTATCTCATTTCACTCGTGAACCCCCGATAAGAATCGAACTCTCTGCCACTGCGCTTTGGTAGGCGCCCAACCTCATTATCTTGAAAACTGCTGAAAATCATTTTATTTACTGTTTTATTTTGACGCATAACTTACACATTAAAGCGACTAACATAACTAAACAGGGACAAATTATTTGCAACCCTTCATTTTATGTATTTCAAGTATCTCTTGCTTTGAATAACGTTGTTTGAAAGAAAAGTTTTGTTTACTAACAACTGCGAGAAATCTCTAGTATGAAACTTTGCAAACCATTTTTGATACATTTGATCATGCACAGTACCTTCTTCATAAAGTACAAAAATCTTTATTATTATTATTATTTGCATTTGAGTCACATTTTTATCTTTCTTAAAATTAAACAAAGGCATAAACTGACACTATTTACATTGTTCGGACTATCGTCCTCATCTTTGTTGCCATACTTATCACAACGTTTCGGCCGCTGTACTCTCCGGCCTTCTTCAGGTGGGGTAGACTATTCTAGTTCCACGTGCCATGTCTAATGGATGTCAGTTATCAGTTATCTCCTGTTAATTTCCATCTCCAGGTTCTTCACCGCCTTAACGAGGTATTGAACTCACACTCTTTGGGCCCTGACACTGGATCTAACTAACGCCTTTATCCACTTTGCCATGTGTCCTTGAGGAAATATAGACAGGCATAAACTGAAGATGGTGTTAATTTTCTTTTATCTTTGACCCATATTGCCATGGCGTCCGTTTAAGCTGACACCTTCCTTTTTTCCACATCTTTTTTGACCATTTTGCTTAAAGTTAGTCATTTTATTGATTTCCGATGAAAAGTTGTAAGTTTTTCAACGTATTTCAGTGAAAGTTTCACTTTCTAAAATTATAGTTTATAATTATAGCTTACATATATGGAGAAAAATAAGTCGTCAGTTTAAACTGACACCAGGAGGATATGGATTAAAATGACGTCTTCTTTTTTTCTATATATTGCGACCATTTTTCTTAAAGTTCGTATTTTCTTGATTTCAGATGGAAAATTGGAAAATTTCCAACATATTTCAGTGAAACTTTCAATTTATAAAATTATAGTTTAGATGTATGCGAAAAAAGAAGACAGTTTAAACTGACTCTAGGTGGGTATAGATCAACCGATAATTTTTTTAAGCATATCACCCCAAGCAAGTGGGGAGTGCCACTATCACTCAAGGGGTTACAAGAATAAAGAGGAATGTTTGGGAAAAGGATAAAGAGATGGACGGGGATCAAGGTCAAGGCATCAGAAGATGTCGATTGACATTACATTTGAATATTTGAATATTATAGCTATCAGGGAAGCAAGTAAAAGGAAAGGAGTTCCACTGACGGGAAGTGCGAGATAAGAAGCTGTTGGAGTAGAAGAGATGGATACATTTAACCGTTTCGAAAGTGAAAGGGTGGGACCGAGATGCCAACGTAGAAGCACGCTTAAATTCATGCAGTTTGGGAACCAGTGAAAGTAGCTTGTCAGGGCAGTTGCCATGAAAATACAGAGGGAAGCCACAGCACGTCTGTGAGAAAGTGACTGTAGACGAGATGCCAGATCAGGACCAATCACGTTGTATATCTCTTCAAAATCAATAACAGAAAAATACACTAATCAATTTTACAGAATTTGATAAAAACAAAGCTCGCTGTGACAATATAATTAGCTGTGATCTTTTTTTTTTTTTTTTATTAAAGTTAAAACTAGATATTCCCAAAGACATTTTACGACAGAAAATGAGCGAACATTTACTCAATCCAATACTTGAATAATGGAGCCACGGTGGAGTAATGGATAGTGGCTTGAATTGAGGAATCGGAGAGGTGAGTTCGAATTCCAGTCGAATCCATTACATTCACTAATACCCTTTTACAAAGTATGAATCCTCCTCTTTCTCCACCCCCGGTCTGGGTTCTATAGCCTTGGATAACAAGAATGACAACTCTGAATTCAAAACCTGTGGAGGGTCGTTTGGGACACCAGGTCTCTGTATTCGGCCCTTCAAAAAGTGTAGTTGGCCTTCACCACTATAATCAAATCACATGTGCAGGTGTCTGGCTGTCAGTTCCTAGGAACTGATCTGCTTAACCCTCATACGTCGAAAACGACGGGTGAGTCCAGTACTTGAATGATATCCCCTGTTTTCTCTGCTGTGCTAAGAATTTGGTATGATGATATTTATACCCAAATCTGTTTTGTAGGAAATTTAATAAAACCTCATTTTGTGAAAGATATCGATAAAATCATTAGTTTCTATTAAATGGTGTTGCGTTAAGTTGTTGCGGGAATGCTAGTTGTGTTTACGTAAAAAACGCGTCTCCTTTTCCCCCGTAACAATTATTGCGGACTCGAATATGAGTTCGAGCAATAAATGAAGAACACAAAACAGTATATAAAACAAACGACAATGTATGTATTAACAAAGGTATACAGCGACAATAAAAGAAGAAAACATTTAAACTAGAGAAAGTGTTGGTGTGTATGAAGCTTGGAAAAGTCCGAGGGAGAAGTAATACATTGAAAGTGAATTGAACGTGCCACAGTGGAGGACATCTTTTTCCCAGTGCAACTACATCTTAAAGCAGGAGTTGTAAAAAGAGGAAAGAGGAAGGGTGAGAATATCATTTCATATTTATAAGCTTAAAGAGCGTCCTCTAGTGACGGTTTTTCGTAAATCAAGTGGAGTAACCCATAAAGTTTGTAAAATGTAAGTTGTACCCCAACTACACGAAGTTCCAGCACAGATCTAAACAATGAAAATTTCAACTCCAATTTTAATTTTTAATACTCTATGCAAGCAGGCTGTCACACCAGTCGAATAAAAATATCTAGGGCGTTTTGTGTAGGCATACAACGGAATCCTCTCCAAAGCTTTATACCAACAGGCCAATGATCACCCCACGTTGCATTTCGATTGTCGTTTTGGTGTTCCCCGAAATCTGGGGAAGATCCAGTAAGTACCTGAATCTTTCTGCTATCCTTTACCTTTACAAGAGCCAGGCCAGTCAAAAAATGGAGTACCGTTGTCATATTTGGACGCGAGATGCCCAGGCCTCGCACTCCAAAAGCGTCTCTGAGCACTTGTGGGTAACGAATTATTCTCCATGCTTCAACCTCTCTCCCACCGGCGGGATGTGGCAAGCCTCTCGCTGCTCTACCGTTACTACCACGGAAAGTGCCCGGACGAACTATATTCCCTGGTCCCGCCGAGGCACACCTTCACGGCAAGAACATGCAATGCCACTTACATAGTATCAAGGCACCCTCATTCCCTCCGTATTCCATCGCATGCTCACATGATAACATGATAACCTCACTCTCTAGGCTTGGAGTTCAAAAGCCTCTTCGAGCTCTTGTGGGTGGCTTATTATTCTATACTCTTCAATGTCTCTCCCACAGGCGGGGCGTGGCAATCCTCTCGCTGCTCTACTGCTACTTCTACGGAAAGTGCCCGGACGCACTACATTCCCTGGTCCCACCGAGACAAACCTTCACGGCAAGAACATGCAATGCCACTTACATAGTATCAAGGCACCCTCATTCTCTCCGTATTCCATCGGTGAGAAGTTAGTTCCACTCGAACAGTTTCTTTCCGTGAACCACTGCTCTGTGGAACCGACTCCCAACATGTTGTCTCCCCGATCACTAAATTCTTAACCTGTTTAAGGCTAGTGTTAACCGTTATCTTTTATTCCTATAAACACAAATAAACTCCGGCCTTGTAAAAGGTGAACCACACTGTAAAAAAAAAAATGTCCACCGCGTGCTCACATGATAACAGAATGGATGAAAAACGCAACGTCAAGAATTAAGAAGGGGAAATCTGTTTTCCTTATTATTTCGTCTGCACGTCAGGTTGGGGTAGGTAGGTAGGTGATGCTAGGGGACAACTTCTGTTAAGTCAGCTCGTTCCCCGACCAATTCCTCGCCCAGCTACTGATCTCAACATGGGGGATAACAATATAAAATGGAGGCTTTGGAACGGCGAAATGGACACGGACACGTACGTCTCCGACGATAGGCGGACGAGAACATTCCACGATCACAAGTACGACTGTTAATATCGACCAGCTCTCGGTTATAGCGTATTTCTGGTTATATTGTCATCTGCCTCTTAGAAGGCTGAAGTTTAAAAGAACACATACGTTGGTCTATAAAAAACACCTGAGGCAGAGTTAAAAAGATCTACAATTTATATGTGGGTGTCCGTAGTATCAGATTTAAGGTGGTTCAACATTGTTAGAAGTAGAGCAGTAAGAATTTGTCTCTTTTATCTACATAATAAACATTCGACAAAGGACACAATTGGATTTGAAAAGTCAGGAAAAACCATCGGTTTACAAAACTACCAAAACTGTTTGCCATTTTAAACTATTTTACAAATCACATTAAATAATGTTGGTATTGGTTTTTCATAATACGGATTATTATAACTTAAAGAAGTGAAGAAAAGACAGGTTGAAAATTTCACATTTTCATAATACTAGGAAGTATAGCGTGAAGAAGCAGAGACATGTTGAAAATTACATATGTTTTATAATACTGCCAAAGCGGTGACAGGATGAAAATTACATATTTTTTTTATAATATTGGAAACTATAGCGTAGAGGAGAAGAGATATGTTGAAAATTAGATGTTTTCATAATACTGCTAATTATAGCGAGAAAAAGCGGAGACGTGTTGAAAATTACATATTTTCATAATACTAGGAATTATAACGTGGAGAAGCTGTGAGATGTTTAAAATTACATATTTTCATAATACTGGCAATTACAGCGTGGAAAAACGGAGGCATGTTGAAAATTGCATATTTTCATAATACTGGCAATTACAGCGTGGAAAAACGGAGGCATGTTGAAAATTGCATATTTTCATAATACTGGCAACTATAGCCGGAAGAAACGGTGACATGTTGAAAATTGCATACTTTTTTTTTATAATATCGTCAGAGACATGTTGAAAATTATATATTTCCATAATACTGGAAATTATAGCGCGAATAGGCAGTGATATGTTTAAAATTACATATTTTTTATAATACTACCAATTATAGCGTGAAGAAGCGGAGACCTGTTGAAAATTACATATTTTCAAAATATTGCCAATTATGGGCTGAAGAAGCGGTGACATATTGAAAATTACATATTTTTTATAGTACTAGTAATTATAGCGTGGGGAAGCGGAGACATGTTGAAAATTGTATTCTTTTATAATATTGGCTATCATAACGTGAAGAAACAGTGACATGTTGAAAATTACATATTTTTTATAATACTGCCTAATATAGCGCGCAGAAGCGGAGGCGTTTAGAATAATTACATATTATTTCCATAATAATAGTAATTATAGCGTGGTGAAGCGGGGACATGTTGAAAATTACATAATTTCATCATACTGGCAATTATAGCGTGAAGAAGCGATGACGTTTAAAATTACATATTTTTTATAATATTGGCAATTATTGCGTAAAGAAGTGGAGATATATTGAAAATTATATATTCTCATAATACTGCCAAGTATAGCTTGAAAAACGGTGACATGTTAAAAATTACATATTTTTTATAATCCTGCCTAGTATAGCGGGAAGAAGCAAAGACGTTTAGAAAATTACATATTTATTTTATATAATAGTGGCAATTATAGCCTGGTGAAGCGGAAACATGTTGGAAATATCATATTTTTTTATAATATTGGCAATTATAGCGTGAAGGAGCGGTGACATGTTGAAAATTATATATTTTTTATAATACTGCCAATTATGGCGTGAAGAAAGGGAGACATGTTGAAAATTGCATATTTCATATAATATTGGCAATCATAGCTTGAAGAAGCGTAGACATGTTGAAAATTCCCAAATTTTGACTCGTGGCCTGAGTTTTCGCGCTCGTGTCCATCAAGTTCAATTCTAACCTTGTGTCGCATCACTCCTCAGTGGTGAGGTTAGGGTGCAATACTGACACAGGGGTAGGGACATCCAATATGATTGCGTAGTATCCGGACCAACGACGACCAGCAGCCTGCAGCGATTACTGTGACGACAAGCGGCCATCAGCAAACACGAACGATTATCAACGTTCAGTGATCATCAACGAGCCCCAGCAACCATCGGCGACCTGCGACTACTGGTGACCAGTGATTATCGGCGACCCGCAGCGATCTCCAGCGACGAACTAACTCCCGCCGACCACGATAAGACTTACTGTAATACCAGCTCAACACGCCGACTGTCTATCGACCGTCGCTGACTGCCTTATCATCCTTCACCAATTCGCAGCGTTTTCGTCTTCGTCTTCTGGTTACCAACAACTGTCTGCCCTTGGCTGCGACATCTAGCTAGTACCCCTCAATGCACCAACCGTCTATCAACCTTCGGTACCACTAAAGTTGCTCTTGTCATCATCATCTGTCGGCGCATTTAACACCAACAGACCAGCACGTCCACCCAGGGCCTTTGAAACATCTGTATTCTTTGATTGTATTTTTCTGCCAATAATAAATTTTGGAATACTTTTTTTTTAAAAACTCCTTGTTCTCGTTATCCTTGGCTTGGCCCGTGTCACTTTTTCATTTTTAATGTTTCCGGGTTTCGCTTAACATCGACATTCAGTCCCTGCAACAGATGTTAACCGAATCGCTGAATTCGTGAAGTGAATTTTCGTCAGGTGTTGAACACGGAGAAGGTTTTTTTTGTTCCATTAACAAAGATAGTGTTTCTTTCTCCCATAAATGTTCTGTAGTTAATTCTTTTACATGCCAGAGTGAATCTAGATACATTGGACGCATCTTATAGAGATTATTTTGCAGGCTTAAACAGCATGCCTCATTTTGCACTAGGAATGATCAATCACCTCAAACTACAACGTTGACACAGACCCAGAAGATTTCTGATTCAGTGATTGGCCAACATATCATTGATAATGCTGTTTGTGCTAAAACTCTCAAACGATTGTTTTAAAAATTCCTTGTGTTGCACGGCCGTTTCTCCATTTGTTTTTAAATGCTTTTTATTTTTAAACGACAATTTTCTTTTTTTTTTAATAGAAATACATTTCTCTATTTTCCCAAATTACCTGGTATTACTTAAGTTGGATGTCTCCATTGTTATCTTTTATGAAGAGACAAGTAAAAATTCATTTTAGAAAGTTTTATCTCGCTTTCTGTTGGTAATTTCGTTTTATTGTCTAATCTTTTAAATTTATCAACGATCCTATTTCATAAGGGTTGATCAAAAAGCTGGCTCCGTTTTTTGAACAGGAGTAGAGGTTTATCCTATGTTTTCTGTTTAGGATTGTGTTTCCGATTCCTTTTAAAGTCTTCTCATTTTTTTTTCATCCCCAGTAGCCCCTTTGCATCTTAGTGGCATAATCTCCTTGCTTGGTGAGAATTGATTAAAAAAAAAAACAATAAAAACAAGCTTAAATCACCATTTTCGTTTTCGATAGTAATTTTAAACATGTCTCCACCTCATGCTTAAGTTTTATATCAATAAGAAGTTGTTTAAATGAAGCTGACAGTTTCTCCTGAAAATTAAATAAATATATATAAATAAATATATATAAATATACATGTATATAAATATATATAAATAGATATATGTCTATATCACTGAGATAAGTTATTACGATTACTTACATTATTTACATTACTCGAACTGTTATCTTCATCTGTATTGCCATATTCACAACGTTTCGGCCTCTGTACGCTCCAGCCTTTTTCAGGTGATTGGAATTTCGAACTGAACCCTTTATTTCGTCCACCGGGGTAGCGTGTGCTAGTTCCGCGTGCCATAGCTCTTCCGGATGTCTCAGTTATTTCCCTTTAACTCAACTCTCTAAATTTTGGTTCACCACTACTGTGACCTGTGAACTCACAACTCTTTGGGTCTACACACTGGATCTAACCAACATCCCTGTTCACTGGACCATGGGTTCGGTTCGAAATTCCAATCACCTGAAGAAAGCTGGAGCGTACAACGGCCCGAAACGTTGTGAATATGGCAATGAAGATGTGGATAACAGTCCGAATAATGTAAATAATATATATATATATATATATATATATATATATATATATATATATATATATAAAAATAAATAAATATACATATAAAGTTGATTGTCGGTGCGTATGTGCATAGTATTTACACTGGTCTCTTCACTGAGACGTAATGTGACGCAAGGTCGGTTTTACTGTAGGGAATCCGAGCGCATCCACCCGGGCCAAGGTCAAAAACCGTGTGTATGTCTGTGCAAATAAATCTTTTATATATTGACCAGCTTTGTGGTCCTTTCTTCATGAAGATGACTAATTTACATATTCAGTTATGAAAAACATATAAAAAAATAACCTTATTTTGTTATTTATTTGTAATTTGATCCTTAGTAACTTTTATAAATAGGTTTTGTTGTTAGTTTTTATCTGATTTCTTAATTAATCAAATGAAACCATTTTATTATCTGAAAGTAGTTTTTAGATCACGGCTGGGGAATAACGCGAAATAGGTAATGTTCACATTTTTAATAGTTTATTTCGAATATATAGTAAATATTATAAATTATAATATTATAAAATGCTGTGCATGAAATAAACAACTATCAAAATTTAAAAACATTTCGAACTAATTTAATTATAACAATTTCAATTATATTATTTTACGGCATATGCAAGTCTCTTAAACAAAAAACAAAAGAAACTTGACCCGCGCAATTCAGGTTATCATTGCTAATTTCTATATACAGTGTGTCCCTAAAGTCTGAACACCTTAAACAAAAATGCATATTTTCAAGAAATAAAATTTTCAATAACATTTTATTGAATTGGAATATTAACAGATAACATCTTCAACATAATTTCCATCATTTGTGATGCAAAGGTTGATGCGCTTTGCAAGATTCACGTAGACCCAATGCAATAACTCCATATTGCCGTCAGTTTTAGCACATTCACTCTTTATGCGTTCAATCAAGTGTGTTGCATCTGTGAGTTTCATTGAGTACACCTTCTCCTTTAGTATACCCCAGTAAAAGAAGGCAATTCTTTCTTATTTCGTTAAAACCGTGTTTAATCTGTGGTGGTTAAAAAAATAGTTAATGAGATCTCCTGTGTGTCCAGACTTTAGGGATACCCTGTATAATGGATAGTATAACTTTCTTTCTTTCTTTCTTTCTTTCTTTCTTTCTTTCTTTCTTTCTTTCTTTCTTTCTTTCCCTGTCCGTAAATTTTGTCGCTTGAAAAGCAAATATAAAACTAGCTGAAGTAGCCATCTACGCACGGTAAGGCCACTTTATACTCTGTTCTCAGCCTTAACCTTGCTGGTTTGTATTGACATTGACGACAGCTAGTGACAATTATAGTGATCTTTGTTCTATCTCCTTAGAATGAATCTCATGGAAAACACAATAAAATGAAATACAACTAAACCAGTAAACAAAAAACTACCTACCCACCTCAATTTCTTTTTCTCCAATATTCGGGGTATCACTTCCAACTTCTGCAGCGTAAAGTCTTTTCTCTTGGAATGGTCATCTGATATCTTTGCCCTTTTTGAAAGCAATTTGAATTCTTCCATTGCTACCAATGAATTCTTTGTTCCCCTTGGTCGAAAATATTCCAGCATTCACATGTATGGCCTTGGCGTTTACATCCGGGAAAATATTCCGATGACCATGGAATTGTCTCTCGAGGCAGCTGACTACTCTTTCATGGTCTTCCGTCTTTCGCTACTAAACTCTGTCAGCTATGTCTTTTTCTTTTATCGTCCCCTCGTCCCAAGACTGCAGTATATTGCACACAATCGCTGACAGTATAGAAAAGCCACTTTCTATCCATTCATCTCCGAACATATTTTTCTTCGGTGACTTTAATACTCACCATGACACGTGGCTAAAACATTCTAAAGGCCGGTATTCAGACATTAAATGTTTCCATTGCCCAATCCTTTACTCAAATAGTGCACTTCCCTACTCGTTTCCCTAGCAAAACCGAGCAACAGGGCATCTTTATTTATTTCTCACACTCTCCCCGTTCTTGCCGAACTTTGCAGCACTGCCCCCCTTGGTAACTCGGACCACTCTGTGGTATCTATTGGCATTTCGTTCCAATCATTAAATTAAACAGGGACGTGAATCAACAGCTACTGTCGAGTTAAAAAAGGACATTTCTGTGATATTTTAAAGTTAAAGTAAATAATAGTTCTTTCAAATCAGATTAATTATACTTTAAATTAGCTGATATTCCTCAAATAAAGTTTCAGAAAAGTATATCTTATTTTTAGTAGATTTTTTTTTAAATAAAGAGAATTACATTGCGATGAAAGATGACTAAGAAGGGTGATAATCAGCGATTTTAGCAAAAAAAAAAAATCCCCCCCCAAATTCTAGTCAATTTAAATTAGTTTTTTTGAAATACAGCAAAGTATTTTGTGTATTGGAAATATTAGATGTAATCTATTAGTTTGAAATTAAAACTAAAATAAAAGCTTCAAGAAAGATTTTTCATTTAAAAAAAAATCCATTTTAAACCTTAGGTGAAAGGAAAATTGTTTAGTACAACATTGTGAAGAAACTTTTTAGTAGCAGACCTAGCAATGGATTCAATATAATTTCCTTTTTGCTTGCATTTTCTCTAAAACTTAGTTGTTGCTCACATGGCATTTTCAGCATTTTTCTGTAGAATCGCATTTCTGTTGTTTCAAGTCTCTTCATCCGTGAGAAGATTCTCCAGCATTCATTACCATATAGGAAGACCGACATTATATAACTGTTCAGTACTCTTTTCTTTGTTTCTAACGAAATTTTCCTATTTCTTAATACTTTCCTCAGCTTTTGAAAGGCATCTTTCGCTATCTTAATTCACTTTCGAATTTCGGTGTTGCATTTTCCGTCTTCTGTTAAAACACTACTTAAATATTTAAATTTTTTCCAAGCCCTCTTTCCTCATTATGTGATTTAGAAATCTTAACTGACACTTTCTTAAGTTAAGTATAAGTGTCCTTTTTGTTTGTATTTCATCTAAAACTTCATCGTTGCTCACATGTTCAGTCCATGGTATTCTTAGTATCCTGCTGTAGAACCACGTTTCAGTTGCCTCAAGTATCTTCTTTATCTGTCAGGTGATTGACCAGCATTCACTGCCATATAGGTGGACTAATATTAAGTCACTATCAGTACTCTTTTTCTTTGTTTTTAACGAAATTTTCTCGTTTCTTAATACTTTACTTAACTTTTCAAAAGCATCTTTCGCGATCCCAATTCACCTTCGGATTTCGGTGTCGCATTTTCAGTCTTCTGGTAAAACACTTTCTAGATATTTAAATTTTTGTACTTGATTGATTTTGACGTCTCCAATTCATAGTTTGCATCTTGGGTTGTCCCTTTTGCTGACAACCATACATTTTGTCTTCTTGCAATTGATGCTTCGTATCTTCCGTTACTACCTTCTGTAGGACTGCTTGTAGCTTCCTTTCTGCGTCTGCATGCATTTTTTAGAGAAAGACTACGTGGAGAAAATATACATGTGCCTGAGCTTTATCGCATACGGTGGAATAATGGATAGTGGCTCGGAGTGAGGAATCGGAGAGCCGAGTTTGAATTCCAGTCGAATCCATTACATTCACTTACGTGCTAATACCCTTGAGAAAGGTATGAATTCGTTTCTCTCCCCCAGCTATGGGTAAATAGCAGGACAGACCGGGTTCTATAGCCTTGTATGGCAACTGGTCCACCGTAGAAAGAAATGGCAACCTACTGCGGGAAAAAGTCTGCCTCGTTAGTCATGTATCGAAAGATACATGATCGCCTAAGCGTGTATCACGCATAGCACATAACTAAGAATAAAGGTTTTAACCGCGTAGTGTTCTTGGCTGCTGGTGTGAACATCAGACTCCTGGTGTCTCTGTGACTGTTTTTAGTCTTCGGCATTCCAATAGGCAAGAGCCTTCGGTGGATGCCCGGGCAAAATGGCAACTGATAGACAAATGACCGTGATAGCTCGGTTTGGTTGGGTTATTTAATGCCGATACGATATTTATTCCAAAAATTTATTGCTGGTTATTTTTTTTCAAAAATGTATTGCTGGTAATATTTTTTTTTAAAAATGTATTTACTGGTAATAAAACCTATTTTTACACTTACATAGTGTTTTGACGCCAGTTTGGGGGTTAACTATTTGCCCATAGCTGGGACCCTAACAGGTGCTACCACCCCAGGTCGGAGTGGACCTGAGAACACCAGCAATTAAGAGGTGGTTCCATGCTCCTCAAAACCTCTTGATCAGAGGCCTTGCTGTTGGATATAGTTTATCGTCTTACCCAGGACGCGGATGTAGTTTATCGTCATACCCAGGACGGCATGATAGCTCGGATGCGCCTTCTGTCGCAGTGTTGAATTGATGGCGGTTTATATAGTTTAGGAGTTGCTAGGAAACGAACTGTTGGCTGAAGCTACCTGATTTTTTTCTGATTGGACAGAAAATACTTTTATGAATTTAAATTTCTTCCTTTTTTTTTTGTCTTGGAAGTGAATGGCCTAAAGTTAAGCCAGTTTGAACGGTAGCTATCGAAGAGCATACTTCCATTTTCCTTGATGAGTGGGAGTTCCAACAAACACTACCAAATCTCCCGCACTGGGCAGTAAACCTACGCATTTTGATTCTTGTTATCGTCTCAGCATTACACGAAAGATTTTTTATGAATCTACATTTTACTAAAAAAAAATAATAATTTTGAATGAAAAGTCATTTTCAGTAAACTGGCAGGACTAAAATTGAAGATTTTCACCCCCTTAAGCAGCCACGTTGCCGTTGAATGTGGTCATGAACGAGAGAATCTACCTCTACTAAGAAAGGAATTCATAAACACGGTAGGTCTGTACAAATATAAGATACAATGAGCACCAGGCAAGTTTTGGTTGTTCTTTTATTCCCCTCTCTACGTTCCTAAAGGAAATTCTAATGTGTAACCAAAATGGCGTCGGCGAATTCCGTTGTCGGTTGAGAAACGAACGAGAGAAATGGGAAATATTTCCCGTTGGAACAACAGCCGGATCTCTCGTTTGAGATACGGAGCTAAAGGATGTTTTTTGCTCATCGACAATATTCTCTTTTCACTCGAGACATTCAATTTTATATATTTTTCTTTAAAAGATAATATATATGTATATATATATATTAAAAAAAAAGGTGGTATAAAAACTAAGTCAAGGTGAAGGATCCATGATTTCGAGAAAGTTTCTTTCATTTCTCAAGCAAATCCATTCAGGTTTTGTGTATTATTTGCTGCGCCATGCCTTAGCTTTTCGCATTATTTCTTTTTCTTTTTTTTTCTTTTACCTTCAACATTTCTTTCTCGATATAAGAAACGTTCTTGCAGATTTGTTTGAAATTCTATGAAAAGATAAAAAAAAGAAAATTTAAAAAAAAAATGAAGAGAAAAAGTAAACGAATAACAAATAAAAGAATGAAACAAAGGCTAAGAAGAAAGAACTCTTTATGAATGAAGAAAAATCCTTATTGGAAAAAAATCAAATCAGGTAAAAAAAAAATAGAGATTTAGTTCAAAAGAAATGTCAGCTTGACCTATTTGAATAACAAACGGTAAACTCGTTTACTATTTTATGTTTATCAAGAGATATTTCATTTCCTTCCATTCCGTTTTTTTATACAACCTTTTTTCCCTCCTTTTCTTTTGTTTTTTCGTTATTTCATTCTGATGCATTTTTCTTTCTCTCTCTCTCTCTCTCTCTCTCTCTCTCTCTCTCTTTTAATTTACATTTAATTTTCCGTACATTTTCTTTCTTTTCCTCTATTTTCTAGTTTCTCTTTTTTTAAATTTATATTTAATTTTCTGTACAGTTTTTCGTTTCTTTCCTCTTTTTATTACTGATTTTCTTTATTTTATCTTTCTTTTTATTTTAATTCCTGTTCAATTTTCTGTAGACATTTTTCTTATATTTTTCACTGATTTTCTTTCTTTTTATCTTTCTTTCTTTCTTTCTCCTCATATTTAGTATAACGTTCACGTCTCTTTTTCCTGTTGGTTCTCTTTTCTTTCTTCTTTCTTGTTTTGCTCCCTATTTTCTTTATTGCACATTGTTCCCCTTTTTTTTGCAACCTTTTTTCTTCAACCCTTTTTCTTTGCCTATTTCTTTATTGTTGTCTTTCGTTCTTTTCTTTAACAAGCATTTTTCTTTCGTTTTTCCGCATTATCAGAATATTTGTCTTTCTTCGTATTTTTTTAACATAATCGCCTGCTTCTTCCCATAATTATTTTGACACGCGAAACGCTGAAAGAAGACGCAAGTTCCTTGTCGCCATTGTGTTCTCATTTCACAAGCTATTATACCTATCTTTTGTAATTCTGTCTGTACCACACGGCATGTCATCTATATCTCGAAACCCCAAGACATGTAACAATGATACTAATAGGCAAATACCTGCCTCTTGGTACAGCTGCAATTGAATATATATAAAAGCAAAACCAGAAATGAAGGAACTATTTTTATTAACCTCGTTCTGCATCTTTGTTCGGGGTCATCCATTATCGTTCTTGTGTTTATTTTCATATTTTTTAAAGATTTTTTAAAAGGTTAATCGATAATACGCTGATCTAAACATTGTTGGAATCAAGAATTTATCATAAAAAATAAATAAAAATTATTTCACGGTATTTTTTCGTTGTATCACTGTCTTGTGACCTTTGTTGCTAGGGATTGTTTTCAAATTGAAAACATTTTATTATTTATAATAGATTTTCTTTCATTATAATTATTGAGTTTTCACACCAGTAATAACTGATGGGGTGCAGTAGAGATAAAGTGACAATAAGCCTCTTCGAAACTCCAGCATCTGTATTCTCGTTGTTTTCTTTCGCGCCATTGTTTGGTTGTTTTCATTTCTTGGCCGGATTTCAGTTTTTTCTAACATATGTTCTGTGAAGCTAAAAATAATGGGATACCCATGTCAGGACCCATTATACAAGCCCAATACAATGTATTGTCATGGTTTTATTCAAAATCTTAATAAAACTATAAAAAGAATAATTTTATTTTTTTCTTGTTAAAATATTAAAATCTCGTGCGTATGAGATTTTCGACATCTTTTGCTGTCATCGATGATGGATGTATTGACATGGTGTTTTCTAATTGGAATCATTTTAGGCCGTGGTCTTTCAAATTTATTCACATTGGTGCAGATTTCTATGTGAAATTAAAGGATAGTTTTAATATATATTTTTTAAAACTGCCCATATTCAACTCTTAGTATTGAATACGCATTTTGCATGCTTAGCTACTGTGTTACCCATTTTCACAGATAACTCCATGGATTTGACAAGCTTTGTTTTGGTGGCCTAAGCTGACAATCCTGACATGATGGCTAACTTTTGATCTAAATCGCGGACCATCTAAAACGCGGATAGAAGTTTTGGACCCCAACTATAGCGGTTTATCGACGCCGACCTGTATTTGCTAGGCTTTTCAGAATCGTCATTAGTGCTTAAAGAATGATTGGCTCAACTGTCACATTCATGTTCCATCACGTCTTTAATTTTCTGGCGAGGACCATTTTGATTGATGTAGCAGTAAAAACCATTATTATCGTGAAACAATTCAAAGAATTGATAAGATACAAAAGGTCGATAAGCCGTAAAAAACGAATTAAAATTTTACTAATTAACCGATAGCTGGGAGGAGAAGAGGTGGATTTGTATCATTTGCAAGAGTATTTGAGCGTAAGTGACTATAACGATCTCGACTGGAATTGAAACTTGACTCTCCAATTTCAATTACACCGACCGCACATCCAAGCATACAGCACCTTGTATTCCGAAGCGGTCACCCATCTAAGTATTGATCATGCTCAACGTTGCTTAACTTTGGTGATCGTACGAGAACAAATGTTTCAACGCCGTAAGCCTTTGTGAGGTCCAGATACTTATTCAGCTGTTACTGTCATTTACAGCTACATTGTATTCTGCTGAGACACTGAGATAGATGTCGCACATTTTAATGAAAACATGAGACCAAATCTCCAATACGTAACAATAAACGTTATTCAATTTCGGACTTCTTCAGTTACTGTCGGCCAGTGCGCGCGCTTGTGTGTGTGTGTGTGTGCCACCCCGCATCCTCATTCGAACGTAGACCTTACATTCTCGTGTGCGACGTCTGAGAGAGACTGTCCAGTTTGCATCCCGGGTCGGTATTTGCATATTTACCTGTCATACGGTTTTACTCACGCGCGTTTCAAATGTGCAGCAGGGTCAGTCACACGAATCTGCACTCGGCGGCCACGAGGTCACTTCAGGTCAACCCTGCACCTGACTTGTTTGAAAGGCATTGAGTGCAAAGTCTGATCTGTCAGGAACTGGAGTGAGACACATATGACATACACAATGTAAAAATTTTATCTTTTTTCAAGATAATTAGATCTAGATAACAAGTATATATATATATATATATATATATATATATATATATATATATATGCTGACTGGAATTCTCCGAGTTATTATAACACTATTGGACTCTACTTTGAGCAATGAGAATGTATAGTTACTTTGTAAGCTTAACAGAAGTATCGTGATGAAATCGATCATAGACGAAAATGACAAATTCATCATTAATTAACCATAGCTAAGGATAACTCATAAAGAGTTGAAATAAAGTTCGAACATATATATATTCCAGGATTATTTTCCAACTTATTCAAGATGATCTTCCCTCTCACTAACCTTTTAACTTTCTGTCCTGGAGTAACAAATTGCCTCAGAGCAATTGTACGATTTCATTTTCAAGTCTTTTTCCACTGTTGTTTGGACTGTCATAGCCGAAACTACTCTCCCACGTGTCAAACGTCTTATGAACTGAGTTGAATCTTTTCTAATTGATCCCTTTGGCTGATGAAATGATCATCCCTCTTCCTGTTGTGACTACCTAATCCAGTTTTCCTCTCTACTGTTCCCTCTTTTTTAAACTTATTCCCCGCTCTCTTAATGGTTCTTGAATGGACTTTGAAGATGTTAGCCAGAGTATGAATGTTGGTACCATTACTGAAAGTCTGAATGATCTTTTTCCTCCCACCATTGTTCAGTTGGGAAGACAGTGAGGCTGACACAAAACAGTTTTAGCCTGTTCTCTTTTTAGCTGAATAACTCAAAGTTCTTTCAGTGATTCTTGCGACAAATGGTGTCAAGATGGAGAAACGTTTTATCTGAAAAGCTGGAAAAAAGAAAATCAATTAGTTTAGTGGGTTTTTTTTTAGATATTAAACCTTTTGTGAGATGCATAATTATGTTGTTACACGATTTGGACAATTTGGCTGTTACACTCGGTATTTTTTCCTTTTCTTTGAAGAGACTATATCTTTCTTTCCTTCTCTTTCTTATTTTATTTTCTTTCTTTTTTAGAAGAGACTATATTTTGTCTTTCTTTCCTTTCCTTTTTTGACTATATATTCTCTTTTTTCTTTTTCTTTTCAAAAGAGACTATATCTTATGTATTTCTTTCTTGCTTTTCTTATTTTCTTTTTTCGCAGGAAAAGGTATTGTTTGTAAGTAAATATTAAAACTGTAATAACCCTCATTTACTACCGCCTGATGAGATGCAATGATATGCATCGAAACATGAATGCATTTATGTAGAGGTTTTACATATATTCGGATGTAATATCATATAATAAAAAATATTACTCTTCGATTGTATTAAGCCTTATTTTTAAATTTATGTTGTGAACGTTTGAATTTATATTTGATTCGTTCTAATTTCATTTGTATATACATATATATATATATATGTGTGTGTGTATGTGTGTGTGTGTTTCATTGAATAATATAGATATATATCTATTCATTTTTTATACTGATCCTTTACAGTTTCTTGATGTTAAGATGAAATTCATCAAGGAAGACGCTGTAGATACTCATATTTGAAATACACGCCTCATTTTTCTAATAGAAAGGGGGACGTACTGCCGGAAAGCACATTTTCATCATTAAAATTTCTCGAATACGCAAGCCGATAGACATAAAATATATATATATATATATATATATATATATATATATATATATATATATATATATATATATGTAAATCTATTTAAACTGGGTGGGTGAAAAAAAGCTGGATAGCACAATTTTAAACAAATTGGCATCCGAGGAAAAATTGTAAAAAAAAAGAAAGCACCAAAACCTCCGAACAGGGCGAAAGAAATCATCCAGTACTTTAAATCTCTGGTACAGCTAGTAATAAGTTAAAACGAAGAGTGCTCAATACACTAAGTAGAGCAAAATTAAGATAAATAAATAACCACATGGAATCATCAAGGTACATATATATATATATATATATATATATATATATATATATATATATATATATATATATATAATTAAAATAATTTTAAGATATGGTATATTTATGTGTAAAAGTGATCAATATCTGGGATAGAGCACGTGTAAATATAAGAGTGGATACTGAGGTTAACATCAAGTAGCGACAATCTGCTTTATGCTTGATCGCAATCTTCAGGCAATGTGTATTGGTTGGTAGCTCAACTATCTATATATGATGTGCAATGTGGCATTATGGGTAGCAAGATCAGGTATTTACTGTTTATTATGTTATCCTAACGGTTATTGGATAGTCGGGAACAGTTGTAGTTTAAATTATTCTAAAAGCTATTGAGTAGTAATAGTTACAACAATCATGGCCTGAAGACTGCTTTCATGCATGAAACAGACTTTGGTCATCCAGTGTTAACCTCAGTATCCACTGTCATATATATATATATATATATATATATATATATATATATATATATATATATATATATTATTTATAAAAAAATATAACATAAATATGTTATAAAATCACTACAAAAATAGCCATTTTGTTTCAACCTGCTCTACTTTGTATTGAGCACTCTTTTAAGAATAGTAATTGTTGGTTATTGGAATTCATTCCGTATATACCAATTATATACTTGGGTGTATATATATATATATATATATAGCTTCCACTTTGTTTCATCATCTCCGTTTTTGTTTGTTTCACATACACACACACACGTACATACACTCACACACACACAGCGAAACACACACACACACACACACACACACACACACACACATATATGTATATGAAGTAAATCGGTTACAGAGTTTCGTGAGGTTAGGAAAACTTTTGAGTACTCCCTGACCTCTAAAAATGACGCATGATGGAAAGGCATATATATATATATATATATATATATATATAATTTGTATCTTAGGTGATATTCAGAAAACAGGTGATCTTCGATTATCATTGACATCGATAGATATAATAAAAAAACTTGCAGCGAATCATCAGTTATCAGGATTTAATTAAATAAATCTGCACTTTATTAATTACGCACATATTTTAAAATGTTTTATGAGCTATTTTACTCGTGTACATAAATTTTCGGTAGAATTTAGTTGCTAAATACAGGTTTATTTTCCTGAAGAATAAAGCATATACATTTACTATTTCTATAATAAAATTCCTAAACTTATCTACTGGTAAAAAATAAAATAAGCTTTTGTTTTCATCGAATGGTTATGGGGGTCCACCCACAAAAATTAAGAGCAAAAGTGGCCTATGAGTTAAAAAAAAAAAAAAAAGGTTGAGATCCATTGTTTTATGACAGTAAATGCTTGATTATTTCCTCGCAGATGAAGAAGTGATTTGAAGCGACAGAGATGTGCTACTATTGTCGAATGCTAATCCTAACCGTGCACAGAACAATGTGAACAACAAGGAACTATAAGAAAACTTAGACTTAAAATCAGAAAGTGACACGTGAAATTTCCGGGTGACATATAGGAATTAAATTCTATATATTTTTTTCAACCAATAAAATTCCATCTGAAGGTTTGCTTCATAATCAATAATTACAAGGGTAAATACCGCCAAAATACTTGCGGACGTAGTTGTAGACCTAGCACGTATTATTTTGGGACCATTTAGAAAATAAAAATAATAACTCCTTTCACCATCAAATTCGAAAAAAAAAAGATTTTCACGAGGCAGTGTGAAATTATTTTCTTCTTTTATGTGCCTTGTCCCTTCAGGACGTAGGCGATCATGACCCTCCACGCCCTCCTGTCCCTTGTAGCTCTTAATATGTTTTGTCTTTTTCTTATTTCTCCCAGACCCTCTTTTGCCATCCACTTGCTCAAGTCCATTAAGTATATCACGCGTTGTTTTCCCCTGTCCCTTTTTCTCTCTACCCGTCCTGTGAGTATCAGATTTTCCAAGCCCTCCTTCCTCAATAATTTCAGAAATTTCAGCTGCCTCTTCCTGATGTTAAGTATAAGTTTCCTCTTTGTTTCCACACTTTCCAAAACCTCGTCGTTGCTCACATGTACGGCCCATCCTCAGTATCCTTCTGTAGAACCACATTTCTGTTGCTTCGAGTCTCTTCTTCATCTTTGAGAAGATTGTCCAACATTCGCTGCCATACAGGAGGACTGATATCACGTAACAGTTCAGTACTCTTTTCTTTGTTTCCACCGAAACATTCCCTGTCTCTTAATACTCTGCTTGGCTTTTGGAATGCATCTTTGACCATTGCAATATGTCTTCGGATCTCAGTGTCGCACTTTCCGTCCTTTGTTAGAACACTTCCCAGATATTTAAATTTTTGTACCTGCTTGATTTTAGTATCCCCGACCTGTAATTTGCATTTTGGTCTCTTCTTTTTGTTGATGACCATGCATTCTGTCTTCTTGTAGATTTTGCTTAGTCCCTTCTTCTCGCTTTCCTTCAGTACCTTCTGTGGGGGGGTTTGTAGTTTCCTTTCCGTGTCAACTATCAACACAGTGCCATCTGCATATCTTATGTTGTTAAGATTGTGGCTGCCAATGATGAATCCTGGTAGGATATCCATTTCTTTCAGAATTGCCTCGCTGTTTAGGTTGAATAAGTCTGGTGAGAAGATACATCCTTGCCTTACACCCTTTCTATTTTTGTATATCTGCAGAACTTATTTTTGTCCGTATGCAAGCGATTTGCTGCCAATAATGCTGAATAATGTAAATAGTGTAAAAATAAAAAAAAATCACCAAATAGTGATTTTAATATTTTAAACTGATTTGATATCATTTAAAAGGTCATCGGTTTTTCAGGGCATTTTCCAGCAACAATGAGTGCATCGTTATTTATGATAGGTCGCAAATGCCTCGGTAGATATACTATAGTAGCACTGAAAGATAGGGCAAGCATAAAATAATAATGGCGATTAACCAGAGAGTAAATAGCATCTCTGGAAAAGCAAGTATTTGTCACAGTAGTGTGCGAAGGACAAAATGAAGACAAGGTATGAATTTCAAAAAGAGGACGTTATGCAATTAATATCATTTGGGGCTTGATGTGTTAATCATTTGCCTGTCGAATAAAGCGTGGGCAGGTCGAGAACAATAAGATATGAAAGCATTAAACAATTTATGCTTAAGCGCAGCATTATTTTTGCGTTTTCAAAAGGAATGATTAATTGTGTATACATATTTTGGAACATCCTTTTACAGTCGTGGGTAACTTGATAGCCTGAGAAACGTATTATGAAAAAAATTTTACGTTATGCATTTCTTGATTTTGACCGAAATACTGCTTTCACAATTTACGCACAACCATCGGTGGAGAAATAGAGTAAAAACTAAGAGGAAGAGGAAGAAAGTTTTCGGGAAAGAGAGTGAAAAAGAGAAAAC
This sequence comes from Acanthosepion pharaonis, assembly GCA_903632075.3. Taxonomy (NCBI): domain Eukaryota; kingdom Metazoa; phylum Mollusca; class Cephalopoda; order Sepiida; family Sepiidae; genus Acanthosepion; species Acanthosepion pharaonis. Next base: position 383,887 of record CAHIKZ030005590.1, on the reverse strand, counting down.
GAAGCAGGCAAAAGGAAGCAATAAAGAGTAAAAGGAGAAAGCGAGTGAAAGCGAAAAGTAGAGGGCGAGTGAAAGCAAAGAGGGGAGGGCGAGTGAAAGCGAAAAGGAGAGGGCGAGCGAAAGAGAAAATGAAGGAAAATAAAGAGTCAAATAAATAAAGACTAAATCCTGCGGGCTTGGAACCGTGCCATGAACGCTCAAGGTAAAATCTCAGAAAATGAATATTCAAGGAACGCTTGATATTGTCCAGACTCCGACAGCGCTAGGAGACAGACTTGTTGTCTCTCGATCCTTAGTTTTAGGCAATACATTAAATGAGACTAATATGAACAGAACGAATGCTAACATTAATAATTTTGAATTACGGAAGCCTTTAAAAAGCGATTATGCTACAAATTTCTTTATCTCGCAAATAATAATAATAATAATAATAATAATAATAATAATAATCCCTGCAGATTGTAATGTATCTTAAAAAACTATCAAAATACAAAGATCTTGAAGTGGATATCTAAAAAAAATGTGGCACATGAGGACATCAATAATTCCAGCTGCAGTTGGAGCCCTCGGATTGATTGAAAAAGGTTCCGATAGACTCATTGAAGGGATTCCTGGTAGCCCATACCTTAAAGAAATAGAAAAAAATGTACTCGCAAGTACAGCTCACACATTACGAAGTGCTTTATCTATGTAAAATGTGTGTGATCTTATTTTTATTTTATTTTTTTTACAAAAATGATCAGTGGAAAAATGTCATGAAGCCTTTTGTGATTTTAGGTTTCTGGTTGGGACCCGGAAGGAAATGTGCATGCAACAGAAATCAAAGGAAATAATAATAATAATAATAATAATAATAATAATAATAACTAGAAGGATCCGTGAAAAGTTCACGGTTTTCCTATTTAAATTTTCTGATGAATCTTAATTCTTAACTCTTCAATTAATGATTGAATAAGCTCATGGTGAGTTCTATAACAATAAAATATCCGTAGAAATTGCAATATTGTTAAAAGTTTGAGCTTATCGATTTTAAGAAAATATTGCAATAACAATCATAAATATGAATACTGGTCGTTATTTTAAGAAGTAAGGGAGTACAAATGAAAATATTTTTCATTAATAGACTACTTTTTGTATTTCACTGAAACAGACGTTAAATTCTTATATTTTCTTTCTTTCTTTAATTTTCTCACTGAAATCGGGTAGTGTCTTTTCTCCTCATTCCTTGCGATCATAAAACCAAGAATAGTCCATTATTTATGAGATATTGGCAGACGTTAAACACTTTATTTTTTCTCTTATTTCTTTCCAGCCAAATCCCCGTCTTACGAAATTTTTTTAATAATAAACAGAATAATAATTCAGCAGACGATGTCATTTTATTTAATTTATTTTAAATGGATTTTTGATTCGATGCTGTGCGTCTGAAAATTGTCACTTTTATTGGTCGCCATCACTTCTCGCCCTTTTGATTTAGATTAAAGTGTAGTATCTGTTCTCATCAGTTTCATCTGATTCTCTCTCTCTCCATTTCTATATTCCCTTCTTTCTTTATTCTTTCTTTTAGTTTCTCACTAAGAACCAAATAATGTCTTTTCCTTTTTCTCACATGATCAAAACGCGAAACAGTTCATTATTTATGAAGTATTGGCAGGGCGTAACGGTCGTGCAAACTAACGAAGTTGCTGGGCAAGCACAATTATAATAGGATAATCGACATAAGATATTATGGCATTTCTCTGTCCAACGAGATCATGACATTGAAGCACTCGACCTTATTGTGATAGAAAATGAAAGTAGCAATTATCAAAGTATTGATTTTACTGCTCCATATTCTACAAGAGTGGGCTCCAAAGAAACTGAAAAGATTGCAAACAAATATGCAATCGAAATTCCGGGCAGTTCCAGAACAAGTTAATTACAAAAAATCGTATTCATGGGCACATCGCACCGCTTACGAAGATTTCTTTCCATAAAGATAAAGGACGTCTTAAGACATAGAGATATTTTTTGAATTACCCTTTAATGGCTTCTTGGAACTGTAAACTTGAATATTTTACAAAAATGTTATCGAATTCTTAAACATTTTGAACATTTTTCTTTCATCGCCGCAAAATACATGCCGATCACCTGTTAACACTTTACATGCAAAATCTTGCTGTTTTTTGACATTTCTGGTTGAGAGATTGGGGGCAACCCACATAAAATAAATAAAAGGAAAATAAAGAGATGATGATGATGGTGATTATGATGATTAATAATAATTTTAATTGATTTGTTTGTTTTTTGTTTTTTTCCAGCTTATCAACCTTTTGCAGGTTATTTAAAGGCATAAAATATTTTTAGATTGTAAGAGTTTTTAAAGATTTTTTTAAATGATTTAGAGAGAAAATATATGTAAATGTGGAGACTGAATGTAAGAAAATGTAAGAAATATCCGCGAGTATGATTTTTGCAATTCATTTTAAAAAAATTCACCTCAAGCAATGCGATAAAGCCACTAAGACGCAAAGAGGTGGGGGTACCGAAAGTGAAGAAAACGAAGAAAAACGTTACTGAGGAGAAAGGACAATAAAAATAACGGATTCAAGGAGAAAGAAGATGACGATTGACGTTATATTTAAATTTTTGAAGATTAAAGTTAACAGGAAAGCAAGAAGAGTTCCACATGCGAGAAGTGCGAGAGAAGAAACTGTTAACATAGAACTTACAGTTACATCTACCTAATTCAATTGTAAAATGATGAGACATTGTTGCCAATCTAGTAACGTGCTTAAATTTATAAAGTCTAGCTACCATAGTGGAACGTTTATCAGAAGAATTACCATAAAAGTATTTATAGAAAAAGCGTAGATAAACTATATTACGGTGGTGGGGAAAGTGAGTGAAGCCAAGATGCCAGGTTAGAACCAATAATATTGCAGATTCTTCTTTGGATTTTATCAAGAATCTTTAAATATATAGCAGGATCACCAGACCAGATGTGGCAGCAATATTCAACGCAAAGTCGAATGATAGAATTGTAAACATTTAAGCTAGATTCTGGCGATAAAAATTGTCTTGACCGACACAGTGAACCAACTTTCCTAGCAGCAGAAGTAGCAATTGATTCAATATATTCTTTTCACTTCATGTCACTTCAATATAACATTTTCACTTTATCTCATCAAATAACGTGTTGCCTCTTGAAGACTCTGCTCGAGACATGGAAGCAACTCGTACAACACCAAGCAAAAGTCAAACGCAGCAACAACAGCAACAATAACAACAACAACAATTATAATAAATGAAAACTCTAGGGATTGTTAAAAAAATAGTCCCTACCATGAAAACTGAGATTACTAGTGAAATAAACTTAGCGTATTAATTCTCACTGCTTACGAAAAATTTGGTCGGTAGTGGAAGGAGGGCTTATAGGAAAAAATCCCCAGACGCTGCATCCTATACTGTAGGGATCACCCAAAAAACTCCGATACCTAAAGTCTAAAATGAATTTTTAAAAATGAAAAAAATTTCTTGAAGCTTTTATTTTAGTTTTAATTCCAAGTTAATAGATTAAATTTAATATTTCCAATAAGCAAAATACTTTGTTGTATTTCAAAAACTAATTTAAACTCAATAGAACGAGTTTTTTTTTTGCTAAAATAGTGATTAGCGCCCTTTTTAGTTGTCAATCATCGCAATGTAATTCTCTTTATTAAAAAATCTTTTATTAAATTTATTAAAAAATATACCTTTCTGAAACTTTATTTGAGGACTATTAGCTGATTTAAGTGTAAATTAATCTGATTTGAAACAACTATTTTTTTACTTTAAGTTTAAAATAACGCAAAAATGCATTTTTTAAACTGACAGTAGCTGTTTTGCGTATTGACAGCCTGATGGCAGGTCTAATATTGTTCTGCGGAGACTTTATCTGTAAAACATAATTTAAGAAAATTCCGCTGTCAATGTCTAGGGGAGATAACTCATCTTGTGCTTCTTTAGTACTGCTCAATTCTCAGCTCTATTCTGCACTATTCCGTCCAGGATTAGCTGAGTAGATTAAAGCGGAAGTTCGTGAATTTGGTGACATAGTAACTGTAAGTTCAATCCCTGAGTTGGGCAGTGTAAACTTAGATTCAGTCGAAACCAGGTGAACATTAAATGATCAGTACTAACAGACCACGATATCTATCAGAGAGATGAAATTTAAATTTTTATTATTGGATTATTATTCCAAAATTTTAACACATCATCAGATAGCTATTAAATGTCAACAACTGACCACAAATAGTTATTAATTAAAATTAGCAATTAATGTGTAATATTATCCATAACTACATGTACAAAAATGTCGTTTTTGATAAAAGTTAAAAAAATAACCATAAATACGTAAAATATGCATATATTGTCGGAAATTCTTTTTTCCGTAATATAGCTATTTGTGCTATGTTTTAATACTTGTTACTTAAACAATAATAATACTGAATAATTTTTTTGAAACGTTAAAGCATATTTAATCACATCTTTTTAATAACTGTCACAATCTGTAAACAAAACAAGATATATTTCTATCGACAAACATTTTTTCGCAAGAGATTTCATCACACAGTGTTATAAAGTTCGTCTAACGCTTACAATTGCTGGTTAGAAAGACTGTAAGGAAAATACTGTAAACAAAAAGATTGACTGAAGAAGAGTTTGGTATTTTTCTACAGTAAGGTTCACCCTGTACAAGGCCCGGGGACCACTTGAAGTAGAGGTTTACGATAAGGGGTAGTTTATATGGATAGGAGGATTTAGCATCTCGATACCACTTTCTTATCAATGTTGAATTTTATTTAGCTTCATACAGATTTTCAGGAAATATCATCTTCTAATTCGTCAATACACACAAGTGGGCGTTGCAATCCACCCACGTACAAATATATTTTCCAGCGCGCGACCAAGTCAAATTTCCCGCCAATTTTCTGTGAGCCTGTCATGTTTCTGTGAGTCTGTCATTGATTACATTAATTATAAATAGCAGACACAAGCTTGCTCTCTCTCTCCCTTCTCTTCCCTTTTCCTGTGAAGATGTGATCTTAAGGTTTTCCGTCTCGACCATGTGCGGTCAGACGTTAAAAGCATATTCACGCAAGAACGTACGTACGAAAATTTCCAAGCTACATTACAAAACATACAAACAATTTCAAACAAGAACTTTTCTCTTTGAAATACTTTTCTAAAGCTACAGTTTATTCAGCATTTCTCAGCTTTATAATTCATTCAACTTTTGTGAGCTCAGATAAAAATATTAATTCAGTCAAAGAGACATTAACACAAAACCTCTACACATGTATATCATTACACAAAAATAAATATAAATGTTGTTGTTTTAAAAAACCGTCTTTATTCCTTCTTGCTGTTTTATATTTAGTGGTATTTTGCGTTAAATATAAATCGTGTGGTCATGTTAATAAACAGATATTTGCAAATGGTCATTCTTATTAACATACCTTAACAAGGGGATGGATTGAGAATACAGTAGTTCAGGGCAACAAACATACGACTAGGAAGTGCTACGACGCCATTGCGACCCAGTTTTTGCTACTATTCCATGGGCAGATGTTCTACTCATAGAAGATGGACAAGTCCATGTTTCAATAATAAGTATAGAAAATACTAGTCAGTCTTTCCGCGCAACTTACAAAAACTCATTTGAAGGTGGCGACCGCCATCAATTTTTAATTTAAAGTTTCACTGTCGGTACGAATAATGATATACTTGTAACAGCCCGGGTGTAATTCTTATGAGAATTGTAATCTTATCATTATAGTCTGCTAGATTAACTAGAATGTGAATTATTAAATATCGCCAGTAAGATTGACTGTTCAGTTACAGGAAAAAAAAAGAAGAAAACAGTTGAAAATATTAGCGCGTCTTAAAATATTTACCAAAAAAAATCTAACATTTTTTTAAAATTCAATTTATTTATGGAGTTTTTGTAATAAACTTGTTTCTTAGAAAGATCCATATATTATGAAAATAAAATTCGCCTTTTCATGCAGATTGATAGAACATGTCGTACATTCCTGACACTCCCATCATGCAACAGTACTTTTGACGTACGTAGAACATGCGAAGCGTTCCCTATGCTTTCTTTACTTTTTACAGCAATATCCAGAACGAGGTCTTAGTATTTTCTTGTTTACACTTTTTTTTTTATCTTCGCTTTGTTTATAATTTGACAAGTCATCTTTTCCTTGCTCACATTAATAAGAGTCCGTATTAATCTAGAATCATTTTTTAAAACAATTTCTCGCCAAGCAAGACAATAAAGCCACTAAGACGCAAGGGGTTACTGAGTGTTAAAGAAAATGAAGCCATTTTTAATTTTTTAACTAGTATTTCTTTCACCTTAATTTTAGTTGTTTTTTTATCACAACTGCTGAGATCGTCAGTCTTCTAATATTAGTAGACAACGCAAGTCAGCCGCAAAGAAAAGGACTCTGTCTGGATTTGAACTCCTATCCCTTTGAATTCGGTTAAGTTTGATTTTCTGTAAACCGTTAGCTTATTAGCTAAGGTAGCCATCATGCCAAGATAAATTCCTCTAAAAAAGAAAGAATTTTCAGTAAGAGTCTATTCTTTATTTTCGATTCACGTTGTCTTTTGATAACCATTCACTGGCAGTCCGACAAGATGCGAAAAGAAACTGATATTTAGAAGAAAACATATTAATAAAAAAAGTTCATAATCATATCCGTTTTTTGACTAGAATAGAGTAGTCAGTTTTTATTATTATTATTATTATTATTATTATTATTATTTCTGCTATGGACACACTACCTACCAAGTCTGCGGAAAGACCTAAGGCAGGTCGTGGTGTGTTATTATGGCCATTTTCATGTTAATTTTTTTTTTTTTTTTTTATCTCCGATGAAGTTGCTAGCGTTACATAGACAAAGTTCTCCTTAGTGTGTGTGCTGTACTTAATAAGACAATTTTTGTATGTATGTCTCTTAAGCTGGGGTTTCCAGGGATTCTTTCAATGTGTTGTTTTGTTCCATTTTTTATAATTCCAAGTGCACCTATTACCACTGGTATTATTCTTGTTTTCAATTTCCATTTTTTCTATTTCAATTTCAGGTCTTTGTATTTTGATAGTTTTTCAAATTCCTTGGTTGCTATGTTACAATCCGCTGGACAAGCCATATCAATTAGTAGGCAAGTTTTTTCTTTCTGGTTTTATTATTATTATTATTATTATTATTATTATTATTATTATTATTATTATTATTATTTCCTTTGATATCTGGCGTTTACATTTTCTTTCCGGGTCCCTTAGAGACCTAAGGTTAGAAATGGCATCATGACTTTTTCCACTGACAGAAAAAAAAATTAAATTATTATTATTATTGTGTGTAGTATCATATTGCCAGAGAGTAATTTGAAGTACTTAATTACCCCCCCCCTGTGTTTTATGAGTAAAAAAGGTACTGTAGGAGAGTTATCTATTCACAAAGGGGGGACGGTTAGTTCAGATTTAGAGGGTTTTGCGAATGATATGTGCAGTTCCACACAAAGTAATCTTTTGTAGTTCTAAGATGCTGGTGTGTCCAGGAATTTTACTCATGATTTTCGGTTCCATACTTTATCATGTTCAACGCCACTATCACAAAAGGGATAATCGTAGATTTAAGTTTCCATATTTTTGTTACTTCGATTGTCAAATTGAAGTAACAAAAATGGACACATCCTGGACACATCAGCATCTTAGAAGTTTTTCAAATTCTTTTTTAGAAACATTAGAATCCTGTGGGCTAAACATACCAATTAGTTTTGGCAGGTTCCATTTTAAAAATCTTTCATGTCTATGTCCGGTCTGTTTATTATTATTATTATTATTATTTGTGTATGTTATGTTTCCTGCTTTGTATCCTGTAGAACCGAGTCCAAACTATGGTCCTTAGATCCTATAGGAGAATTGTCATTTAATTGATAGCACTTTTCTTAATATATGGGATGTTCCTAGTAGCTCGATCTTCTGGGCAACTTGTATGTTAATATTACCTGAGACACTTAATAAAATTGTTCATTCATTTTCTCACGAGGCCCAGTGCTCCGATTACTATTGGTACAGTCTCAGTCTTCATTCCCCACATCCTGTTAATCTCGATCTCCTGGTCCTTGTATTTGGATAATTTCTCAATAATTTTCATGAAGGCGTTTCTCTCAGATGGTACTGCTATGCCAATAAGCATACACTTCTTGAATTTCTTGACTTTTATGATAATATTAGTTCTGTTGGCTGTTATTTCCCTGTCAGTTTGAATTGGCATGTCCCAGAGGATAGTTACATCATTATTCTGGGTAACTGTGTCTGGTTGGTGCTCATACCATCTCTCAGTGGTTTCAATTTTGTGCTTCTTGAATATCTTCCAGTGCGCATATGTCGCTAACTTTTTTATGTCCGTAGGTATATTCATTTTTTGCTAGTTCCAGACATCCCGAGATAATATAATCGACAGTTTCATCATATTTTCCGCAGATCCTGCATTTCGAGCTAGTTCCATCCTTAATTATATCCTGTGATAGGATCTGGTTGCGAGGTTTTGGTTCTGAGCTTCAATAATTGAACCTTCTGTCTCAGCTTTCAACGCAGTGTTCCTCAGCCACTGATCTATTTTCTGTTGGTCCAGATCTGCTTCAACCGTTCTTTTGAGGTAATTGCCATGTAACGTCTTGTCATCCGTTTTTGTTGTAATTTAATTTGGCCAAGTTGTTTTGTTTTCTGTTTTATTCGTTTGGCGTAGATGGTATTCATTTCATTTTTGTTGAAAGGGTTTCAGGTACATTAAGCTGTTTCTTGAAGAGTGCAGCTTCTTTGTTGATAGAGTTGATTTGGTGTTTTACTATTTGTATGAGAGAGTCATTGGTTTTTGTGATGTATGCTTCTAATCTGATTGCTGTAGTTTTTAGAGTTCATTTAAGTTGGATTAGACCTAGGCCTCCTAAAGCTCTTTGTACGTACAGCCTTTCAACATCTGATTTCTGAATGACTCCTCATTTGGTTAAGCATTTTTCTGGTCTTGCCGTCCAATCTTTTAATGCCATTCAACTTCCATTTAATAATGTTGAAGCTGTATGTTACTACGGGGATAGCTGAGGCGTTGATATCCTTCATTTTAGTGAACTCATTATTATTATTGGTATTATTGTTATTGTTGTTGTTGTTATAGTGAGAGAGCAACATACCGACAAACTGATGCTGGAGGACAAATATAGAAAACCTAATATACCCATCACGATACTCAATTTGATAACAGTATACCAAGCACATGCGCCCCAGCCAAATTTTGTTTTACCGTTGAAATGGCTTGATGTAACCGTAAGTTGTATCCTAACAATTTTTCTCTCGCACTTCTCGCTTGTAGAATACTCTTCAGGCTTTCCAGATTTCATCTTCTAAAATTTAAATTCAGTGTCAATTGTTATCTTCTGTCTTCTTAATTCCTGTTCTTTTATTGTTCCCTGTCCTTAATAATGTTTTTCTTTTTTTGTATTATCTCGCAGCCAGTAACTCCTTGCATCCTAGTGGCTTTATTGCCTTGCTTGTGGTGAAATGATTAAGAAAAATTAAGAGGGTACCAATAGTAAAAATTCAAACTTGACAAAACGTTCCGTTTCACTGAAGCAGACGTTAAACACATGATAGCGGAATCGCTTTCTTTCATTCTTATTATTATGTACGTTTTCTTTTTCTTACTAAAAGCAAACAGTTGCTTTGATGTATCTTTTTCTCCTACCTTTCCTGGCAATTCAAATGGAATGGTTTATTATCTCTCTGAGGCGTAACGTACGTGCTTACTTACTAACTAACGGGAAAACAAACAGAATTAAAATATGATTGATAATCATAGAATGAGCTCTGCTTACCGAGTCTCCGTGCTGGGACATTTAGCTTCCGGGCATGATTTAGGCTTAGGACAGCAGTTTGAAAAGCTCCTTAGGGTGTGATTACTGGGAACAAGCGTTGATGTGTGTAAATTCGTGTGTTAATTTCGAGATGAAAAGTTTGGTTCACTGTAGAAAGGGCGGTTTGGAGATAATAAGAATGATTCATTATTAGCAAGTCACATTTCGAAATCTGGGCATTCAGAAAAAGGAAATATTTATTCTCTGACCAAAACCACTTGCTAGGAAATTATCTGAACAGAAGGGACACGCGTTCATTTTTGATAATGTGACGCGTTATGATTATCTCAATGTGTCCGTTGACTTCACCCCGAATCTATTGTCGACGCCAGTACACACACACACACACACACACACACACACACACACACACACACATATATACACATATATACATATACATACACATACACATACACATATATTTAAAAACAGCGGCTCCCACTACTATTAAGCATTACTCTTCAAGTACGAATTGGATTCTACGAGCCGCTGGCGTATTTCGTATAGAAAAAGAAACGTTAAAATTCCCTTCCTTTTTGCCGTGCGACGATGGCTTAGGGATACGGTATCTGAGCAATGTTAAATCAGTCGGGTTTCGATACCGGCTTGAAGCATTCGGACGTGTAGCCACACTAAGGAGCTGTGATACAGTGAAATAGTGTATCTGTGGATGACTCTCTCTCTCTCCCATATATATATATATATATATATATATATATATATATATATATATATATATATATATATATTTCAGGGACCTTCTTGCACACAGTGCACCAGGTCTCTGTATTTGGTCTTCTGCACAAAGCTTTCACACTGTAATCAAGTCGGTTCCTAAAGTTGCTCGACACTCATACGCCGAAAATGATAGGAGAGTCAATTATATATATATATATATATATATATATATATATATATATATATATTGTGTGTATATAGGCAGTTTTTTTTCATTCATACATGTTTCATTAAATAATATAGACAATTTTTGTCTATTTATTTTATTTTATGCAAAAAAAAACATGTCAATATGGTGATTTTCTTTCGCCTTTCAATGATAATATTATTAAGCTTATCGGACGATATGAAAGGAATTTGCATAAAATAAACTCGAAACCAAATTGATTATATATATATATATATATATATATATATATATATGAAGTGAAGGTAATAAATCCATTGGTGTGTAATCCAAGTGGATCCTAGTAATATAAAATATTAAAAGTGATCTGCAAAAAGAGCTCAATGTATATAATATTACAGACCAAAAATTAATACACAATAAAATCCCAAATCACCTGATATGGAGAATAAACTTATTTCGACCGACGAAAACATAATTCATCAGTCTTATCAACATAGATTCTCTCTCTTTCTTTTTATCTCGATCTATCTATCTATCTATCTATCTATCTATCTATCTATCTATCTATCTATAATAATAATAATATATTATTATATATATATTATATATAAATATTTATATATATTTATATATAAAGTGGCATTATTGCTTTCCTTCGGATTAAATTATTAATATATATATATTAATAATTTAATCCTAAGCAAGGCGATAATGCCACTTAGGCCATTCAAACAACAGAGAGTTACTGAGAGTGAAAGAGAATGAAAAGAGATTAGTGAGGAGAAAGGACACTAAAAAACAAGTTTTCAGGAAGACAAATGATGGTGGTTGACGTTGCATTAAATTTTTTGAAGATTGTTGGTGTCAAGGAAGCAAGCAACCGGAAGTGCGTTTCACACGCAATAAAAGAAACTATTAGAGTAGAATTTACACTTCCATTTAACTATTTCAACTACAGAACGGTGAGACGTAGTTGCTAATCTGGTACTAAGCTTAAATTCATGCGGTCGAAGTGCCAAGGAGGAGAGATCACTAGAACAATTGCCATGAAAATAATTAAATGGGTGATTTATGAATGTGCAAAATGGATTGTTGTGAAGATTTTTCTGGCACAGTGAACCAATTTTCCTAGCAGCAGATGAAGCAATTGATTCAATATAGTCACTTCACTTCATTTCAATAGAAAAATTGTGCCCAAGAAGGCGCAGTAAATTGATTTCCTGGGTGTTAGCATCAGTCATGATGATGAAAGGCAGGAAAGGTTGCCAATGGATCAGTGAATGGCAACAATTTTATTTTGGAGGCGTTAAAATTTACAAGTTATTTTTTGCCGCAGTTAAAACTGATATATATATATATATATATATATATATATATATATATATATATATATATATATATATATATATATATATCGGGTAAAAAAATTGTTAAAATCGTGTAAGAGTAAAATTGTCCATTTGCTAGATTAAGCTCCGAACCGTTGTATGTTAGAAATGATTAAAGATATCTTACTGGAATTCTCCGAGGATTTTATAACACTATTAGATTCTATTTTGAACAATAAAAATGTATTTAGCTCTATGTTGAAATGATGATCCCTCTTCCTGCTGTGATCTTTTGATCCGCTTTTCTTCTCTACTGTTTCCTCTTTTTTAAACTTATTCACCGTTCTCTTGGTGGTTCTTGAATGGACTTTGAAGATGGAAGCCAGAGTATGAATCTTGGTACCATTAATCTAGGTCTGAATGATCTTTTTCGTCTCACCATTGCTCATTTGGGAAGACATAGTGGGGCTGACACAAAATAATTTTAACCTGTTCATTTTCTAGCTGAATAATTTAAAGGGTTTTTCAGTGATTCTGACGACAAGTGGTGCCAAGATGGCTAAACATCTTACCCGAAAACATGGGAAAAAGAAAATCAATTAGTGTTTTTTTTTTGTGTATTAAACATTTTGTGGGCTGGACAATAATCACATGCTGTTACACGATTTGGACAATTTTGTTGTTACACGGAATATATACATATATATATATATATATATATATATATATATATATATATATATATATGCACATTTTATTGAATACGACGGACAAGGTGCTTTTATTTAGTTTTTTACGTAATTTCCCATGTGATCTAAAAAAAATTTTCTTTTCAGATGATAAATTACATAAAAACTTGAAAATGGCTAAATGTATAACCGAAAGCGCTCGGATAAAAAGAACATTGGGACAGTTTTTATATAATTTATGATCTGAAGAGAAAAAAAATATTATATCGCATGAGAAATTGTATAAAAAACTAAATAAAACCACCTTGTCTGTCGCATTCAATAAAATGTGAAGAAGGATTTAAATACAAAATATATATATATATATATATATATATATATATATATATATATATATATATATATATATATATAGCAATGTTGTCTTCGGGTATATCTATCTATATACGTACATACATACATACATACATACACACACACACACACACATATATATATATATATATACATACATACATACATACATATATCTTAGCCTCTTCCTATCTATGTATCTATCTCTATAATTATCTTCATGTCTATCAATCAAGAGATCTTTTTCGCTAAGCTAAGTCCACAGTTGGTGAGGATCGATGTCACTGGTATATTGAACACCTTTGCTCTACAACGAAACACCTATATTCACCTGGTATTTTAATGTCCATTTAAACTTTAAATAAAGAACGAGAACCAATTCAATCAATACAAGGCGAATACAAAAAGGTTGCATGTATCACAATATGGCCGTTTCTAACTGTTATGTGCGTATATGTATATGTGTGTGTATAATACGTGTATGTCTGCGTGTACAGTTTTCTAACAATAAATGAATGACAGTTACAGGCTGTGTGTATTCATACTTGCATATTCCTTGTGCAGACCTTTTGACACAGAGCCACACGATATTTATTCAGATATAAGTTGATAGCGTTTAATAACAATATTTACTCTCTCTTTCTCATGCATGCTTTCACAAGAATGTACACGAGCACGCACACACATACACAATTATGGCAGTCACTCTAAGGAACAAACACTTATATACATACAAGTGCAAGGCTAAGCGATCCCTGTTCTGGAGATTTTTAGTAATTTTTTTTTCTCTTTTTTTTTTTTTTCACCGAGACCAGTTTTCTTTCTTTCTTTTTTTAATTTTTTTTTATTTCTAAGCGTTTAACCCCTGCGGGGTGTCGGTATATTAACTGCTAAATTACTTACAGTCGTCCCTCGATATTTAATTAAGTTCGCACCTGCTCAGATTAAGGCCAATGTCTTTTTATTTTAGGGGGGATTTTATTCATTTTTATATAAATCATTGTCAGCTTTTGTTTTATTTAAGCCGAGTCACGTTTGTTTTTTGGAGGAGGGTATTGAAACCAAGTGACAAGTTATCTGGTTATTAAGGTCAAAAAATTGTGAAAAGATTCCTTGAACAATGAAAAATAGAAATTTAGTTTATTCATCTTAACATCAACATTAAAATGGAAACTGAGTCATTCTTGACAGCTACTCAAAACAACACCATAATCACTATGTCAGATCGTATCTGCAATGTACTAACCAACCAATGTTGCTAAACTTTTTAGGATATATTTGTATGAACAATTCATTTTATAATATCTATTCTTCTGTATAATATATGCGAATCTCAGTGTGTCACTGTGTTACCCTTTTTCAATTAAAGGGACATAACTCTCTAACTTTTAATAACTTATATTACAGGAATTTTGGATTCTCAAGTTTTTATTACTGCAATTGTTTCCGGTGATTTTTTTACATGATTTTTTTTTGCGACGAATTTTTTGTATGATAAATTTTATAACTTGGAAATAAATTTGGGAATAATCAAAATTAATGGCGAAATCCATCGTAAGTCACCCATGAAATAAAAATAATTGCTTATACGGAAAGTAAACACCTACGCATATCAAATTGTCTTTAAATTAAGTGGTGACAGAAAAATTGTCGTTAAACTTTATAAGATAAGCATATATATTAATACAATACTTAAATGCATCGATCAATTTTGAGTTCTTCTGTAGTTTATTGTTGCCTATCGCATACGGCAGCAGTATGCGTCGCAAAAAGAAATTTCCGCCAACAGAAGACCAGATTGCAATCAAAAGAGCCAAGGCTGCAGCGAGGAAAGGAAAGTCCCGTGCAAATGAAAACCCAAGCGGTAACCAGGAGAGTTTCCAATGCTGAGAATATGCAAAGACTTAAGGACTCTGAAACTCCTGAACAAGCCGAAGGCACAATCAAGAGCCTTCCGCAGGAGCTAGCTTAAATGCCGCCCAATAAAAATAAATAATGTACAATATTTATTTATTATATAGTAGAATCCCTGACAACCGGACTAAGAAGGCCTTCCGGATATGAGGAATTCGTTACAATGTTCGGATATGAGGGGGTATATTTAGATTAAAATAAAAGAACTGAAATTTAACATTTATTTTCAATGTTTAATAGTAAACAATATAAGCTAATGGTGAGTGAAGTATAACGGAATTGATTTTAACGAAAAAAAATACTATGTTAATGAAAATTCATTAAATTAAGTATGCCACGTATGCAAAACAAATAATGTAACAAAGATTTTTTAATCGCTGTTGCATGAGGATTCTTTCTCTTCTAATGACCTTCTCAACTTTTCCGCATTTCGTTTTGCTTTTGTTCTTGAAATTTTTTAAACAAAAGCCAATTTTTAACTCTGCATGCCTTATTGCAATCGTCATAGCTGAATGCTGGCTTTCTTTCCATAAAACTGACAAACTTTTCAATAGTTTTTTTCAATTTCAGTCCAGGTTTCATCAAAATCATGTTTTTTTTATTTCCTTGTTCATTGTGAAAGTGTGAACACTGGAGAATAGTTTCTTTGGAAGATTTTATATCAAAACAATGTCGACTTTCCTATGCTGAACTCAGCCATTAGTTACAATGAACATTCACCAGCATCTAGTCTTTTTAAAATTTCCACTTTTTGCGTTAACTCCAAAGTTGTTCTTTTTTTCTTATTCCCATCATCTTTTGCACCAATACAAGCCATTAGGATGAAATAAGCATAAGCAAATTTTCTGAAAAACAGAAATTTCAAATCAGTTACACATCACCCAAATAGTTCAAATATACACATCAAAATCATCTCCAGATATGCGATAATTCGGGATATGTGGCAATTCGGATATCAGGGACTCCGGATATAAAGGATTCCGGATATCAGGGAATCTACTTTATAGTTTATTGGAATGGTTGAGAAAACAACGTCTAATTGTCATTCAATTCGAACTTTAGAAAATGATAAATAATAAGGATTTTCTTATTGTTGATTCACATATTTGAATAATTTAGCAATTTTTTCATATTTATTTCTTTATAAATTGGTTAGTGATATTGTATTGCATTAGTTGTAATACAATTGTATTAGTTTTCAGAGTCTTGTAAATATAAAATTATTCTTGTAAATAAACAATCTAATAAATAGTATTTAATATTTTTGCTGTAAATTCTCAAGAATAAAAACAATGTATAAATTCTCTTTCATCCTATATTTAGGTATATTTAGGTATTACTAGCAGCCCTACCCAGCTGGTCGATCAGAAAAGTCGTTCAATTAGAATGGAGCAAAAACAGCATCATGTTTAGATGTAACAGAATCTATCTTCTTCAATTACTTTAAAGTACTTCATTAAAAAATATTTTGAATTAATGCAGTTAGTGATATAACAGAAATAGTCTGTATTTATTCAATTGAAGTTAGCTGAGGACATGAAGGGGTAAAACAGGCAACATGAAGACCCACTTCAGACCACAATTATTTTGGAGTTTTTGAAATTCAATTTGTCAGTGTGCTACCAGGGATGTAAAAGAGGATATATTTATGAAGAAATTGTTAATTTTGATGATAATTGGTTGAAAGATCAACGAAAAATAAGCAAGAAAACAGTAAAAATCAACATTTTTCGCTATTTACGCGGGTTTTTCACTATATGGGTGGGATCAATTATCAAGTTAAGTGACTGTTAATCAATCAACTTATTGATGGCTACAATTGAGTAAAGTTTGTATTAGATTGCTTGAAAATTGAGGGAGGTTTTAGTTCAAAATTTTGGTTGAAATCGATTTTTTGTTTTTCGCGATTTTTCGCTAAACGCAGTGGCGTAGAAATAAAAATAATGTAGTGTTCAGCTCGTCATGATGTAAGTAACCTACATACAGAGTTTGAACGAAATCGGAGGAAAAAAGTTGAATTTATCGATTTTTGGTCAGCTTTGACGATTATTGATTTTTTAAAAAAATTATCGATTTTTTACACTAAGAACGTATCTCTTACACTGTACAATGTATGTGCCAAGTTTGGTCAAAATCGGTTGGATGGATCTCGAGTGAAAAAGTATCAGACACACAGGTATCCTCTGTTTTTTATATAAAGATTAAAATTCTAATAATCACTTGTTAAAACAACAAACATTGCCGAGGATGGAAGGTAGTTAAAATAATAGGGGTGTCAATGGAAAATCCGTCCTTTGGATATTCCGTTTTTTTTTTTGTTTTTTTTTTCGAGAACGAAAGTTCAGATTTACCGACATAATATTGTTGAAAAAAATCAACGCGTCCAATTGTGCCACGGATCACAAATAATTTGATAAATCCTAAATATGTTTAATATATTTATATTTGATATGATTATTTTTTAAAATATTTATTTGAGTAGTTTCTTTTAGTGAACCTATTAACTTAAACGTTGCGAGACCCGCTTCACAGAAGACCAAAAAGTCAAGACCTCAAGCGGTGGGTAAACGAAACTGTTTCTTATGTTATGTACTGTGAAATCAATTTTTCATCAAATTCATTTGAAGGTGTGGTCGATTTCTTTTGAAGATTAACTATTTTGCCAAAAGTCAGATATAGAAAAAAGACTTCTCCGAAAGGATTGCCTCAAGTTTATTTCCAGGAAACTACAACAGATACATGGAGCAGAGCAAGTTTTCAGCTACAAAAGACGATTATGTTACCAGTTTAAATCCGTTTTATTAGTCTTGTTTTTATTTTTATATATTTTTAGTAAAACCCTCTTACTTGGTTCATAACACGGAAGCCTTAATCACTTCAATCACAATAATCTTTTTGATTGAGACGTAATCTTGGATGCGAGTTCAAATCTTGTCGAAAGTAGCTTTATTTCACGATTTCCTTTTACTTATTGTAAGTGTTAAAGTTTGTATTAATATTGTGATAAATCCGTGGTTCCCAACGTATGGCGCACGCATCATAAGGAGGGAGGGTAATTTGATTTTTAAAGGGGGGGTAATCAAGAATGAGTTATTAACACTGATTTTTTTCCAGTCAGACTGTGCGAGTGTCTGTGTGTGTGTGTGTGTGTGTGTGTGTGTGTGTGCAAGTTAATACATATGGTGCATATACAATATGGATACATGAAAATATTTGTGTGCGTGTATGTACATCTGTGAGAATTACATATGTATGTATATCTGCAAGAATTAATTGTGTATGTACTTATACACATACACACACGCATACATACATACATATATATATATATATATATATATTTTTTTTAAAGCATTTCACCCCAAGCAAGGCGGGAAGCCATTAGGACGCAAGGGGTTACAGAAGATAGGAAGATCAGATAGGAGTGATAGAAGATAGGATGAGGGTAGTAGATAGATTAGGGCAACTGGAGATGTCGATTGACATTACACTTGAATAGCTGGAGATTATAACTCACAGGGAAACAGGAGAAGGGAAGAGAGTTCCACAGGCGAGAGGTGCGAGACATGAAGCTATTAGAGTAGTAGAGACGGCTACATTTAGGAGTTTCGACAGTGAAGGGGTGAGAGCGGGATGCCAGCCTCGTAGGGCGCTTGAACTCATGAAGTCTGGGAACCGGGCGAATGCAGCTCCTCGGAGCAATTTCCATGAAAGTATTTGTAGAACAGACAGAGGGAGGCGACGGTGCGTCTGTGAGAAAGTGACTGTAGACGAGACGCCAGGGCAGGGCCAACCATATTGCATATCCGCTTCTGGAGCCTATCAAGAACCCCGAGGCAAACAGAAGGGGCGCCAGACCATATATGGCAGCAATACTCCATGCAAGGGCGAATTGTGGATTTGTATATCTGGAGGATCGACTCAGGGGAGAAAAACTTCCTAGCGCGGCTCAGGGAGCCAACTTTCCTCGCAGTGGACGAGGCAATTGACTCGATGTATTTATTCCATCTCAGGTCAGCAGTCAACGTGAGACCGAGAAGCCGCAGAGAGTTGCTCTCGAGAAGTTGAGCGTCAGACATTCTAATGGAGGGAAGGGAAGGCTCTCTGTGGTGATTAATAGAGACCAGTTTTGTCTTCGAAGCGTTGAAGTTGACCAGCCAATTCATGCCCCAGTTCACAAACGATTGGAGGTCCTTTTCGAGAAACACGGCCAGGTGAGTTTTGTCAGCGAAACTAGATTTGTTTTTGAGGCAGGAATAAATTGTGGTGTCATCCGCGTAGATGCCGACTTGAGAAGTTACGGCGTCAGGAAGGTCATTTATGTAGATAAGGAATAGAGGGGGCCTAGGATGGAGCCTTGAGGAACACCTGCGTTCGTGGGATAGGAACTGAGGAGAATCCGTTGTGAACGACCTTCAATTCACGGTTTGACAGGAATGATTGTATTACGTTATATAATCGACCCGTAATGCCATAACCCTGGATCTTGCGGAGAAGGCCGGCGTGCCAAACCCTATCAAATGCTTTGGAGATATCTAGTGCCACGGCTCCGGGCTTCCCCTGTTATTTTGGAGAGTTCGGTAGACTGTTTCAGTGATGGCTGTGAGCACATCGGCTGTAGATCTGGCAAAGCGGAAACCATATTGCTTGTCTGAGAGCAGATTATGGGATGAGGTGGTTAACCACCCCGGTATTGATTAGAGCTTCGAAAAATTTTGCCGAAGAGGAAAGGGAGACTGATAGGACGGTAGTTGGAAGGGTCAGAGGGGTCACCGGAGTTCTTGAAGACAGGAACGATCGAAGAGGACTTCCAGCAGTCAGGAAAACAAGATTCCTTGAGGCAGTAGTTGTATAGTTTCGAAAGGGCGGGCGCCAGTTCAGGCGCGCATTTCTTTAAGACAATGGCTGGTATCCCATCTCCACCACTCGCCTTGTTGGGATCTAAATTGGAGATAACGCCCAGTACCAAAGTTGGGGTTATGTTTAACCCACTCAATATGGCCTCAGTTCTAAGAGGGAAGTCGGGTATGGGTACACCAGAAGAGTCGAGCGTCGAGTTGGATGAAAATTTCCGAGCAAAGCATTCAGCCTTGTCGGTAGAGGAGGTCAAGACTTCGAACTGGTTGAATAGAGGAGGTATAGAGGGTTTGCAATACACTCTTGCAGAGACGCCAATAATCTTTGGAGCCAAATTTGCGAGATGCAATACGTTCCTTCATTCGAGCCGATTCAAATAGTGACTTAGCATCATTTAGGACGCATTTACAATCGTTACGGGCGGCGGCAAAGAGACGTCTATTGCAGTCAGACATGTCGCTACAGTATAGGTGGAAGTAGTGGTTCCTATGGGCGATGGCGGCTGAGCAAGCGGCCGAAAACCAGGGACAGGAGCGCGACATAACCCTATATTTCCTTGATGGGATGAAAGCGTCGATTCCAGCTTTAACCCAGGAAGAGACCTCAGAAGCACATTCTTGGACGGGGAGCTTTAAACTCCATCCCAGGGGACATCGCGGAGGAAATCACGGAACGCGTCCCAGTCAGCTGTTGATAATAGAACGAAGTTCTAGTGGTAGGAGGTTCTTTATGGGGGGGAGTTAAAGGAGATGTTAACCGATACTACTGCATGGTCAGAGTTACCAAAAGGGCATAGTTGCGAGGCGCTGCAGGATTCGGGGATGGAGGTAAAGCACAGGTCGAGTAGAGAGGCTTTACCTTCCCGGTTGAAGGCAAAACGAGTAAGTTAACTATCTGTGTGAGGGAATGGGAGATTGAAAATTTAATATATATATATATATATATATATATATATATATAACAATCTCTTAGTAATTTCTTCCTAGGTACTTCAATTGTCCTTTCGTTCTTTTCTTTTTCATGGATGCCATGTTCTTTGAAAGCTTGTTTAGACCAAGTTAATGGCCTTCTAGGCTTCCTCTACATGAATAGGATTTCATTTTTTGAATAATAAGAATTATATGTCATAGGGTGAGAGTATTAGGATTTTAGAGATGCTTAGGTGGGGCATGGTCTAAAAAAGGTTTGGAATCCACTGTGATAGATAATGATATTGAAATATTAGATTATATGTCCTCACGATTGCGCAAGTACCAAGAGTGCTGAAAAATTCTCAGTCTCACCCCCCCCAATAATCAACATATGGACCAATCATGAAAATACTATTTAAGGGACGTGGGTGCAATATATATATATATATATATATATATCAAATATGTGGTGCAGTTCAATTTATATTACAAAGAATCATTCATACAAAAAGTAAATTAGTAAAGTTAATAATATAAAATGGCGAAATCCCTTCACTAATATATATATATATATATATATATATATGTGTGTGTGTGTTTGTGTGTGTGTGTGTTTATATATATATATATTACACCCACTTCCCCTTAAAAACAGTATTTTCATGATTGGTCCATATGTTTACACCTTAAAATGTATTTAGTAAATATTTATTTGCTTACCTGTGTATGCACGCTATATACGGTTGCTAATATCTAGTTATTTGATTTACCCACCTCTCTCTCTCTCGCTCACTCTCTCTCTCTATATATATATACACACACACACACACACACATATATATATATATATATATGTAAGGGGACGATCTGAAAGTAATGCATCCTATTTATTTCTACGAAAACTACAACAGAATTATATTACTGTTTTCAGTTACAAAACTATTTTTTAACATAGTCAACAGCATTGGCTATGCACATTCGCCAACGATGAACAATAGTCTGGATGCCATAGATGACGGCGTATTACATATTAATATATATTATTGTTATAGAATAATACGAGGGGGACGATCCGAAAGTAATGCCTCTTATATATTTTCACAGAAACTACAATAGAGACATGTATACACCGCCGTCCGTACTGTCACTGCTGCTTTTGCTCGATAAAAAAACGTAGTACTCGTGGAGTTTTCACTTGGCGGTGTTTTCCATCTTAACGGCCATCGCATGTCGACACAAGCAAGCGGAGAGCTAATCAGACTCTACGGAGATTTCGCCCAGAGGTCCCTGCTATTCTGCGGAGATTTCAGAAATTAAATCCTCGCAGCCGTGGAAAGATCTTTGCTGAAAGCAAATTTTAAGTACAAACAAACAAGCTCTGCTAATATCTGACAACGGGTTTAATGATAACGAATTAAAAAAATTCAAAGTACACGAGGAGTAAAGAGTTATTAGACTTTCTATGTAGCCTGGCTAACGGTCTTTCACCAGGAAAATTATTCTAGCATTAATTCTTAACAAATGGAGAGACCTCAGAGCAGTAAAAACAAATAGAGGTAAAAATCAAAACCTGAATCGCCTATCATGCCACCTTATCTATCTCTGTATGCCTTTCTGCGTATTGACTTGTTTATATATATATATATATAAAAATATGAGCACTTTTGGCATTGATTTAGTGTATGTTTTTCAATGTGATATTCATGATATGTCTTTATCTAAAAAAAGAAATAACCTCTTGTGGAATGCGTTCATGCCAAAGCTCCTAACACTGGACTTGGTAAGATATAATCATTTGTGGGGTTTCATAGAAAATACTATAATTAAACATAGTGAGAATTCTTCTTTGGAATATGCAAAAAATATGCAAAAGATCATAAAACTTGTTGCACCGGACGTAAATGTGTAGGTTGGGGAAGATCCAGTCTTACTAAATCTCAATGAATTCTATTTGTATTATTTCAGGACTAAACACCAATTGTAAGAATACAGAATGTATGGTTGTCAGCAAGAGGAAGAATTCAACTAAAGGAAAGCGAGATGAAAGGACTAACCACCAATTGTAAGAAGACAGAATGTATGGTTGTCAGTAAGACGAAGAATTCAACTAAAGGAAAGCGAGAAGAAAGGACTAACCACCAATTGTAAGAAGACAGAATGTATGGTTGTCAGTAAGAAGAAGAGTTCAAGTAAAGGAAAGCGAGAAGAAAGGACTAACCACCAATTGTAAGAAGACAGAATGTATGGTTGTCAGTAAGAAGAAGAGTTCAAGTAAAGGAAAGCGAGAAGAAAGGACTAACCACCAATTGTAAGAAGACAGAATGTATGGTTGTCAGCAAGAGGAAGAGTTCAACTAAAGGAAAGCGAGATGAAAGGACTAACCACCAATTGTAAGAAGACAGAATGTATGGTCGTCAGCAAGAGGAAGATTTCAACAAAAGGAAAGCGAGATGAAAGGACTAACCACCAATTGTAAGAAGACAGAATGTATGGTCGTCAGCAAGAGGAAGAGTTCAACTAAAGGAAAGCGAGAAGAAAGGACTAACCACCAATGGTAAGAAGACAGAATGTATGGTTGTCAGCAAGAGGAAGACTTCAACTAAAGCAACGCGAGAAGAAAGGACTAACCACCAATTGTAAGAAGAGAGAATCTATGTTTGTCAACAAGCGGAAGAGTTCAACTAAAGGAAAGCGAGAAGAAAGGAATAACCACCAATTGTAAGAAGACAGAATGTATGGTTGTCAGCAAGAGGAAGATTTCAACTAAAGGAAAGCGAGAAGAAAGGACTAACCACCAATTATAAGAAGAGAGAATGTATGGTTGTCAGCAAGGGGAAGAGTTCAACTAAAGGAAAGCGAGAAGAAAGGACTAACCACCAATTATAAGAAGACAGAATGTATGGTTGTCAGCAAGAGGAAGAGTTCAACTAAAGGAAAGCGAGAAGAAAGGAATAACCACCAATTATAAGAAGACAGAATGTATGGTTGTCAGCAAGAGGAAGAGTTCAACTAAAGGACAGCGAGAAGAAAGGACTAACCACCAATTGTAAGAAGACAGAATGTATGGTTGTCAGCAAGAGGAAGAGTTCAACTAAAGGACAGCGAGAAGAAAGGACTAACCACCAATTGTAAGAAGACAGAATGTATGGTTATCAGCAAGAGGAAGAGTTCAACTAAAGGAAAGCGAGAAGAAAGGACTAACGACCAATTGGAAGAAGACAGAATGTATGCTTGTCAGCAAGAGGAAGAGTTCAACTAAGGAAAGCGAGAAGAAAGGACTAACCACCAATTGTAAGAAGACAGAATGTATGCTTGTCAGCAAGAGGAAGAGTTCAACTAAGGAAAGCGAGAAGAAAGGACTAACCACCAATTGTAAGAAGACAGAATGTATGCTTGTCAGCAAGAGGAAGAGTTCAACTAAGGAAAGGAGAAGAAAGGACTAACCACCAATTGTAAGAAGACAGAATGTATGGTTGTCAGCAAGAGGAAGAGTTCAACTAAGGAAAGGAGAAGAAAGGACTAACCACCAATTCTAAGAAGACAGAATGTATGGTTGTCAGCAAGAGGAAGAGTTCAACTAAGGAAAGCGAGAAGAAAGGACTAACCACCAATTGGAAGAAGACAGAATGTATGGTTGTCAGCAAGAGGAAGAGTTCAACTAAGGAAAGCGAGAAGAAAAGGACTAACCACCAATTGGAAGAAGATAGAATGTATGCTTGTCAGCAAGAGGAAGAGTTCAACTAAGGAAAGGAGAAGAAAGGACTAACCACCAATTGGAAGAAGACAGAATGTATGGTTGTCAGCAAGAGGAAGAGTTCAACTAAGGAAAGCGAGAAGAAAGGACTAACCACCAATTGGAAGAAGACAGAATGTATGGTTGTCAGCAAGAGGAAGAGTTCAACTAGGAAAGCGAGAAGAAAGGACTAACCACCAATTCTAAGAAGACAGAATGTATGGTTGTCAGCAAGAGGAAGAGTTCAACTAAGGAAAGCGAGAAGAAAGGACTAACCACCAATTGGAAGAAGACAGAATGTATGCTTGTCAGCAAGAGGAAGAGTTCAACTAAGGAAAGCGAGAAGAAAGGACTAACCACCAATTCTAAGAAGACAGAATGTATGCTTGTCAGCAAGAGGAAGAGTTCAACTAAGGAAAGCGAGAAGAAAGGACTAACCACCAATTGGAAGAAGACAGAATGTATGCTTGTCAGCAAGAGGAAGATTTCAACTAAAGGAAAGCGAGAAGAAAGGACTAACCACCAATTATAAGAAGACAGAATGTATGCTTGTCAGCAAGGGGAAGAGTTCAACTAAGGAAAGCGAGAAGAAAGGACTAACCACCAATTCTAAGAAGACAGAATGTATGGTTGTCAGCAAGAGGAAGAGTTCAACTAAAGGAAAGCGAAGAAAGGAATAACCACCAATTGTAAGAAGATAGAATGTATGGTTGTCAAAGCAGAGGAAGAGTTCAACTAAAGGACAAAGGAGAAGAAAGGACTAACGACCAATTGGAAGAAGACAGAATGTATGGTTATCAGCAAGAGGAAGAGTTCAACTAAGGAAAGCGAGAAGAAAGGACTAACGACCAATTGGAAGAAGACAGAATGTATGCTTGTCAGCAAGAGGAAGAGTTCAACTAAGGAAAGCGAGAAGAAAGGACTAACCACCAATTGTAAGAAGACAGAATGTATGCTTGTCAGCAAAAGGAAGAGTTCAACTAAGGAAAGCGAGAAGAAAGGACTAACCACCAATTGTAAGAAGACAGAATGTATGGTTGTCAGCAAGAGGAAGAGTTCAACTAAGGAAAGCGAGAAGAAAGGACTAACCACCAATTCTAAGAAGACAGAATGTATGGTTGTCAAATTGTAAGAGGAAGAGTTCAACTAAGGAAAGGAGAAGAAAGGGACTAACCACCAATTGGAAGAAGACAGAATGTATGGTTGTCAGCAAGAGGAAGAGTTCAACTAAGGAAAGGAGAAGAAAGGACTAACCACCAATTGAAGAAGACAGAATGTATGCTTGTCAAAAGAGGAAGAGTTCAACTAAGGAAAGGAGAAGAAAGGACTAACCACCAATTGTAAGAAGACAGAATGTATGCTTGTCAGCAAGAGGAAGAGTTCAACTAAGGAAAGCGAGAAGAAAGGACTAACCACCAATTGTAAGAAGACAGAATGTATGGTTGTCAGCAAGAGGAAGAGTTCAACTAAGGAAAGGAGAAGAAAGGACTAACCACCAATTGTAAGAAGACAGAATGTATGGTTGTCAGCAAGAGGAAGAGTTCAACTAAGGAAAGGAGAAGAAAGGACTAACCACCAATTCTAAGAAGACAGAATGTATGGTTGTCAGCAAGAGGAAGAGTTCAACTAAGGAAAGCGAGAAGAAAGGACTAACCACCAATTGGAAGAAGACAGAATGTATGCTTGTCAGCAAGAGGAAGAGTTCAACTAAGGAAAGCGAGAAGAAAGGACTAACCACCAATTGTAAGAAGACAGAATGTATGGTTGTCAGCAAGAGGAAGAGTTCAACTAAGGAAAGCGAGAAGAAAGGACTAACCACCAATTCTAAGAAGACAGAATGTATGGTTGTCAGCAAGAGGAAGAGTTCAACTAAGGAAAGCGAGAAGAAAGGACTAACCACCAATTGGAAGAAGACAGAATGTATGCTTGTCAGCAAGAGGAAGAGTTCAACTAAGGAAAGCGAGAAGAAAGGACTAACCACCAATTGGAAGAAGACAGAATGTATGCTTGTCAGCAAGAGGAAGAGTTCAACTAAGGAAAGCGAGAAGAAAGGACTAACCACCAATTGGAAGAAGACAGAATGTATGGTTGTCAGCAAGAGGAAGAGTACAACTAAGGAAAGCGAGAAGAAAGGACTAACCACCAATTGTAAGAAGACAGAATGTATGGTTGTCAGCAAGAGGAAGAGTTCAACTAAGGAAAGCGAGAAGAAAGGACTAACCACCAATTGTAAGAAGACAGAATGTATGGTTGTCAGCAAGAGGAAGAGTTCAACTAAAGGAAAGCGAGAAAAAAGGACTAACCACCAATTGTAAGAAGACAGAATGTATGGTTGTCAGCAAGAGGAGGAGTTCAACTAAAGGATAGCGAGAAGAAAGGACTAACCACCAATTCTAAGAAGACAGAATGTATGGTTGTCAGCAAGAGGAGGAGTTCAACTAAAGGAAAGCGAGAAGAAAGGACTAACCACCAATTGGAAGAAGACAGAATGTATGGTTGCCAGCAAGAGGAAGAGTTCAACTAAGGAAAGCGAGAAGAAAGGACTAACCACCAATTGTAAGAAGACAGAATGTATGGTTGTCAGCAAGAGGAAGAGTTCAACTAAAGGAAAGCGAGAAGAAAGGACTAACCACCAATTCTAAGAAGACAGAATGTATGGTTTTCAGCAAGAGGAAGAGTTCAACTAAGGAAAGCGAGAAGAAAGGACTAACCACCAATTCTAAGAAGACAGAATGTATGGTTGTCAGCAAGAGGAAGAGTTCAACTAAATGAAAGCGAGAAGAAAAAGGACTAACCACCAATTCTAAGAAGACAGAATGTATGGTTGTCAGCAAGAGGAAGAGTTCAACTAAAGGAAAGCGAGAAGAAAGGACTAACCACCAATTGGAAGAAGACAGAATGTATGGTTATCAGCAAGAGGAAGAGTTCAACTAAGGAAAGCGAGAAGAAAGGACTAACGACCAATTGGAAGAAGACAGAATGTATGCTTGTCAGCAAGAGGAAGAGTTCAACTAAGGAAAGCGAGAAGAAAGGACTAACCACCAATTGTAAGAAGACAGAATGTATGCTTGTCAGCAAGAGGAAGAGTTCAACTAAGGAAAGCGAGAAGAAAGGACTAACCACCAATTGTAAGAAGACAGAATGTATGGTTGTCAGCAAGAGGAAGAGTTCAACTAAGGAAAGCGAGAAGAAAGGACTAACCACCAATTCTAAGAAGACAGAATGTATGGTTGTCAGCAAGAGGAAGAGTTCAACTAAGGAAAGCGAGAAGAAAGGACTAACCACCAATTGGAAGAAGACAGAATGTATGGGTTGTCAGCAAGAGGAAGAGTTCAACTAAGGAAAGCGAGAAGAAAGGACTAACCACCAATTGGAAGAAGACAGAATGTATGGTTGTCAGCAAGAGGAAGAGTTCAACTAAGGAAAGCGAGAAGAAAGGACTAACCACCAATTGTAAGAAGACAGAATGTATGCTTGTCAGCAAGAGGAAGAGTTCAACTAAGGAAAGCGAGAAAAAGGACTAACCACCAATTGTAAGAAGACAGAATGTATGGTTGTCAGCAAGAGGAAGAGTTCAACTAAGGAAAGCGAGAAGAAAGGACTAACCACCAATTGTAAGAAGACAGAATGTATGGGTTGTCAGCAAGAGGAAGAGTTCAAGTAAGGAAAGGAGAAGAAAGGACTAACCACCAATTCTAAGAAGACAGAATGTATGGTTGTCAGCAAGAGGAAGAGTTCAACTAAGGAAAGAAGAAAGGACTAACCACCAATTGGAAGAAGAAGACAGAATGTATGCTTGTCAGCAAGAGGAAGAGTTCAACTAAGGAAAGCGAGAAGAAAGGACTAACCACCAATTGGAAGAAGACAGAATGTATGCTTGTCAGCAAGAGGAAGAGTTCAACTAAGGAAAGCGAGAAGAAAGGACTAACCACCAATTGTAAGAAGACAGAATGTATGGTTGTCAGCAAGAGGAAGAGTTCAACTAAGGAAAGCGAGAAGAAAGGACTAACCACCAATTCTAAGAAGACAGAATGTATGGTTGTCAGCAAGAGGAAGAGTTCAACTAAGGAAAGCGAGAAGAAAGGACTAACCACCAATTGGAAGAAGACAGAATGTATGCTTGTCAGCAAGAGGAAGAGTTCAACTAAGGAAAGCGAGAAGAAAGGACTAACCACCAATTGGAAGAAGACAGAATGTATGCTTGTCAGCAAGAGGAAGAGTTCAACTAAGGAAAGCGAGAAGAAAGGACTAACCACCAATTGGAAGAAGACAGAATGTATGGTTGTCAGCAAGAGGAAGAGTACAACTAAGGAAAGCGAGAAGAAAGGACTAACCACCAATTGTAAGAAGACAGAATGTATGGTTGTCAGCAAGAGAAGAGTTCAACTAAAAGAAAGCGAGAAGAAAGGACTAACCACCAATTGTAAGAAGACAGAATGTATGGTTGTCAGCAAGAGGAAGAGTTCAACTAAAGGAAAGCGAGAAAAAGGACTAACCACCAATTGTAAGAAGACAGAATGTATGGTTGTCAGCAAGAGGAGGAGTTCAACTAAAGGATGGCAGAGAAGAAAGGACTAACCACCAATTCTAAGAAGACAGAATGTATGGTTGTCAGCAAGAGGAGGAGTTCAACTAAAGGAAAGCGAGAAGAAAGGACTAACCACCAATTGGAAGAAGACAGAATGTATGGTTGCCAGCAAGAGGAAGAGTTCAACTAAGGAAAGCGAGAAGAAAGGACTAACCACCAATTGTAAGAAGACAGAATGTATGGTTGTCAGCAAGAGGAAGAGTTCAACTAAAGGAAAGCGAGAAGAAAGGACTAACCACCAATTCTAAGAAGACAGAATGTATGGTTTTCAGCAAGAGGAAGAGTTCAACTAAGGAAAGCGAGAAGAAAGGACTAACCACCAATTCTAAGAAGACAGAATGTATGGTTGTCAGCAAGAGGAAGAGTTCAACTAAATGAAAGCGAGAAGAAAGGACTAACCACCAATTCTAAGAAGACAGAATGTATGGTTGTCAGCAAGAGGAAGAGTTCAACTAAAGGAAAGCGAGAAGAAAGGACTAACCACCAATTGGAAGAAGACAGAATGTATGGTTGTCAGCAAGAGGAAGAGTTCAACTAAGGAAAGCGAGAAGAAAGGACTAACCACCAATTGGAAGAAGACAGAATGTATGGTTGTCAGCAAGAGGAAGAGTTCAACTAAGGAAAGCGAGAAGGAAGGACTAACCACCAATTGTAAGAAGACAGAATGTATGGTTGTCAGCAAGAGGAAGAGTTCAACTAAAGGAAAGCGAGAAGAAAGGACTAACCACCAATTGGAAGAAGACAGAATGTATTGTTGTCAGAAAGAGGAAGAGTTCAACTAAGGAAAGCGAGAAGAAAGGACTAACCACCAATTGGAAGAAGACAGAATGTATGGTTGTCAGCAAGAGGAAGAGTTCAACTAAAGGAAAGCGAGAAGAAAGGACTAACCACCAATTCTAAGAAGACAGAATGTATGGTTGTCAGCAAGAGGAAGAGTTCAACTAAGGAAAGCGAGAAGAAAGGACTAACCACCAATTCTTAGAAGACAGAATGTATGGTTGTCAGCAAGAGGAAGAGTTCACCTAAGGAAAGCGAGAAGAAAGGACTAACCACCAATTCTAAGAAGACAGAATGTATGGTTGCCAGCAAGAGGAAGAGTTCAACTAAGGAAAGCGAGAAGAAAGGACTAACCACCAATTCTAAGAAGACAGAATGTATGGTTGTCAGCAAGAGGAAGAGTTCAACTAAAGGAAAGCGAGAAGAAAGGACTCACCACCAATTCTAAGAAGACAGAATGTATGGTTGTCAGCAAGAGGAAGAGTTCAACTAAGGAAAGCGAGAAGAAAGGACTAACCACCAATTCTAAGAAGACAGAATGTATGGTTGTCAGCAAGAGGAAGAGTTCAACTAAAGGAAAGCGAGAAGAAAGGACTAACCACCAATTCTAAGAAGACAGAATGTATGGTTGTCAGCAAGAGGAAGAGTTCAACTAAGGAAAGCGAGAAGAAAGGACTAACCACCAATTCTAAGAAGACAGAATGTATGGTTGTCAGCAAGAGGAAGAGTTCAACTAAAGGAAAGGAGAAGAAAGGACTAACCACCAATTCTAAGAAGACAGAATGTATGGTTGTCAGCAAGAGGAAGAGTTCAACTAAGGAAAGCGAGAAGAAAGGACTAACCACCAATTCTAAGAAGACAGAATGTATGGTTGTCAGCAAGAGGAAGAGTTCAACTAAAGGAAAGCGAGAAGAAAGGACTAACCACCAATTCTAAGAAGACAGAATGTATGGTTGTCAGCAAGAGGAAGAGTTCAACTAAGGAAAGCGAGAAGAAAGGACTAACCACCAATTCTAAGAAGACAGAATGTATGGTTGTCAGCAAGAGGAAGAGTTCAACTAAAGGAAAGCGAGAAGAAAGGACTAACCACCAATTCTAAGAAGACAGAATGTATGGTTGTCAGCAAGAGGAAGAGTTCAACTAAAGGAAAGCGAGAAGAAAGGACTAACCACCAATTCTAAGAAGACAGAATGTATGGTTGTCAGCAAGAGGAAGAGTTCAACTAAAGGAAAGCGAGAAGAAAGGACTCACCACCAATTCTAAGAAGACAGAATGTATGGTTGTCAGCAAGAGGAAGTGTTCAACTAAGGAAAGCGAGAAAGAAAGGACTAACCACCAATTCTAAAAGACAGAATGTATGGTTGTCAGCAAGAGGAAGAGCCCCAACTAAAAGGAAAGCGAGAAGAAAGGACTCACCACCAATTCTAAGAAGACAGAATGTATGGTTGTCAGCAAGAGGAAGAGTTCAACTAAGAAAGCGAGAAGAAAGGACTAACCACCAATTCTAAGAAGACAGAATGTATGGTTGTCAGCAAGAGGAAGAGTTCAACTAAAGGAAAGGAGAAGAAAGGACTAACCACCAATTCTAAGAAGACAGAATGTATGGTTGTCAGCAAGAGGAAGAGTTCAACTAAGGAAAGCGAGAAGAAAGGACTAACCACCAATTGTAAGAAGACAGAATGTATGGTTGTCAGCAAGAGGAAGAATTCAACTAAAGGAAAGCGAGAAGAAAGGACTAACCACCAATTGGAAGAAGACAGAATGTATGGTTGTCAGCAAGAGGAAGAGTTCAACTAAGGAAAGCGAGAAGAAAGGACTAACCACCAATTGTAAGAAGACAGAATGTATGGTTGTCAGCAAGAGGAAGAGTTCAACTAAAGGAAAGCGAGAAGAATGGACTAACCACCAATTCTAAGAAGACAGAATGTATGGTTTTCAGCAAGAGGAAGAGTTCAACTAATGAAAGCGAGAAGAAAGGACTAACCACCAATTGGAAGAAGACAGAATGTATGGTTGTCAGCAAGAGGAAGAGTTCAACTAAGGAAAGGAGAAGAAAGGACTAACCACCAATTCTAAGAAGACAGAATGTATGGTTGTCAGCAAGAGGAAGAGTTCAACTAAAGGAAAGAAAGAAGAAGGACTCACCACCAATTCTAAGAAGACAGAATGTATGGTTGTCAGCAAGAGGAAGAGTTCAACTAAAGGAAAGCGAGAAGAAAGGACTAACCACCAATTGGAAGAAGACAGAATGTATGGTTGTCAGCAAGAGGAAGAGTTCAACTAAAGGAAAGCGAGAAGAAAGGACTAACCACCAATTGGAAGAAGACAGAATGTATGGTTGTCAGCAAGAGGAAGAGTTCAACTAAGGAAAGCGAGAAGAAAGGACTAACCACCAATTCTAAGAAGACAGAATGTATGGTTGTCAGCAAGAGAAAGAATTCAACTAAAAGGAAAGCGAGAAAAAGGACTAACCACCAATTGGAAGAAGACAGAATGTATGGTTGTCAGCAAGAGGAAGAGTTCAACTAAGGAAAGCGAGAAGAAAGGACTAACCACCAATTGTAAGAAGACAGAATGTATGGTTGTCAGCAAGAGGAAGAGTTCAACTAAAGGAAAGCGAGAAGAAAGGACTAACCACCAATTCTAAGAAGACAGAATGTATGGTTGTCAGCAAGAGGAAGAGTTCAACTAAGGAAAGCGAGAAGAAAGGACTAACCACCAATTCTAAGAAGACAGAATGTATGGTTGTCAGCAAGAGGAAGAGTTCAACTAAAGGAAAGCGAGAAGAAAGGACTAACCACCAATTCTAAGAAGACAGAATGTATGGTTGTCAGCAAGAGGAAGAGTTCAACTAAAGGAAAGCGAGAAGAAAGGACTAACCACCAATTCTAAGAAGACAGAATCTATGGTTGTCAGCAAGAGGAAGAGTTCAACTAAAGGAAAGCGAGAAGAAAGGACTAACCACCAATTGGAAGAAGACAGAATGTATGGTTGTCAGCAAGAGGAAGAGTTCAACTAAGGAAAGCGAGAAGAAAGGACTAACCACCAATTCTAAGAAGACAGAATGTATGGTTGTCAGCAAGAGGAAGAATTCAACTAAAGGAAAGCGAGATGAAAGGACTAACCACCAATTGTAAGAAGACAGAATGTATGGTTGTCAGCAAGAGGAAGAGTTCAACTAAAGGAAAGCGAGATGAAAGGACTAACCACCAATTGTAAGAAGACAGAATGTATGGTTGTCAGCAAGAAGAAGAATTCAACTAAAGGAAAGCGAGATGAAAGGACTAACCACCAATTCTAAGAAGACAGAATGTATGGTTGTCAGCAAGAGGAGGAGTTCAACTAAAGGAAAGCGAGAAGAAAGGACTAACCACCAATTGGAAGAAGACAGAATGTATGGTTGTCAGCAAGAGGAAGAGTTCAACTAAGGAAAGCGAGAAGAAAGGACTAACCACCAATTCTAAGAAGACAGAATGTATGGTTGTCAGCAAGAGGAAGAGTTCAACTAAAGGAAAGCGAGAAGAAAGGACTAACCACCAATTCTAAGAAGACAGAATGTATGGTTGTCAGCAAGAGGAGGAGTTCAACTAAAGGAAAGCGAGAAGAAAGGACTAAGCACCAATTGGAAGAAGACAGAATGTATGGTTGTCAGCAAGAGGAAGAGTTCAACTAAGGAAAGCGAGAAGAAAAGGACTAACCACCAATTCTAAGAAGACAGAATGTATGGTTGTCAGCAAGAGGAAGAGTTCAACTAAATGAAAGCGAGAAGAAAGGACTAACCACCAATTCTAAGAAGACAGAATGTATGGTTGTCAGCAAGAGGAAGAGTTCAACTAAGGAAAGCGAGAAGAAAGGACTAACCACCAATTCTAAGAAGACAGAATGTATGGTTGTCAGCAAGAGGAAGAGTTCAACTAAAGGAAAGCGAGAAGAAAGGACTAACCACCAATTCTAAGAAGACAGAATGTATGGTTGTCAGCAAGAGGAAGAGTTCAACTAAATGAAAGCGAGAAGAAAGGGACTAACCACCAATTCTAAGAAGACAGAATGTATGGTTGTCAGCAAGAGGAAGAGTTCAACTAAGGAAAGCGAGAAGAAAGGACTAACCACCAATTGGAAGAAGACAGAATGTATGGTTGTCAGCAAGAGGAAGAGTTCAAATAAGGAAAGCGAGAAGGAAGGACTAACCACCAATTGGAAGAAGACAGAATGTATGGTTGTCAGCAAGAGGAAGAGTTCAACTAAAGGAAAGCGAGAAGGAAGGACTAACCACCAATTGGAAGAAGACAGAATGTATGGTTGTCAGCAAGAGGAAGAGTTCAACTAAATGAAAGCGAGATGAAAGGACTAACCACCAATTCTAAGAAGACAGAATGTATGGTTGTCAGCAAGAGGAAGAGTTCAACTAAAGGAAAGCGAGAAGAAAGGACTAACCACCAATTGGAAGAAGACAGAATGTATGGTTGTCAGCAAGAGGAAGAGTTCAACTAAGGAAAGCGAGAAGAAAGGACTAACCACCAATTGGAAGCAGACAGAATGTATGGTTGTCAGCAAGAGGAAGAGTTCAACTAAGGAAAGCGAGAAGGAAGGACTAACCACCAATTGGAAGAAGACAGAATGTATGGTTGTCAGCAAGAGGAAGAGTTCAACTAAGGAAAGCGAGAAGAAAGGACTAACCACCAATTGGAAGAAGACAGAATGTATGGTTGTCAGCAAGAGGAAGAGTTCAACTAAAGGAAAGCGAGAAGAAAGCACTAACCACCAATTGTAAGAAGGCAGAATGTATAGTTGTCAGCAAGAGGAAGAGTTCAACTAAGGAAAGCGAGAAGAAAGGACTAACCACCAATTGTAAGAAGACAGAATGTATGGTTGTCAGCAAGAGGAAGAGTTCAACTAAAGGAAAGCGAGAAGAAAAGGACTAACCACCAATTCTAAGAAGACAGAATGTATGGTTGTCAGCAAGAGGAAGAGTTCAACTAAGGAAAGCGAGAAGAAAGGACTAACCACCAATTCTAAGAAGACAGAATGTATGGTTGTCAGCAAGAGGAAGAGTTCAACTAAGGAAAGCGAGAAGAAAGGACTAACCACCAATTCTAAGAAGACAGAATGTATGGTTGTCAGCAAGAGGAAGAGTTCAACTAAGGAAAGCGAGAAGAAAGGACTAACCATCAATTCTAAGAAGACAGAATGTATGGTTGTCAGCAAGAGGAAGAGTTCAACTAAGGAAAGCGAGAAGAAAGGACTAACCACCAATTGGAAGAAGACAGAATGTATGGTTGTCAGCAAGAGGAAGAGTTCAACTCAAGGAAAGCGAGATGAAAGGACTAACCACCAATTGTAAGAAGACAGAATGTATGGTTGTCAGCAAGAGGAAGAATTCAACTAAAGGAAAGCGAGATGAAAGGACTAACCACCAATTCTAAGAAGACAGAATGTATGGTTGTCAGCAAGAGGAGGAGTTCAACTAAAGGAAAGCGAGAAGAAAGGACTAACCACCAATTGGAAGAAGACAGAATGTATGGTTGTCAGCAAGAGGAAGAGTTCAACTAAAGGAAAGCGAGAAGAAAGGACTAACCACCAATTCTAAGAAGACAGAATGTATGGTTGTCAGCAAGAGGAAGAGTTCAACTAAGGAAAGCGAGAAGAAAGGACTAACCACCAATTCTAAGAAGACAGAATGTATGGTTGTCAGCAAGAGGAAGAGTTCAACTAAAGGAAAGCGAGAAGAAAGGACTAACCACCAATTCTAAGAAGACAGAATGTATGGTTGTCAGCAAGAGGAAGAGTTCAACTAAATGAAAGCGAGAAGAAAGGACTAACCACCAATTCTAAGAAGACAGAATGTATGGTTGTCAGCAAGAGGAAGAGTTCAACTAAAGGAAAGCGAGAAGAAAGGACTAACCACCAATTGGAAGAAGACAGAATGTATGGTTGTCAGCAAGAGGAAGAGTTCAACTAAGGAAAGCGAGAAGAAAGGACTAACCACCAATTGGAAGAAGACAGAATGTATGGTTGTCAGCAAGAGGAAGAGTTCAACTAAGGAAAGCGAGAAGGAAGGACTAACCACCAATTGGAAGAAGACAGAATGTATGGTTGTCAGCAAGAGGAAGAGTTCAACTAAGGAAAGCGAGAAGAAAGGACTAACCACCAATTGGAAGAAGACAGAATGTATGGTTGTCAGCAAGAGGAAGAGTTCATCTAAAGGAAAGCGAGAAGAAAGGACTAACCACCAATTGGAAGAAGACAGAATGTATTGTTGTCAGAAAGAGGAAGAGTTCAACTAAGGAAAGGAGAAAGAAAGGACTAACCACCAATTGGAAGAAGACAGAATGTATGGTTGTCAGCAAGAGGAAGAGTTCAACTAAAGGAAAGCGAGAAGAAAGGACTAACCACCAATTCTAAGAAGACAGAATGTATGGTTGTCAGCAAGAGGAAGAGTTCAACTAAGGAAAGCGAGAAGAAAGGACTAACCACCAATTCTAAGAAGACAGAATGTATGGTTGTCAGCAAGAGGAAGAGTTCAACTAAGGAAAGCGAGAAGAAAGGACTAACCACCAATTCTAAGAAGACAGAATGTATGGTTGTCAGCAAGAGGAAGAGTTCAACTAAAGGAAAGCGAGAAGAAAGGACTAACCACCAATTCTAAGAAGACAGAATGCATGGTTGTCAGCAAGAGGAAGAGTTCAACTAAGGAAAGGAGAAGAAAGGACTAACCACCAATTCTAAGAAGACAGAATGTATGGTTGTCAGCAAGAGGAAGAGTTCAACTAAAGGAAAGCGAGAAGAAAGGACTAACCACCAATTCTAAGAAGACAGAATGTATGGTTGTCAGCAAGAGGAATAGTTCAACTAAAGGAAAGCGAGAAGAAAGGACTAACCACCAATTGGAAGAAGACAGAATGTATGGTTGTCAACAAGAGGAAGAGTTCAACTAAGGAGAGCGAGAAGAAAGGACTAACCACCAATTGTAAGAAGACAGAAAATATGGTTGTCAGCAAGAGGAAGATTTCAACTAAAGGAAAGCGAGAAGAAAGGACTAACCACCAATTGGAAGAAGACAGAATGTATGGTTGTCAGCAAGAGGAAGAGTTCAACTAAGGAAAGCGAGAAGAAAGGACTAACCACCAATTCTAAGAAGACAGAATGTATGGTTGTCAGCAAGAGGAAGAGTTCAACTAAATGAAAGCGAGAAGAAAGGACTAACCACCAATTCTAAGAAGACAGAATGTATGGTTGTCAGCAAGAGGAAGAGTTCAACTCAAGGAAAGCGAGAAGAATGGACTAACCACCAATTCTAAAAAGACAGAATATATGGCTGTCAGCAAGTGGAAGAGTTCAACTAAGGAAAGCGAGAAGAAAGGACTAACCGCCAATTGTAAGAAGGCAGAATGTATGATTGTCAGCAAGAGGAAGAGTTCAACAAAAGGAAAGCGAGAAGAAAGGACTAACCACCAATTCTGAGAAAACAGAATGTATGGCTGTCAGCAAGTGGAAGAGTTCAACTAAGGAAAGCGAGAAGAAAGGACTAACCGCCAATTGTAAGAAGGCAGAATGTATGGTTGTCAGCAAGAGGAAGAGTTCAACTAAAGGAAAGCGAGAAGAAAGGACTAACCGCCAATTGTAAGAAGGCAGAATATATGGTTGTCAGCAAGAGGAAGAGTTCAACTAAAGGAAAGCGAGGAGAAAGGACTAACCACCAATTGTAAGAAGGCAGAATGTATAGTTGTCAGCAAGAGGAAGAGTTTAACTAAAGGAAAGCGAGAAGAAAGGACTAACCACCAATTCTAAGAAGACAGAATGTATGGTTGTCAGCAAGAGGAAGTGTTCAATTAGGAGGAAAGCGAGAAGAAAGGACTAACCACCAATTGTAAGAAGACAGAATGTATGGTTGTCAGCAAGGGGAAGAGTTCAACTAAGGAAAGCGAGAAGAAAGGACTAACTACCAATTGTAAGAAGACAGAATGTATGGTCGTCAGCAAGAGGAAGAGTTCAATTAGGAGGAAAGCGAGAAGAAAGGACTAACCACCAATTGTAAGAAGACAGAATGTATGGTTGTCAGCAAGAGGAAGAGTTCAACTAAAGGAAAGCGAGAAGAAAGGACTAACCACCAATTGTAAGAAGGCAGAATGTATAGTTGTCAGCAAGAGGAAGAGTTTAACTAAAGGAAAGCGAGAAGAAAGGACTAACCACCAATTCTAAGAAGACAGAATGTATGGTTGTCAGCAAGAGGAAGAGTTCAACTAAAGGAAAGCGAGAAGAAAGGACTAACCACCAATTGTAAGAAGGCAGAATGTATAGTTGTCAGGAAGAGGAAGAGTTTAACTAAAGGAAAGCGAGAAGAAAGGACTAACCACTAATTGTAAGAAGACAGAATGTATGGTTGTCAGCAAGATAAAGAGTTCAACTAAAGGAAAGCGGGAAGAAAGGACTAACCACCAATTGTAAGAAGACAGAATGTATGGTTGTCAGCAAGAGAAAAAGCCCTAGAGCTGCGAATTAGACATGTTAAAATCAAGCAAGTGCAGAAACTAAAATCTCTAGGAATTCTTTGACAGTCGACGGAAAACGTGACACCGAAATCTGAAGTAGCATTGTGTGACGGTTACACACCTGGCCCAGGGTCGGATCCTTTGGTTACGGCGCCAACGGTGACGTCGCTCCTCCTGGTCGCTCCTCCTGGGTCCAAGCGTGCCGCTCCAACCCCTTGGTCAGATGATCACCAGCCTCGCCTTTCCCGACTCGCTTCCAATACCTGGTCACTAAAGCAACTGTACCGATCTCCGGTCTGTCTACCCACGCTGTGTTTAGATCTTAGACAGACGGGACCAGCAGGGATTGGGGCCGATACAAGTTGAGTCCGACAGGGGTGGCAAAACACAAATAAAAAGAAAAATAAACTCACGAGACAAAAAGATTGCTGATGAAAAAAAATGGGTAACAACCCTTTATATCTTAATGTCCGTTACATAAAAAACAAAATTGTTCTCATTTCCCAACCCGCTCTGTGGACTATGGCACAAAGCTTCTATCACACAACCTAAAGATTTCGAATTGCCTACTCTTTAGAATTGTGTATGTCGGAGTGTTCGACACTGGGGCTAATTTCTATCGATCATTCGCAGTTGATTCTTCTCTTCGACTTGAGTTGTATTTCTTCTTCTTCGTCGACTTAGGCTGGAAGTTCTCTTGTCTTCGACTTGGGCTGGAAGGATCTCTTGCCGCAACTCAGCCGCAACTCTCTGTCGTCCGAGGTGATCTCTTCCGCTGCCGTCCGGGGCTGAACTCTTCTGTCTTCGACTTGGGCTGGAAGGATTTCTTGTCTGAGGATTCTCTTGCCCGCAAAGGGGCGAGTGAATCGGGCCCGATGCCCGCGTTCAGGCTCTTTCCCTGCCCGCGGTCCAGCTGCAACTCCCAACTCAACTGATTTCTGTCGACTGGGGTCCTGCTTTTATTGACGCCGCAACAAACTGGGGTGGGTCTGTCGGCGTCAGGGTTTTCTCGATAACTCCAAAAGTCGCATTATTTTTGATTTCCATTATCGCTATTGTTTTCACCCCTACTTCCTCACAGTGCCCTTTGTGGGGAGGTGCACCCATCTCTTAGTCTCTCGTATGTCAGGTGACCGTTTTTCGACCAATGGTTCCTGATCGGGCATTTCTTTCTCTTCTTTTCTGCAGATCACGTGACCGTTTCCGACCAATTGTTATTGATCGAGCACCTTTCTCCTCCTTTCAGGCGTGGTTACATCGTTCTTGTTTTTAAAAAAAACAAAATCTAAGTTGGCCTTTTTCGCACGTACGAAAAAATGATAATCTTGGCTTTTTCTCACCTGGGTTTTGTCAACACAGCCTGCCGCTAATTAGTTGTGACTTCAGGAAAGAATATTGTCGCCATCTGTGATCTGAGACAATCGTTTTTTCACCTCCTGTTTTTTTCAGACCCGGCAGTCAGAAAATCTTAATTTATCTGAATTGAAAACATCTTTCACTCGTCAATGTGGGGTTCTAATTTTAACAGGTCAGAATCTGTATACCGTTCCACCGGTCCTCCCCTCAACCCAAAAGACACTTTTTCTCTGATTAAAAAAAAATTCGTTTTCTATTGTTCTAAAAAGAATTTCCCTTTCTCCAATTTGATAAGGTGTCTTTCTACGCAAAAGTAGGCTAGATGCTTTGACCGATTTTCTTATCAATTGCCAAAACACTGTCATCAAGCCTGGTTCTTTTTCTCCCTCTTAATGATTTTTCATTTCAAATAACAATTTCCCATTGTCCTTAAAATTCGGCCACACGCAGGCCAAGATATCTTTCTGACACTTATCTTCGCTTATGACTGGGTCATGCATCATCCAACTCTCTCTCTTTCTTTTTTTTTATTTCTAATTCTATTCTTCCAATTGTCTTTAAAAAATTCGGTCAACATGCTGGCTAAGATATCTTTCTGACTCCTACCTCCACCATTGACTGGGTCATGCATCATCCAACTCTCTTTCTTTCTTTTTTTCTTCTTCCCTTAGGATCGTCCAAGTACAATCTTAGTGAATTATTTTCAACTCAATTATTTTCCGTTAAAAAAAAAAAAAAATTAACAACCTGTTTAGTAAACCGAGTAAGAAAAAATTAAATCATA
Source organism: Acanthosepion pharaonis (assembly GCA_903632075.3). Taxonomy (NCBI): domain Eukaryota; kingdom Metazoa; phylum Mollusca; class Cephalopoda; order Sepiida; family Sepiidae; genus Acanthosepion; species Acanthosepion pharaonis. The sequence continues at coordinate 343,294 of CAHIKZ030005590.1, read as the reverse complement.
TTTCTATGAATATTTCTAATAATGCAAGGTGCCACAATTGGAATAGCGAAAGATGTCTTCCAAAAGCTCAAGTATTAAAAAACGAGAAAATCTCGTTACAATAAAAGAGAAGTTGCTGAACTGCTATATAATATCAAGCCCTCTATATGGCGCTGAATTCTGGACAATTTCCTCGCAGATTAAGCCGAGACTTGAAGCAACAGTGTCACGTGTGCAACAAAAGAAATAAGATGAAGAGAAGTAAAGGGAAGGATGGACGATCAACCAAATTCTATAATAAACAAAAAAAGGTTTTATTATAATTTTAGCGATTATGTTCAGTGGCTAAAAAAAAAAACAAAAAAACAAAACAGAACAAAACAAAACATAGTCTTACGGGCAAAACGTTAGTAAGTACTTCAAAATACTTCAGTCGGGAATTCCTGGGTTTTTGCAGTAGATCTGTACAACAACTGACTTTGCCAGCCAACTCGCCAACTAACTAATATCCGGATTAAAGATCACCACTTGTAAGGTCATCCAATCACATTAAACAATTTTTTGAAGTCTTTTATCTAAAGGACTCGGAAATCGGAGAAGTTTCTTTCATAAAAACAGATTCTCTTAACAACAGAGATATGGTTCCACAGAAGGATGCTGAGAATGTTATGGACGAAGCATGTGAACAAGGAGGATGTTTTAAGGGATATAACAATAAAAAGGACACTTTTACTTAGAATCATAAAGAGACAGTTGAAATTCCTGGGATACATAACGAGGAAAGAGGGTTAAGAGAATTTGACACTCAAAGGACTAAATGAGAGCAAGAAGAGGAACAGAGGAGAACTGCAATGAGGTTGGATAGTAGAACAGGGAGTAAGAGTGATAGAAATAGAACAAACATTGCTAAACGCTACAACGAATAGGAAGTTATAGAAAACCTTGATCAACCACATCGTAAAGGAACACGGCACATACATGAATTTTCGTAAACTGACAAAAATGCTTTGACCATTTATTTGAGAAAAAAGTGTATTCGTGGGTTTCCTGTCGCCAGTTTTGAAAATGTGTATCTTTTGGGGTATCTGCCGCCATCTTTTAATTAAGGTTGATCATCGACACAATTTCGTTGATGCACATATTGGAGCCCACACTCACAATATCGAACGTTAATGGGGATCAATAAAAAGTGGAGGAAGAAGCGTCACCAATAATAGTCACGATACCATCTTGAGGCCCATTCAACGTCGTCTTGCAGCCTATCGTTGTGTTCATACCACCCGAATAATGCAATTAATGTTTGTTATTTGGAGAAATAACGTATTTTCCAGTTTACAAGACACACTTTTTTTGCCTAAAAAATACATTGAAGAATAAGTGTGCGTTTTCCAAGATAAATGTAAGGCAACGCCCAGGCTCAAGTAAGCTTGGACAGTCACTTAATTGGCTTGCTTAATAGGGATGTGGATTTGTATGTTGAGTCATTATACTATAATGTTAACTATCTATTTAATTCAGCCTTTTATATGATGTGACCTCAGACTTAGCTGTTGCAAGTATTTCCAAGACTATAAACCTTCCTGGAGCCGAGCCACAAGCTTAAACATTCTCTGTTTACTAGCAGCAGCGGGAGCCTTTCTGCTCTTGACTAGTATGTCATTGCCATACAAACAAAATCGGATGAGTAATGAAATCAATACATGGCGTCACTATGTGAGGGGCTCATGTTAAATGTGTTGTATGAAAATGACTTTTTTTCTTAGAAATTTATTTCCTATATTAGGGTGCGTCTTCCAAGCCGCAGCGTCTTGTAAGCCGGAAAATACGGTAAATATAATTTAAGAAACAAGTAATATATTTTTATACATCTGTATTTGTGAAAAAGTTGGAAAATTGATTTTAAAAGTAGAGACTGATAACCCACATGTACCGCAAAAATATTGTTGATGTTTAGAAAATATTCACATTTTAATGTGTTTTTGTTCAATGTACACCAAAATAAAAATTGTGAAAAATTACCCCACCCCACCCCCGAGCAAATGTAGAAATAAAAATCCTTATCATTTTTTTTATTCATCTCATATCAGTTTACATTACAACCACAACTAGCTATAAACCTCCAAGCTGATATTTCAAATCTCTAACATCTGGGTCAAACCAGCTTGCTCGAGTGAACGTACTGACACCAAGTCACATTTTTCAATGCGAGTTGATTGTCGCCTTGTCTGTTTTACACACAGACACGCGATTTGACAGGTGATGGGACAGATGGTCGTTTCTGAATTTCAATAGCGAGTTTTTTTTTCAGTCGGACGTCAGTGATTAACGGGCGTACAAAAAAAAGTAGCATTTTTTTATTTAAAAAATGGTTTTGAATGAGGCTAAAAAGCGAGAAAAGCACACAAAGGCGACACATTATACAACAGTGACATATTATATATGACAATAATAGGAATATATAGTATTATTATTATTATGGGTAGGGTTTTCATTTGTGTAAATGCATACGTAGGCGAATATAACGTATGTATTATTAGGAGATGAAAATTAAAGAGTTAATAATACAAAGTCAAAAAAATAAAAAAATAAATAAAAGAATGGCAGACGCAAATAAAGGTTTGCAGATGAGAATAAATGATTTACTAAGTTTCCATTAAATTTAAATATAGCAAATTAAGAAGGTTGGGCAATTTTAGGATTAAAAAAAACTGTCATAAAAAGAATTCTGTAAAACGTAAACACTAATCAGCGTTATTAAAAGAAAATTTAGAAAAGAAAAACATCAAATTGAAATGACTGAACAGATGAGCTTTTACTATCTATCTATCTATCTATCTATCTATCTATCTATCTAATTCTGTTCATATCTATCTATCTATCTATCTATCTATCTAATTCTGTCTGCTCATATCTATATATCTCAGTTTCTTCATAACTATCTATATATGTATCTATTTGAGTCTGCACATATCTATCTATCTATATATTCATCTATCTATCACTGAATTTGTTCATATCTATTTCAGTTTCTTTAAATCGTTCTCTCTATCTATCTATCTATCTATCTATCTATCTATCTATCTATCTATCTATCTATAATTCTTTTTTTTATCTATCTCAGTTTGATCATAACTATCAATCTATCTATCTATATTACAATACATTTATATCCTTATCGATCCATCAAACTATTTCAGTCTGTTCATATCTATCTATCTATCTATCTATCTATCTATCTATCTATCTATCTATCTATCTATCTATCTATCTCAATGTGTTCCTATCTATCTATGTATCTCCCTCATTTTTTTTTCTCTCTCTCTGCATATATATAATATACATAACTCAATATATATATATATATATATATATATATATATATATATATATATATATTTATTTTATATGCGCAGTACTTATTGGAAAGTGCTCATTATCAGTGATAGAGCTAACATATTCTGTTGTATGGATATGAGTTTGTGACCCTGGGTTTCACGCTTTTGCAATCATCAGACAAACTAGTTTATTTTTTAAAAATTGGATCTATTTATGCTTGTTTGTGTTTGATTATGTTTGGTGGTGGGAGGGGGGAATTATCCTCTGTGTCCGTTTGAGATGATACGCTCACACACGCACATACATACATACATACGGGTGTACGCATTTTACTTCACACAACCACACCCATTATAAACAATCCGAGATTAGGTGCAGATACACATCCATGCGTTCGTGCATATATACATATGCAATTGTAATTCCATTTCGGTGTCAAAACATTAGTGCTTATCTTTATCATTATTAAATCAAAAGGAATTAAATAATATAAAGTATTAACATGAATCTTTATGAAAATAACAATAAGGATTTCATTCTGATGATTCATACGAATGAAAACAGAAGTTGCCTAATGAGAAATAAGAATTTTATGACAGCTTAAATGTTTTGTTGCTTAACACCATAAAAAACTGTATATACGTTACTGGAAAATGTTTGAATGTTATACAACACCAAACTGATAATGAATTTTAATTAGAAATATAGATTGTGTATTATATCTATATCTGTCTGTTCTTTATATATATATATACATACACACCATATATTTCACATGCAAATCAATCTTATAGATCAGACTTAGCATCTGGGTAAATTTTTGATTTTATCTGATATCTGTTGTATAAGAAGTCCAAAAAACTCAGGTTAGCCTCGGTCGCCAGTATCAGTTAGATCTATCATAAAGATTCCTACGAGTATAAACTAAAGCTGGTGTTATTACAAATGTTATCATTAAATATTATTAAATCAAAAGGAATAAAATAATATAAAGTATTAACATAAATCATTATAAAAATAACAAAATCGATTTCATTCTTATGACTCATATGAATGAAAAAAAAAAAGTTACCTAATGAGAAATAAAGATTTTATGACATCTTAAATGTTTTGTTGCTTAACACCACAAAAAATACCGTAATGTATGTTATTGAAAAATAAATTTTGTATCTTATTGTTATATTAAATGTTGTTTTTTAAACACCACAATGATAATGAATTTTAATTAGAAATATAGATTGTGTATTATATCTGTACCAGTCTGTTCCTATCTATCTATCTATCGATATTACAATACATTATATCCTTATCGATCCATCAAACTATTTCAGTCTGTTCATATCTATCTATCTATCTATCTATCTATCTATCTATCTATCTATCTATCTATATATATATATACATACATACTATATATTTCACATGCAAATCAATCTTATAGATCAGACTTAACATCTGGGTAAATTTTTGTGATTTTATCTGATATCTGTTGTATAAGAAGTCCCCCCCCCGCAAAAAAAAAAAAAACTCAGGTTAGCCTCAGTCGCCAGTATCAATTAGATCTATCATAAAGATTCCTACAAGTATAAACTAAAGCTGATGTTATTACAAATGTTATCATTAAATATCATTATTAAATCAAAAGGAATAAAATAATATAAAGTATTAACATAAATCATTATAAAAATAACAAAAACGATTTCATTCTTATGACTCATACGAATGAAAAAAAAGTTGCCTAATGAGAAATAAAGATTTTATGATATCTTAAATGTTTTGTTGCATAACACCACAAAAAACTGTATACGTTATTGAAAAATAAATTTTGCATAAATGATAATGAATTTCAATTAGAAATATAGCTTGTATGTTATCTTAAATGATGTTATTTAACACTACTATGAGAAAAAATACTTTTGTCATTCATCTTAATAACATAAACATTTTGACGCTAATAATTTACTTTTAATAAATTTGTGGCTTTTTTCATGACGCTATGCTCTTTTCCCGCGAAAAACTGGAGGTACTTAGTGTAAATACACTCATAGCTTTACAAATCAAGACCGAAAGATTTTTTTTTTGCTTTACTTGTTACTTGTGCGTGTTGCTCAGCGGAAATTTTGCAAATTGTTGTTTAATCGTCAAATTAAATATTTTGAATATTGCATTTTAACGTGAAATCAAGAACTAAAAGTAGATTTATTACATTTATAACTGGAGTCAGTCAGTTATGTGCCATGCGTGATACACGCTTAGGCGATCATGTATCTTTCGATACATGACTGACGAGGCAGATATTTTCCTGCAATAGGTTGTAGTGCATTATAATGTGAATTGTTTCAACTAGAAATATTTACATTGGTAGTTAGCTTACCGAGGTAGTTGTTAGCCTACCGCGATCCATGGTGCAAACGTACTAGCCTACTTACCAGTTTTGATACACAATAGGATTTAAGGTAAACTTTTTGGAACTGTTTTATTAGATGACACCCATTTTTAGGGGGGAAAAATTATAACATAAATATGTTATAAAATCACTACGAAAATAGACATTTTGTTTCAACACTTTTGGTGTCTTATCAAGTGATGGGAATGAATGTAGAATAAAGGAAAACCCTGTATTCTACATTTAACAGCAGAAGTGTTGAAACAAAATGGCTATTTTTGTAGTGATTTTATAACACATTTATGTTATAATTTTATAGTATCTATCTATCTATCTATCTATTATACGGTAATATATATTATATAATATTATATATTATATATATATATATATATATATATCATATATATTATATATATCATATTATATTATATGATTATATATTATATTATATAATATCATATATTACGCGGAAATATATGGTGTATATATATATATATATATATATATATATATATATATATATATATATATATATATCTTTTTTTCACAAACGTTTTAGTATTGACACGCTCCAGGAATTTATCTCAGGGAGCGAAATGGCCATGAAAATGGTTTGCAATTGAGTTTCATTTTATGCAATTCATGTATATATATATATATATATATATATATATATATATATATATATATATATATATATATGTGTGTGTCTGTGTGTGTGTGTGTGTGTGTGTGTGTGTATTTCCAAAGATTCGCTAAAAATAAGCGTGCATGATGAAAAAAAAAAAGGCTAAAATATAATAAAAAGAAAGTTTTTATTGTTAAAACCTTTGTGTTATTATTAAGATGAAGGATAAAAGGATTTTTTGTGTATTTTTTTTACTTATCCTTTTTAGAACCTTGGAAATTTTGGTTAAATATCTTCTTTTTCTGACGTCAGCGGGTCACCATAAACTAGGATGTAAAATTTGAGCGTCTCTTGGCGGCGAAAAACACGCTGATTTAGAAATTCTTGCAAAAACCAGATAATTGTCGGATTTTAATTAAACTTCCAGGACTTATTCACAAATGAATTAAATTATTTTTAAATGTTTCTTTTTTAGAATATCTTGATAAAAATATCTTTACTCCACACTTATTTAATTTTATGAAATTACGAGAAATTCATTTTCGTAGCGATTAATATTTATATTAGTTATAAGCAAAAGTCCTTGGAGAATGTAAATCATCAATTTTTTATCAAACAGGTCTGCCAGTTCTAGAAAATTTCCTCTGAATAGTAAAATAAAAAAAAGCTAATATATCATTTAATTAGAAATGCTTTTAATTGCTTTTATGATTAAGATATATTAAGGACACTATTATCTTTAAAAAGGTCGATGAATAATGAATTTTTACAACAATTGTTTGCATTAAAAAAGAATTAGAATAACTAATAAACTTATAAATCTTTTAAAATTCTATACTATTTCGTATCTGTCAAGTGATATTTTTATTAAATAAAAACTATATTTACTAATCAAAAATGGAACAGCTTACTACAATTCAGCGACCCCATTATTTTAAAAGGAATTTTGATTTTTTTTGTGCGTATAAACGTGCCAGTTTTTGTAAATACAATTATCAGAAAATAAGTGCAATAACAATAGTAAATTTAAAATTTTGTAGAAAATTTGTAAGACCAGAGTACCTAAAATTCAATAAAATATTAGAATGTATAAAATATTTAAAATTTTTAAGATTACTGAGGATTTAAAAATTATCTAAAAAGGTTTTCACCTTGTAACTTTACTACAATTATTTCCCACTTAAATAAATCTCGCAAACATCAGGTTATTGATAAATATGTCAACACACCATTAAAAACAACCGCCTTTGTGTTAAAAAAATGCTTTTCTGCGATATTTTAAAATAAAAGTAATAGTTATTTCATTTAAGATTAATTAAAGTTTAAAGCAGTTTATCTTCCTCAAATAAAATTTTGGGAAAAGCATATTTTTTATTGTCAATATGGCCGATTTAACGATTAAAAAAATCATCACGATCAATTTAAGTTCGGTTTGAAATAGAGCAAAGTATTTTGCCTTTTGGAAATATTAAATTTAATCTAGTCTATTAGCTTGGAATTATCCAGAGACGGATAAGTAATATAATTGGCCCTGATCTGGCATCTCGTCTACAGTTGCTCTCTCACAGACGCGCCGTCGCCTCTCTCTGTCTTTTCTACAAATACTTTCATGGTAATTGCTCCGATGAGCTGCTTTCACTGGTTCCCAGACTCCATGAATTCAAGCGCCCTACGAGGCTGGCATCCCGCTCCCACCCTTACACTATAGAAACTTTTAAATGTAGCCGTCTCTTCTACTCCAATAGCTTCATACCTCGCACCTCTCGCCTGTGGAACACCCTTCCCAATTACTGTTTCCCTGAGAGCTATAATCTCCAACTATTCAAATGTAATGTCAATCGACATCTCCAGTTACCTTGATCTACGCACTATCCTTTTCCTCATCCTTTCTTCTATCACTCCTATCTGCTCTTGCTCCAAATCTTCTGCAACCCCCTGCATCCTAGTGGCTTCACGCCTTGCTCGGGGTGTAATGCTTAAAAAAATGTTTTTCATTCTTAAAATGCATTTTAAACCTTAAATATTGCTTTTTGGAGGTACCTATATATATATATATATATATATATATATATATATATAAAGCCTCAAACACTAATATCCCATTGTTATAATTTATTACATTGGAATCATAATCACGATCCAATTTATCAGACCTACAAATTCAAAAAGAAATCGGAAAATATAACTAAGGGTATAAAAAAAATTTAGTGAGAGTGTATGTGTGGGAGTGGAAAACTTGATATTATATTCTTACTCTATCCTGGACATTGAGTTCTACCTGGATTCTATCCTCTTATATATATATATATATATATATATATATATATATAAAGAAAAAAAGACCACTTTTTAAGGTACCATTATAATAATTTATTTCACCAGAGTCCTTTTAAAGGACGCCGGATCATCAGATAGCACTTCCAAAAATGAAATGAAACGAAAAATCTGGTGAAATAAATTATTATAATGGTACTTTAAAGTGGTCTGTTTTTTCTTTTAAATATTAGCTCTGGATCTACATTGAGCTCTCAGGATTTCATCCTCCTTGGGATTACCCATACGGATTACCAAGTTCTTCATAACTTATATATATATATATGCATATATATATATATATATATATATATATATATATATATTGACCACTAATATTATCTATTTATCTATAATGGTGTCTCCGTCAGCTAGCCATGACTTAATGTTTCATGTGTGTGTTTTAATATTCAGGTGCCCAACATTGCTTGCTGTAGCCCCAACTTCAAATACCCACCTAAGTAAACTCAAAATATAGTATCCTGGGTAGTCAACTCATCAACCAAAAACACTGTGGTGGGTATCTCATGCCAGATAGATGATAGTCACGGCCCTAAAACCGATCTAAAATAAAAAAAATTAAAACTAAAAACAAAACACCCCCAAATAACACCACATTTACTCCATTATTCTTCTAACCCTTAGTACATAAAGTATATATATATATATTTATTTATTAGTTATTTTTATAGATACAAATATTTAAGTGAATGCTCTGTTTATAGTAAACAGTATTAACAATATTTACCGGCTTGAATGTCCAAGAAATATTCTTTAAATTTACTTAAATATTTGTATCTATGAAAATAACATAAACACTAAATATATTAAAATAATTGTCGGACTTTGTCCATTTCATAAAAAGTACACACACACACACACATACATGTATAATGTGTATATATATATATATATATATATATATATATATATATATATATATATATATATATATATATATGCAATTTATATATATATATTATTTATATATTATATATACGGGTACTAATTTAAAGCGCTCAATATCAGTGATAGAGCTAACATATTTATTAACAAAACTCACATCAATCCAACTATATATATATATATATATATATATATATATATATATATATATAGTACTCAGTATCAGATTCATTTTCTACGGCTTATCAACCCATAGCAGGTTATTTAAAGACATAAAATATTTTTAGTTTTTAAGAATTTATTTTGTGGAGATAATATTAATGTTTGAAAATGTAGGTGGGTGAAATGTATTTTATCGAAATAATTCAAGAAACCAATTCTAATTATAAAAATAAAATTGACAAAATGGAAAACGCTTTACTGAAAATTCTCCTACATTTCCTAACAAAAATATTAAATCTTTCTCTATTTATATCAATCTGTATTACAAAATTCTTATTATAAAATTATGTATTATAAAAGTTTAATAATTAAAAAAAAGATGGTTATTTTATTTTTGATTTACAAAAAGCAATTCTGTCGCCTAAAGTTAAGATCAAATCAAAATTGTAAAGAAACGATTGTTGCAAGTCAAATAACTTGCTTTCTACAGTGCTGAACCCTTGTTACCTCCCTTGAATGGCAAAGGTATTTTTCACGGTACAAGGGAAGTAACTGCAGATGTCATTTAAATTGCCTTGAAATAATGTCATTTTTCATTGTTTCGTTCTTCCTTTCTATCAGTCTGACAAATAAAACACGAGTTCGAATCTCATCGGAAGTTACATTTTTTTTTATTTATGATACACTTTTACTTTTGAGGTCTGGTAATAAAAACAGCAATAAGAAATAAAAAGGATAAAAATAACTCGTCAAAATTAATGGGACAAACAAAAAGTTTTTACCTGAAATCAGATTTTGAACGCCTTTACGTTTCCCCACCCCCCAAAAAATAGACAACAAAATAATAAATAAATCAGGTATAAGGCAGATTGGCCAGGAATTTTATAATTAATTACGAAATAGCAGTTAACAGTTTTAAAACCAACATGAAATAGAAAGATTTGGGGGTGGGGATTGAAAACTTATCTTCCATAGCACATTTCTCATATCATTTAATTGCACGGAAGGTTATTTATGAGTATAAAAGCATTATGTTAAAAATAAGCAGACATAATGTATGTAATTTATTTAATCAGACATGCCTAAAAGAGAATTTGCTGCACACACACAGACAATTTATTTTAGGGTATTAAATCAAAAACGTGTTAAAATCGCTACACCATTTCGTCGTGTTTCGGCATATATCAATGCATCTCCTCAGGCGTTGATATATGTCGAAACACGATCGCAATTATGTAGAGATTTTTAACACGTTTTTGATTTAATATCTTAAAATAAATAATAATTTGCTCTACTCTGTATTGAGCCCTCTATTAAATCAAATGTTATGAACGTTGGAATTGTACTCGAGTATCATGTGACTTTTGAAGACCTAATTTAAGAGGCTCGCATCATACACGAGATATAAAATTAGCGTATGTACTGCTTGCTCTGGCTACACCATTGACCAAACTATATCCCCATTTACTGTAGTCAAAAAGTACAGCTGTATTTAAAATAAACATGATCTTGATAAAGCTGGTGTTTTACTTAACTGTATCCAGTAATAACGCATGTACTATTCACATATTAGTATCGTATTATAAAATACAAACATAGCGAGTTTGCATCTTTTTCCATTGTTTACGTTTATAAGATGTTTAACTGTTTCTCATTCTGTTGTTTATGGCTGGACGCTTTTACGCAACGAGTATAGCGTTACTAACGATACTTTTATCGTTCTCTTTTAGTTTTAAAACTTATTTACCTAGAAGATGGGATAAAGACACAGAGGAAAAGAGTCTATTACAATTTGGACTCTTAAAAAAGAACTCGCATGATACACGAGATACATAATATAAGTGAAAATTAACGGATGTACTGTTGGGTACGCCGTTGGCCAAACTTTTATATCCATTTATTGTAGTCAAAAAGTACAGCTGTATTTAGAATAAACATAATTATGATAAAACTAATGTTTTACTTTACTGTGTAGAGGACTGTGTGGGTTTGAGTGTTGTTGAATTAAGAACAGGTGCTGTTTATTCCTGCTAGAAGAAGGTCCAACTACAAGAACGATGCCGGACTCAAGTTGAGTCCAACCGAAGATGTAAAGACAACAAAAAAGACCGATATATATATGTCAACAAATATATGTATTAAACAACAAATTTACAAGTGACAAAGACATCAACATTTGTGTTTGTGTGTGGATGTAAAGAGTTTGTATTTTGGTGAATGTTCGTACGTACGTGTATGTGTGTTTAATGGCGTTTTCCCACAAGTGGGCGAAAACGCAGATTTCTACGAGAGATCACATTTTTAAATGTGTCCGCTGAAATGCAAAGTAGAAAAGAGAACGAGGCATAAAGTCGCCTAGTATTTATAGTGTAGGGAGAACGACCCCTAGTGAACAATTAGGGAATTAAGGAGGAGCTAACTCCGACAACAGTATCCAATAATAATGCATGTAATATTCACATACTAGTATCGTATTATAAAATACAAACAGAGCGAAAATGCATCTTTTCCATTGTTTACGTTTATAAGATGTTTAGTTTAGCTGTTTCTCTTTCGGTTGTTTAATGAGGTACGGTAAGTGATGTATAGCAATTGTTAGGAGTGCTCTCCCACTTGTTTACAACTCAGTGGTAAAAGTTTGCTTTTTATATCCGCCATATAAGTCGACCCTTAGTTTTGGAAAGATTGGTAAGGGGGGGGGCTTGAAAACTCGGCTTGTACGCCGTGATTTACGGTAGAGTCAAAATGGATTCTTACTCTGTGTGAAATTGAAACAGAATTTGTTTATTCAGAAGAAGTTTATGCGAAACGGAAAAAAGGGACGTTCTTTTGAGCGCCTAATGAAAATTAAGCTTCTTTTTCTATGTGCCGGGTGGTTATGGTTCTCCATATCTTCCTATCCTTTGTAGGTCTTAGTAAAGTTTGTGTTTTTGCTAGCTCTCCTAATCTAACTATTCACACAAACTTGTAGCGGATCAAAGATAGATGCGTGAATATTTAAGAACGTTCTGCAAATAAAATATGCAATATCCACAAACATAAATTATAAGAAATGGCCAAATGGTAACGATATTCAATCACAACAAAAAATACATGTTTGAAACAACAGATTAAATTTTATATACACAATTTACAATTTCTTTGTATTGATGTGTGCAAAGGTATAGAGAAAAAGTTCTTTGGTGTTTCGGAATTGTTCAATGTCTAAAAAGTTGTCTGCCTTTGATTGAAATCTTTTTTTTCTAGAATTTGCGATTTTATTATATAGCGTCGACATAAACAGGCTCAAAATCAAGGCTTATCAAGAAAGGTCCCATCCGAACATCTCATTGGTTAATAATTTTTTCGGTGATAGGTTGTATTTTTTTTCAGCATCAATATAAGACGTTTAGTACGCGAGGAGATCATTTAAAAGAGTGTTTCTTAACCTTTTCTTCCCAGTGGCCTGTTTTTGGTGTGAAAAAATTTCAGGCCGACATAAGCACACATAGAAATTCCATGTAACAGGAAATACATTTTTATTTACAAAGGCAAAATGTATTAGAAAATATAAATCCTGATTAATGACTACACTGGTCCTGGTCTGTCTATATTTCTGAAATGAGGTATTATGTACATTATTTACCTTATTCGGACTATTGTCCTCATCTTTGTCGCCATATTTATCACAACGTTTCGGCCATTGTACGACACATAGCACAGTGGATAAAGGCGTTGGTTAGATCCAGTGACAGGACCCAAAGAGTGTGAGTTCAATATCCGGTTAAGGCAGTGGAGAACTTTCAGAGGGAAAATTAACAGGAGATAACTGATAGCTGACATCCATCAAACATAGCACGTGGAACTAGAACAGTCTAACCCAGTGAGCGAAATAAAGGGTTCAGTTCGACATTCCAACCACCCGAAGAAGGCCGGAGCGTACAACGGCCGAAACGTTGTGATAAATATGGCGACAAAGATGAGGACAATAGTCCGAATAAGGTAAATAATGTACTGGTCCTGGTGTCTCGAGGCTCATTTAAAATATTTCTCAGGTCTACTCTAGGAACTAAGAGCCGACATTGAGAATCACTGATTCAGAAATCATAAGTTATGAGAAAAAAATACAGTTTATCTTCCACAAGACCCAGGAGAAGCGTGTGAAGTGATCGTGGCGCTTACTGAACAAAGTTCAGTACACCGTGGAGCCTGGCATATTTTCATACTTCTCTGGGAAGAAATTCAACCACAACAAAATGGGGAACAGAAAGAAAGACGTGCCCAGTTACAAATGTTTACCTGACTCTTTACCCGCAGCTACACGATGCGGTCACTCGGAGAATTAAACTGTCTCACCATTATTATTAAACTCTATCACTCATTATTATTATTATTATTATTATTATTATTAATAATAATAATAATAATAATAATAATAATAATAATAATTGTGTTACTCTGAAACGAAGATTCTGTGATAAGTATTCAGAAATAATTGACCATCTTGTATCAGGTTGCACGGTGTTATCACTCGCTATATATAAATCTCGGCTTGATAGAGTGGGTCAGTATCTGCACTGGAAAATATGCAACTTTTACGGCAAAGCAATTGGTATGAAGATCACCCAGACCCGGTTACAGAGACAGGACCTGTAACAATTTTATGAGAACTTACAATATGCACAAAAATAACAATGAGACATCGCCGAGACATCGTGATCACAGACCACAGAAACAGAATGTGCTTTCTTATTGAAATGGCAGTCCCTGCAGATTGTAATGTATATTTGAAGATCTTCAAAACACTATCAAAATATAAGGATCTGGAAGTGGAAATCTAAAAAAATATGTGGCACAAAAAGACATTGAAAATTCCAGTTCTGGTTGGACCCCTTGGATTTATTAGAAAAGGTTCCGATAGATTCATTGAAGGGATTCCTGGTAGCCCATGCCTTAAAGCAGTGATCCCCAAACAATGCAGCACGCCTCATAGGTGCGGCGGAAGAAGATAGCCGGTGAGGCGGAGGGATTGAAAAGCAATCAAAGATTTAGAAACAGTTTTTAAAAAATCATATGCCAAAAATTTAAAATATTATTATGGATTAGTTGTAATTGCATGCACGAGTCCCAGTATAAAGAGTTATAAATAATTAATGACCAGTTTTATTGTGATATTTTTGCATTATATCAAGTATTAAGAATATAGTAACTAGGGTCTGCAAATTGGAGGAGAGAGTTATCAATGATAATATTCTGACTTCGAATCCGCGGTTATTTCCCTTTAACCTTCTGTCTGGATTTTCTTTACTGTAGAACTGCTTGTGCCTTTTCACCGGGATTTTTCTTTCTGATATTATTCGTCAAAAGAAGCTCATACCTTTCATTAAATTTGTGTACTTTAATAATATTATAAGTTATTTGTGTTATATACAGGTATACCTCACCCTACGTCATTAATTAGTTTCAGAGGTCAGGACTTAGGTCGAAAAATGATTTAAGTCGAAATAACCACTCTATAGACCGCAAATAAGCACTCCCCATTGCATATTATAATATTTATGATAAGTACGCACAGGATTCTGAATAAAAAAAAATTATCAGCGATATAACCTTACACTTAATAGAGTGATAACTTCTTCATTTTTTAAATTTCCTAAACTTGTTTTCAACTTTACATCTTTCTCATCTGGGTATTTTTTTGTTTAGGTTCTCAAAGACAACGCTTTCGTTTGAATGATTCCTTGATTAATAGCAGCACGTTGATGATACAACTTATCAATCCAAAGAGAAAGAATTTGTTTCATCTCTTCAAAGATATTTCCTCTTTTTTTATTTTTTATTGATAACAATATTCTTCATCCCTGGGGCATCAGATTTGATATGTGACAAAATCTTATCCTTATTGTGAACAATCATCGATTACAGTCCGACTCATTCCCAAAGATCAAGCAATTGATATAACCTCTTCACCTTTTTCATGGCGTTTTATCATAGTAAGTTTATCGTCCAGCGTTATAGCATGACGCTTAGCACTTGCACAAGGAATTTTCTTGGGAGCCATTGGGGCAAAATATAAAGTCACAGATGAATGAGAATCACGAGTAGCGCTGACAACGACGCCAAGCGGTAGATATTGGAATTACTGTAGAAAACATCAATATTAAGCTCTTAAAGATCGCTAAATAAGACGGCAACACAGAGTCACAGATGATTATATTAACATTTACTGTAGATGTATGTATTTTAATATGATCTTATATACTTTTATTCTTATTTATTGTACACATGATTTTATATGCTTTTAACGCTTTTCTAGTGATATTACGACTTCAATGTTTGTGGCGAACAGACGTAAGTTCGGATATAATGGCTTAAACTTGATTTTTATTTTCCATATATTTTTTGACAAACGACGTATAATCGAGAACGACTTAACTCGAAACGACGTAACCCGAGGTATACCTGTATTATATTTAACGCACTATCAGTCGGTGTTTTTTTTTTTTAATTTTTAAATGTACTTTTTATTATATAAAATTTGGTCAGACGCGAGCGAATTTTCAGTCCAAATATGCGGTCCATAAAAAAAAAAATTTGGGAACCACTGCCTTAAATTGTAGTCACAGGTAAAACTCACACATTACTAAGATTTTTATCTATATAAAATGTGTGTGATCTTAGTTTTTTTTTAATAAAAATGATCATTTGAAAATGTCATGAAGCCATTTCAGTCCTTAGGTCTCTGGTTGGGACCCAGAAGGAAATGTGTATACAGCAGAAATCAAAGGAATAACAATAATAATAATCCCTCAGACATGGTGATCAAAGACCACGAGAACAGAATGTGCTTTCTTATTGACATGGCAGTCCCTGCAGATTGTAATGTATCTTTGAAGATCTCACAAAATACAAAGATATTGAAATGGAAATCTAAAGAATGTGGCAGATGAAGACAGCAATAATTCCAGTTGTAGTTAGAGCCCTCGGATTGATCGAAAAATGTTCCGATAGACTCCTTGAAGTAGCCCAGGCCTTAAAGAATGACAAAAGAAAAAAATTCTTTCACAAGTACGGCTCACACCTTACGAAGAGTTTTATTTATGTAAAATGTGTGTGGTCAATGATTTTTTTTTTTTACAAAAATGATCAGTGGAAAGCCATGAAAGCCATTTCAGACCTTAGGTCTCTGGTTGGGACCCGGAAGGAAATGAGTATACAGCAGAAATCAAAGGAAATTTTGAACATAATTTTATGGCTTCAACTAAACATATTTTGAATGCAATCGTATGCCTTCAACTACAGATAAACTGTGTTGTTGATAATTTTACTATAAATATGTATTTTTATTCTCTCATAGAAAAATACTTTTCGTGAGTCTGCCGACCAGGACCTGAGAACAAAAAGAAACCTCCAATCTCGCGATCAGAAGCCTTGCTGCCGGATGTAGTTTATCGTCATACCCAGGACTAGACTTTAGAAAGAACCGGAAACCCAGTCCTAAACAGAAAACACGGGGTAAACCACTACTCCTGTACAAAAGACCAGGGAGGAGTGTGACATTTGAAATTCAAACTCTACTGAATTTTGAATTATCTTTTTCTTTTACGTAGCCGAAGCTATCATAGTTTATTTTAGGTCTAACTGCAAAGGTCGCAAGTTGTAAAACTCAAAATTTAGTAGCACAAGGCTTTTAAAAGGGACCCAGTCTGGCAACCCATCGCCGTAACAGGGTATTTATAGCCATAATCGCATTTGCTTAGTCTCTTTTACTAAATGGGATTTGGTCCTGTAAACCCTAAGAATTCATAAGGTATTATACCTTTGATTGCTTCGTCACAATGATTAAGACACATCTTAAAGCAATGTCAAGCGAGATAAGGGAAACGCGTAGTTGCCTGAAAGATGAACAAAGTGGTCAATTTTTTTCAGTTTTAGGTAGCGCTTCGTATCTATATTTCTACGCAATACATGTGAACTTCGATGTGGTGTAATGGTTAACAAGCTTGTCTTGCTCGATCAATGACGACAGAATAGTGGTTTTGATACCCACTCAGTGCTACATACTTTCGGTCTTGTGTCATATCAAAGCTACGCTTATAAACGAATACTGATAAAAAATATACTACCTTGAGTAGATAAGAACACTTAAAGGAGGGTGCAATGTCTTCAAGGTGACCGAGCAAGGAGAGTTGGGCTCATTGTATTTCAAACGACAGGGCAAGTAGAGTTGGGAACCCTGTGTTCAAGATGACAGGGCAAGGAGAATTGGGCTCATTGTTTTTCAAACGACAGGGCAAGTAGAGTTGGGAATCCTGTCTTCAAGGAGATTTGGACTATTTCCTTTTTTTAGGCTCGTTAGCTCGAAATAAGCATTAAGTTTCTATTACAATTTCTATTAATTCATCTTCACGGTTTTTTTTTCTCCGCGGATTTCACATCCAGAGCAATCAACAGGCAGCCAATCGAAAATCTTCAAAGGATTAGTAATGACAATTCTCAGATTAGCTGTTTCCTTCTAAGGAAACATTCGGCATTCATTGATCGAGCAGCTACTGCCGTTGTCGGTCGAAATTTATAAAATATTTCTATTAAAACAAAATTTCAGGAGAATTGTTCTTTTTTATGTTAATTGTTATCGCTCTTTCCCGTAGTGGTTGCATTTTCTTTCACACACTGGCATCATGTGACACAAGGTCAGTTTAATGTAGTCAGTCGAACGCGTCCATCCATGTCCCAAAATAGCCCAGCCCCCGTAACCGTCGGTTTCGCTGGCATCGTTATTACTACAAATAATAAAATCGGTTAATAATCATTTATAACTATTTATACGGGGACTCAGGCATGCAATTACAAGGAATCCATAATAATATTTTAAATTTTGAAATTATATTTATTTTTGGCATATGAATTTTTTAAAACTGTTTCTAAATCTTTGATTGTCTTTCAATCATTCCGCCTCACCTGCTATCCTCTTCCGCCTCACCTGCTATCCTCTTCCGCCTCACCTGCTACCCTCTTCCGCCTCATCTGTTATCCTCTTCCGCCTCACCTGCTATCCTCTTCCGCTGCACCTATGAGGCGCGCCACACTGTTTGGGAACCACTGGTTTAGAAGAATAGATAGGAAGCCTAATCTTAAAAATCCTAAATATCGCCATTAACTGCGTTACCCTCTACCTAGTGTGACTGTTGGGCAATGTACAGAGTGAACATGATTATATAAAAAAGAAAAGAAAACAAATCACTTATTTAACTCCTAATTTTTTAATTCTCTGTCAGTTTTCCCGTGATAAACATTTTTGCTTATAAAACAAGTTTGATTGCGAGTATTTCTTTAATATATTGACGACTCTTCAGTGTAGTAAGAGTCACCAATAACAGGTTGCTAAAAGTTAATCTTACCAGTTATTGTTAGCGAGTTCAGTAGATGCTCACTGTATACGACCTTTTGCCATACTTGGTTTAAATTCAACAAATATCTTAACCGTTGACGGTCGAAGCACAAACAAAATGAGTCAATAATAAAACAAAGGCAATAACTTATATTTATAAAAATGTATTTACAAATATATACATTGGCTTTCTGTTGAGATATTATATAAAAATGTGGGTGTCAGTGGGAAGGGAAACCTTTTATTCGATTCTTTTTGCATAAAAATAGAGAGATGCATATTCTTCAAGAATGGGTAGTATTCTATAAAAATCAAACATAATGTGATCGACTGAGAATAAAAATCTTCTATTTTAAAAGGAATTTTGACCGGAAGTGACGTTCAATAAGCGGACATCAAACAGACGACCTTTTTGTCCAATTGTTTTTTTACATGGAAAGCCTGAAAATAAAAATGATATGATATTTAATACCACAGTATTTTACTTTCTTTCAATATATTTTTTATACTGATATTCAAATAGATACTTAGTAATATTAACAGAACTGTAGCAGGAAAAAAAAAAATTAAATTCGTCTCTAGGTAGCTAGATGTGTCTGACTACACCAGTGTACAACGATAAGTTTGTAGCCTGTGAAAACAGCTGAATTATTATCTGAAATTTTCATTGTAATGTGTCACATGTACATTAGATATTTAACACATTAATTAGTTACCCCACCTCCTTGGCTGATTTCGGATACTAAAAGGCAAATCCTGATTGCTGTAGTCATTAGATTTCCTATTTTAACATGAATAAAACCATTGTACACGGTGTTCCAAAAGTCATGTGACAATTGGCAAAAATAGTACACTTGTGAAATAGCAACCAGGGAAAATTTGCATGAAATCATCTATAATTCGACCAATAAAATTTCTTAGTAATATATTGTCACATTGTACATAATATATTGTCATATTGTACATAATATATTGTAATATTGTACATAATATATTGTCAAAATTGTATATTGTTACAGAAACATGATACCATGTGGTAAATAAATATAAAATTTACAAGGTTATAAATGGTAATTCGACTTTTGGAACACACTATATATTAAAAACTCTCGTCTGTATTCATCGCAATAATCTATCTATCTATCTATCTATCTATCTATCTATCTATCTATCTATCTATCTATCTATCACCATAGAATTAAGGATAAGAGTCTACAATCGGGGCCATAAAACAGGTACCATAATTCACAAGTTAAATTTTATATATATCGTTTATTGTTTTTAATATATTTTCAAATATATATTTTTTCATAATATACATTTCCATTCATGCAGATGCTTGTTCTTTTTGTTTTTTCTCCGTACAAATTAATTGAAATATTACATCATCCTTAATTAGAAAGAGTTTAATAAATAGAAATAAAATCAATTTTTTTAAAGTGTATTTTGCTTAAAATATCTCTTGCAAGAAAATAAAACTTTATGAAATGTAAACTTGCCGAAAGGTAAATGAAGTGTTAAACAAAAGGGTTTCATTAAAAAAAATAATGTATTATTTTTTTCTCTCCTTTCAAACAATTTGTAATATTTGTATGGTTAAAAAAAATATATATATATTAAATAAATAAAAACATTCTATATATTAAATAAATAAAACAATCCTCATGGTATTTGTAAATCATGTGATTGCTTGACTAAAATTGTGACCTGAAGAATAAAGGTAGAATCTGCCATGCTTACTCTCATCAGATGATGCAAAGCCACATATTTACCAGTGACTTTCCCCAATTGGTAAAAGTCTAGAATCTGGGCCATCATTTTCAAGTTAAAATTTATATGTATTGTTTATTTTTAATATATTTTCAAATATATTTTTTTCAAAATATGTTTGTTAGTTCTTTTTTTTCTCTCTCTCTGAGAAAACACTTTAGATCAGGGGTCGGCAACTCATTCGACCCCGCGGGCCAGATCGTGTTATAATGACGGGTGGCGGGCCGGACGAAGGCCATTAATGAAAAATTAAGGAAAATTACATATGCAGACCCCCTGTCAACGTAAATATTTAAAACCATAATGAAAATAAACATTGAGAAATCAGAAAAACAAAAGAAAATCTAAAATTAAAAAAACACCTAACAAAAATTACTTTTCCTCAAGGAACGTCAAAATACTTCAAAGTGAAAAAAAATCAACCGAAGTGAAATGGATGAAATTATGACGTGTAGGTTTGAAACTGTTACTGAAAATTGTTCCACAAACGAACCACACACAAACATATCAAACAAAAACGAAGCACATATACCCATACACACGAGTACAAATAGTTGCAAACATATACACTTACGTACGTACACATGAGGTATCATCCACACATTCATGAGGCATGTATGTATAATGCGCGTATGTTTAACTGTCTTTAGATTTCTGCTACCTCGCATGTCAGTCCCTCCCTCGCCTCTTTCACTTTAACGTTCCTTTCGCTTCTGTTATCTTTTAATGTAGCCAAGGGTCATAACAAATATGTATCCATTATTTGACATTAAACGTAGGCAACGCAACTTGGTAAAATAAGTCTCATGAAAGATAACTGGCAGATAGTCTAATATTTTTAGTGCACTGAGATGTGTAGACATTCTATGGAAAATGACATATAACAAAATATCATTTGAAGGTCGTCTCATGTTAAAAATAGTGTCATTGGTAATCAGGCTCGCGGGCCGGTCAAAATGCCTTCGCGGGCCGGATCCGGCCCGCGGGCCGTAGGTTGTCGACCCTTGCTTTAGATGAAGTTAGCTGTTCTCTATTGTTTGAGTATGAACTAAAGATTCATGTAAATCAACAAAATTATTTTCATGAATTTATAACTTTGTGATTGTAGCCCAGATCATTTAGCCCATTATAAACAGACCAACTACCACTAATAGTCGTAAAACCTTATTCAATATGTTTTTGGATGACGTGCTTCTCAATCTATCAGGAACAAATTTTACAAAGTAATTATATTCTTCAGAATTTTTTTCCGTTCCGCCAAAGAGCGATTGATGAAGTACTCCTAGCAAATTTTCTACTTTGATTTTTTTGAGCATGCAAATTATGGCCCCTATTCTTGACTTTTAACCCTCAATCTAAGCAAAATTCACAATAAGTTAAAAATCTCATAGCCTGATTCACTTCAAAAAATCCGAGTGTAGAAAATTCAAGGGAGATAACTTTTAAATCTGAATGGCCAGTTAGTTAAGTGCTATACGCGATACACTTGGGCGATCATGTCTCTTTTGATTTAATGACTGATAAAGCATAAGATTTTCCCGCAGGATGAGGTTTCTTTCTGCTGTAGATTGGTTGCCAACCAAGTCTATATGACCCATTTTGTCCTGATATTAAATCAATAACCGGGAAGAAGGGGAAGAGGTACCTTTCCCAGAAGTATTTGCGCGCAAGTGAAGGTAACAAACCCGACTGGAATTTGAACTCTGTTCTCCGGTTTCTTATTCCGAGCCAATACCCATTACAACACAATGCGCATGAATTGATAGCATTTGATATTTACTTATTCATGTCAAAGAATGATTAACAAGTCGTCGGTTGGATTTTTAAGAGGATTATTTAAGCCAGGAAATTGTCTTTTTTCGGACGGCGGAAATAAAATATAAATAAAAATAACGCGATCTTTTTTGTTAATTAACCCCAAATAATGTAAAGTTACTTATCGCAAATATTAATTCGCCCAAAGAAATTATAATTTTTCTGTATTTTTTATTAAATATTTGGCACTCTTTTGAATTTATAAATTTTAAATCAAAAATTTGTTTGGCTTGCCTCGCAACGACCTTAACTCTCAGAATGAATAAATTGCCAAAAATTAGGAAGCTATTCACATTTTGTAAGCGTGGATGATATTCGAGGTACTCACAAGAAATTGTTTACAACCCCTACCAAAAAAAAACAAAAAGCAAAAACAAAAAACACCCCCACTCCGATTTTGGTTTGTTTATCGGGGTGAGCGCGAACGTCGACCCCCACACTTAGAAATAGCGCACCATAGTCGCCCACATTTGGGGCAATCATAAGGGTTAACCCAATCAGAGTACAATGGAAGGGCCTCGCTCTGGGATAATTTGGCGTGAATTATAGTAAATAAATTCTTTTTATTTGGGAGCGAATTAATATTTTTGAGTGAATTAAAAGAAATAACGATGAAAATAAATAAATAAATAAATAAATAAATAAATAAATAAAAAGAGTAATCTGAATTAATATAGAATTTTTTTTTTAAATATTGAAATTTAATTTTCTTACGCATGTATTTTTTTGGATACGACAAACAAATAAATTTATTTTTAATGTTTTAATCTCGTTTTTAAATATTCCTAGAATGAAACCAAAATATGAAAAAAAACGTTATTATGCAAATTAAAATTTCAGTGATAAAAGTCAGGAGAAAAAAAGGTATTCATTACCGTAAATAAAGAATATTCAAATTATTAAAGGGTGTCATTTTAAAATGATACATAATTAAACAAGAAAAAAAAATCTTTAGATATAAGAGTTATCTCCCTTTAATTTTCTAGCGATAATTTTTCGAACCATTCAACAACATAAAAATTTCATTTAACTTCTGTGAAGCCAGTTTTCGGGCAAATGACATCCACTTTTATGGTTGCTTCCGGTTATGATGTCACTAGAGGAAACAATGACAGTCGAATGTTAGTTTCTTTCCTCAAAATGATTATCAGTTATTTTCTGGCCTATCTTAGATATTTTCTTGTAATATTAGAAAGGCAATGATATTAAAGACATTCCAAGATTAGTACCGATTTAATTATTATAATCTATAGCTTCACCTTCTTTCTCGTTTTTCGAACAAGTTTTTCTGGTCATCGTCCATTAGTCCCACAGGTATAGTGGCTGGAACACTGGGACAGTTGGCAATTATCATCGTGTCGAGTAAATGTTGTGTACGGCGAGAAATGCTATCAGGTAATTGACCTGAAAACTGTAAGTTCTTCAACACACTGGAACCTACAGAATAGGAAAAACAAAGAAAAAAAAAGAAAAAACAATATTTAAAATAATCTATAAAATGGGCTTCAGAAGTCATAATTGATACGTATAAAGTTATCACTGACCCAAGTTTTAATTATGAATAAAATGGGTTGCCAAAAATATATTAGTGTGTTCAGAAAATAATTAAGTATTTTCACCGTTATAAAAATAAGGCATAAATAAGTTCGAAAGGTATAAAATTGCGTCTAGAATAATCTCTCCTACTAGTAGCGTCTGAAAGTAATTACCATATTTGACGGCATATAAGGCGCACTTTTTTTTTTTACTAAAAATATCTTTTAAAATTCCCCTGCGTCTTATATGTCATATGTAGGTTTAAAATTAGCGGTAGTCGGCCGAAATTAGTTTCCTGGCAACTTCTATTATCTTAGACTTAAGCATGAAGGAGCAATGGAACACGTGGATGGCAATGCCTGATCACGACCTTACACTTACAGGAAGAATAAAAACGCCCAGCATTGCACAAGTCTGCGAATGGGTGAAGCAAGCTTGGTATAATATTAGAGTAGAAATTGTGAAATTTTTAAAAAAGAGTGGCATTATTAATGCTCTCAATGGAACAGAAGATGATGCATTATTTAACAACAATGATAGTAGTATTAAAAATGAGTATCAGAGTTTTGATAACAAAGACGACGAATTTTATGGATTTGAAGATGAATAAAATTTTAATAGTAACTGTACTGTTTTGCTCAATTGTAACAATTGCTTGATTTTTATTTTATTTTATTACTTTTGGATATAATAAAGTTTTTATAGGCTCGTGTTCTTTTTCTCCTATTACTTTTCGTTTAATTGTATTCTTGTCGTGTTTAACCAAACCTCATAAATATAGACTAGGCTGTACCATTTACTAATAATTTTACTAATTACTATTTTTTTCTTGATTTTCCCTGATGAGATTGGGGTGCGTCATATATGGCGTCAAATACAGTATTTCACCGATATATATGGTGTCAATCAACCAAGACAGAAACAAGGTCGAATGGTATGAAACTACCTCTAGAATTAGACAGTCTGTCGCTTGTAGTATATTTCAGAGTCACTTCCGCATGGAAGGTTACAGCTTTAAAATGTGACATATTCGCCATTATTTACTGTAGGAATTCTGAAGGAGTAATACTCATATAAAGGTATTTAAAAACATTTGTGCAGTGAAAAAGTCTACTGAATTGGATCCATTTTTAAAGCATTTGGCGCAAAAAATTAATGTGCCACGATCAGTTTCCGACGAACATCTCAAACGAATTGCAAAACCTTGCAAAGATGAAATTTGGGTCCCTCGTGAGCTTTCGCTTAAGATCCGAATACAACGTTCCAACATTAGCAGCAGTCTTTTAACCACCAATGACAACTTTTCATTTTTGCATCGTATTGTTCCAGGAGCTGAAAAATGGATTTTGCATTTCAACAGAAAATAAGAGAGACAGTGGTTATCATAAAATGAGAAACCAGTGATTCCACCAAAACCAGGAGTATTTGAAGTAAAGAGATAATAGTTGTCTATTTCTTTTGACATTATTAGAAGAAGTGTTGGCGGGAAAAGAGAGTTTTGAAGAGGTATATATATACATTTATTGAAATATTTTTTGAAATTGAAAGAACGGGCGAGGAAGTGAAATAATAGTTACACTTTAAGAAGATATTAACCCTTTGAGCTCTGACCATCGCTTCACCGGTGGTAGAGAAAAATGACGTAATGCCCAGCCACCGGTTGAACAGTGGTAGAGAAAAATGACGTAATGCCCAGCCACCGGTTGAACAGTCGTAGAGAAAAATGACGTAATGCCCAGCCACCGGTTGAACGGTGGGTAAACTCTTGTAACTATTTTTATACTACCGTGAAACATAGCAATTATTTTCGAATTTTGACTCAGGAACTAAGGTAGAAGGGTTAACATTGTTCAGGAACGCAGGGTTAAAAGGTTTTGTAAAAGTGTCGTTCGTGTTTCTGACTGGAAAGCGACATTTGACAATGAGTTTTAAAGCTGTAAATGACTGCCAAATTAGCATATCTGGTATAGAGACTATATAAAAGCCCAGGCAGTAAGGATAGAGAAGCTTTCGGTATGTGAGTATCGAGTGCTGACTGACGGAGGGATCCACTCCCATGTCACTAATACTCGCTCAAACCCCAGGGCGCCATCCACTTTCCAGGTAGTACTTCTCCTTTGTACGTATTTATAAGTCTACTATTCATACTTGCTTTGAATATTGCTGTCACATATGGTATGGGGCTTCTGCTATATATTTAGAGATTCTTGATAAAATCTAAAAAATAATCTGCAATGTTATTGGCCCTGACCTGGTATCTCGGCTTCAGTTACTTTCCCACTGCCGTAATGTAGTTTTCCTGTGCCTTTTCTATAAATACTTTCATGGTAATTGCTCTGATGAACTTTTCTCTATGGTACCTAGACTTTATTAATTTAAGCTTAGTACTAGATTGACAGCAAAGTTTCATCATTTTACAGTTGAAATGTCTAGACGTAACCGTAAGTTCTATCATAGCAGTTTCTTCTCTCGCACTTCTCGCCCGTGGAACTCTCTTCCGGTTTCTTGCTTCCCAGTCAACTTTGATCTTCAAAAATTCAAATGTAATATCAATCGTTATATTCTCTCTTCTTAATTCTCGTTCTTTTATTGTCCTCTCCCTTTAATAGAAGTTTTTCTCATATTTTCTAACACTCAGTCACCCCTTGCATCCTAGTGACTTCATGGCCTGGCTTGGGGTGAGATGATTAAAAAAAAAACTTACAAAAACGCCAATTTTGGCTTTAAAATGTATGGAGTATTCTTCCTTTATTTCTTACCTTCGAAAACGGCTGACATGTCTTTAGCACTCAATAATGGCGTTGGGAAACTTTTAATTTGGTCAAAATGGGTGAAATCAACAGACCAACGCTTTTTTTCCCGGTCAAATTCCATTAATTGCTGAAAACGGTAACCCCAAAAGACTTCTTGTTGCGTGTAGGACGTCCGGGCTTGACACATTTCTCCCGTTGCCTCAACAACACCTTAAAAAAATTAAAGAAATTTTAAGATACTGGTTTGACGAGTGCCTCTCCAAGCAATATATGTAATAAAAATCTGTGAGTTATTTTATAAATAAAAGCTATACAACGATGTTAACAAAGGGTAATATGCAGGGTTAGTATACATAGTCCACTATTTTATTTTACAGAAAGAAAAAAAGCAAATTGACAAAACCTAAACAAAAAACAAAATAAAAAAACAGAGCAAATATCTGGTGAAATAATTTTATTTTACTTAAAAAAAAAACTTAAATCCACGTACGTTTTCTGTAAGCAGAAAATATTTAAAATGAATTTATTACGCCACCAGGCTTGTAATTCAAGGGAAATAACGCTAAATTCCCTATCAGCAGTTATAATATAATTATCTCCCTTGTTATTTTGTAAAAATTAATTTCGCTTTGTTAATGACAGAGAATAAGTACTTAATTCTAGTAAACCTTCGCCAGACAATTATATAAAAAAAGCTATAAACTATATATACATTTTGTTCTTAAGCTGTAGCACGACTCGGGGTTTCATGCACAAGGCAATCTTCAAAAAGCAGCAATCTCCATATAAAATATGGACTGCCACATCATTGCGATAACTGGATATATTGAATAAAATGTAAATTATGTAATGGTCAGCCTTAACTCAGCACCTGAAGATTGCGTTGTGTATGAAACTCCGAGTCGTGCTACCAGTGAAGAAAAAAAGATATATATATATATATATATATATATATATATATATATATATATATATATATATATATATATATATATATAGGCTCAATACATAGTAGAAATAAATGCTATTTATTTTAAATTCTATATATATATATATATATATATATATATATATATATATATATATATATATATATATATATATATATATATATATATATATATATATATATATACTATATATATATATTCTATACTATATATATATATGGCCAGTAAATGTTGATAAAACTGTTGAAAACAGAGCATTTACTCAAATTCAAATTCACCGGAAAAATTTTTTGGGGTCAACTTTAATTTAGTGTAGGTCACATTCGATTGGTTAATCACAGCCCACAAGTCTACTTTTTAAAAGTATTCTGCTTTTTGAAATCAAATCAATGTTTCACTCGCCAGTAGTTTAACATTGCCTGAAGAGACACATTTATGGTGTCGTAACATAATTGTAATTGTGTAGCGATTTTTAACATGTTTTCATATTTTAAAATAAATAACATTTATCTCTACTATGTACTGAGCCCTCTTAAATTAAATCTTACGTACAGTGGAAACATACTCCATTTGTTTTCATTTTACCTGGATATATATATATATATATATATATATATATATATATATATATTGATGTAATGAATATGCATACACCTGGGTTCCCCGTCACAGTAATATGATTGGCTGGTGTCAGCCACAAATACAGACTGATGTGGAGGTACAAGACGACGCCTATTGACTACGCCTATTGCCTACGACTATTGCCTACCACTACGACGACGACGAGTCCATTACGGTTACCTGCTAGATTGTCCTACTTGGTCACAGTAGTCCAAAACATCTTTGCTACTTCGAACAAATATATCCCTTTCCGGGACATATCATATCATATTATATCTATCTATCTATCTATCTATCTATCTATCTATCTATCTATCTATCTATCTAACCATGTCTGTTCCTTTTCTATCTATCTATCTATCTATCTATCTATCTATCTATCTATCTAGAGATTTGATTATAGTGGTGAAGGTTGTGTAGAAGCAGCCAGACTTTTCGGAAGAACTGATAACAGAGAAATGCTTCACAGTCTTCCCCGAAGTCTCCAAACATTTTTAATCAGGATTGAATTTTGAATTGTCCTACTCCTAGACTGTTTGCCAACCAAGGCTACAGTGCCCAGTCTCTCCTGCCATTAAACCCATTACTGTAGGGAGATCTATGGCTGAATATGTTTCGCAAGCCTATTTGAGCGAAAGTGAATTTAATCAATTCAACCAGAATTTGAACTCGACTCGTCGATTTCTCGCTTTGAGCTGTTTGCGAAAAAAGTTAGCCGAGTGATTTCCAGTTGTTTTCTCTGTTGTTTTGAATCCAGAGTTATTTTTTTCGTAGTCGAATTGTCCTACTGAGGCTATAGAGCACAGTCTGCTATATTATTTCATTCATAGCTGAAGGACAAGAGATGAATATACTGCCTTTATAACCGCAGAGTTCAGAGGTTCTCAATCTTCTTTTTTGACCCATGGACCACTTTTACTCTTTATTGTTTGGTGGACCTCCATAAACATTCGATGAAAAAATTATTTTATTTTTTTACTAATAGATAAGTTTAGGAATTGTATTATAGAAATAGTAAATGTATATGCTTTATTTTTAAGTAAAACTAATTTAATGAAAATAAACTTTATTTAACAACTCAATTCAATGGAACATTTACGTACACTAGTACATATATAGGCTCTCAGAGTGGATGTTTTTATCGGAAATTGTCGATACTGTTGAGGAGATTAATATTGTTAATCCTTCCCATATATAATCATTATACTATTTATGTATTAAATCAATTTTATTATTAATATTTGGTCTTTTTTATATATTTTATATTAATTAATTTATATTAATATAATAATATTTTATTTTATTTTATTAATATTTAAAATTAATATTATTATTTATTATTAATATATTAAATTAATTTATATAATAAATTATAATGTTTACATAATTTTCCTTTATATACATTATCCTTTCTTTATATATTCTTCATTGTTTTTATTCACCCGGTAAAGTAAAAAGGGACGGGGGTGACTTACATCGTTTGATTTCGTTTTCTGCTAGTTTTAGAGTTGTTTTTTTTTCTTTCCATTTTTAGTATTTTAATATGGCGTAGATTACTGTAGAAATTTCAATTATCAATTGTAACAACCGCTCCGAATTGAAATTGCTCTATGGGCCACTAAAATATTGCCATAGACCCTCAATTTGCTATTTTTTTGTGTGGACCCCCAATAATGTTACATGGACCCCTAGGCTGCATATGGACCCGGTTGAGATCCACTGGTATAGCCAATCAAGAGAAATATTCCTCTTTTAGTTGTATGGTAGATCATAATGATAAAATTACAGTAAAATTACATGTAAAAATAAAATTACATATAGTAGACAGGTCTTAATTAATTAACCCATTATGCCAGAGATGTTTTTTTACAATAATGTTCACCCTGTACAAAACCCAAAAGACACTAGAGTAAGGGATGCAGTTTATGAGAAATATGTAAGGAAGATAACTGTTGACTGTAGACTTGAACAGACCAAGACTATAGTGATTGGTAACATCCTCTTGGGAGTCACTTGATAAATCGACTATGGTGAGATTCGAACCCGGGCTTTCATCGCTGGAACACTAACATTTTAACCATTCTGTTACACACCCATATCATTAATGTGCCGGATATTTAACATAATATGTATACATTTTTTACAAGGCCCAACAGCCACTCGAGGTAGAGGGTTACAGAGTAAGAGGCACAGTTTATGGAGATATGTGAGTAAGATAACGGTTAACCCAAGACTTGAACAGGTTAAGGTTGTAATGATCGAGGAAGCATCCTTTTGGGAGTAGGTTCCACAGCAGCGGTTCGTGAGAAGAAGCTGCTCGAGTGGAACTTAGGTCTCAACAATGAAATACAGAAGGGAATGAGGGTGGTTCGCTACAATGGGCGTGGTATATCGGATCTTAACCGTGAAGGCAGAACTGGTGGAACAAAGGAATGTAGTTCCCTTGAACACTTTCCATGGAAATAGCGATAGAAAAGCGAGAGGCTTGCAACGTTTCATCCTTGAGAAAAAGGGGGAGGGTGTAATTAATCACTCACATGGCTGCGGAGACGATTTTGGATCGCATCGAGACTGGAAAGTGAAGACTGTGCAGCTCCTGTCCATATATGGCGAAAGTACTGTCGGTGGTATTACAGTGTCATTACACCAAAAATCTTTTTTACGGTGTTGCTGATAACAGACGTGTGGTCATCTGGCAAAATGGCTTCTGACTTGAAAGTGCGTGCGAAGCAAAGGTCAGTCAGTTATGTACCATGTGTCATACATGCTTAAGCGATCATGTATTTTTCGACACATGACTGAGGCAAATTATTTTTCCTGTAGTAGGATGCCATTTCTTTCTGCGGTAGACCAGTTGCCACCCAACGCTATAGAACCCGGTATGTCCTGCTTTTTTACCCATAGTTGGGGAGAGAAGAAGAGGATTCATACCTTTCCCAAGGGTATTAGCACGTAAGTCATGGATTTCGACTGTAATTCGAACTCGGCTCTCCGATTTCTCAATCCGAGCTTCTATCCATTACTCCATCGTTACATCATTGAATCTCCCCCCCCCATACGAAAAAAATATTGCATCCATTGGGAGCTTGAATGTTATGTGAACTCAATAGATTTAACTGGGATTTGAACTCGGTCTGCTGATCCCATTTTCTTTGATGACAACCAATGAGCTACCTGCATATCACCAAATCTTAGCGACTAGAAATCGATTAGATGTTCACTCAACATTTGAGTTATTCTCTTACCTTCGAGAAAGATAATTACTTCGAACTTCTCCGAGTTGATATCGGCTTCTTTGATTTGCCAGAAGGGACTGGAATTGGTGATCCTGTGGGTGAGCAAGACGGGCCACATCATGCACATGTCACCCTCCATGCAGTCGACTGTAAAGGGGATTTCGTGTTGGTAGAGGGGGTAGATAACACCTTCCTGGGTGACCACCTCTTTCACAAGGACGCCATATGCGACGGCAGATTGAAGTGGTTTCTCTCGCAGATCGCCCACTCGAATCTATGAATAGAAAGAAGACACACTATGGTTGAAAGGTTGACGAACAAAAAATTGGAAAAGAGGACACGTCATAGCGTAACATTCAATGATGAAAAATAAATACTTTTTTGTTTAAGTTATTTTCTCTGGACTTTTACAAACTACCTTACGTGTTTTATTGCAATTCCGTGCGTTTGTTTTTGATTTTGATTTAAAATTATTTATTTTTATCTTCGAAATAAACAAACAAAATCATTTTTGTCACGAGCAAGATTGAGTAAAGTATTTCTGTATTTCTGTATTTCTTTTAAATGGAAATTTCTTGGAGTTGGCCAGACTTTAAACAGACAAGTTAAAGAATTTTCAAAGAGAAAAAAAACTTGTTTTAAACAGAGACAAAGATTAAAATATTTAAATCTCTCTCCATATATATATATATATATATATATATATATAAGATAAAAAGAACAGTCATATTTATAATCAAGAGTTCTTTAGCATTTCTTTACAAGAATAATATTATAATTGATTTTTTTAAATGTATCCATCACGATACATCTGTTGCGATGTATAAATATTCAAAAAAATTATATATATATATATATATATATATATATATATATATATATATATATATAATAAAGAAAGAAAATCATTAAAAAATCCATTTCGATTATAATTTATTTCATGAATATATTCATAAAATATATATATATATATATTATGAAATGGACAAAGTCCGACAACTATTTTTAAGACATTTTTATGTTTATACATTCTTTTTATAGATACAAATATTTAAGTAAATGATCTGTTTATAATAAACAGTATTAAACAACATTTATCGGCCTGAATGTCCGAGAAATTTTTATAGAACGAATTCGGAGGACGAATATTTTCTATGAAAATTTCTCGGACATTCGAGCCGGTAAATCTTGTTTAATACTGTTTGTTATAAAAGAGCATTTACTTAAATATTTGTATCTATAAAAAGAATCTGTAAACACACACACACATATATATTTATATATATATATATATATATATATATATATATATATATATATATATATATATATTACAGAGGACCAATATTATTTAAGAGTTCACATGTCCCTTAAGAAACTGTGTTTCTGATCAAACCAAATTCATGAATAATTATATTGGATATACCACTACATGCCTATCAATAAGACTCATGTTACATCTCACTGACCATAGCTCAATTATGCGACATTTAAACACACATGGAAAATTATCAAACCCCATCCTCAACA